>OZ010673.1:5865212-6465212 GCA_963932185.1 Troglohyphantes excavatus | reverse complement strand
TAATTTTTTGGCAGTTTTAGGTTATGGCGTCCTATAAATGAAAATTACAATGGGAAAGTGTACAAATCATATTCGACATAAATTTCAGCTGTAAATTTAGCAGAAAAATATTAAATATGTAAATGTAATTTAACGTACTCTTTACTTATTAAAAAACATAAAAGTATTTTTAAAAATTATCCGTTGACCCCAACGACACGAAATTTTGTGGGAACATAATTTTCAGGAATTTAAAACCAAAGTTGTCAACCTGACAAAATAATTTTCCCACTCACTCCTGACTTTTAACCCACTGACTCTCACCACATTTTGGAAATTGTAAAGTAGTTTTCCGTGCTTGGAGGTTTTTAAAAAAAGTTCTAGGTGTGCATTTTTATTCTTTACCAAAATTTTAACTCATTGTAAAGAGATAGCAAAAAAAGTATACATGAAACAATTAGAATTTTAAAATATTGTAAATACATGTATTTTCATGAATTTAAAAATCGAGTGACTGAATGGAAAAACTGTAAAATCCTGGATATAATATCTCGTCTATGAGCATCAAGGGGTTTTAAAGTCAAATGTCACTTTGGACGAGTGTAGTACATTGGTCTGCTACAGTTAAAGTGGCTTTTCACTGTGATTGTAAACCTATAATCGAATTTAAGGGAAGCGAGTTACAACGTGTTTTGAACATTCAAAATCAATCTAGCTTCCGTAAAGTTAATAAATAACTGTTTTAAAAGTTAGAGTCATGAACACTTACCTGACACCTGCACACCACATCGGAGTCACATGCCAGCATATCGACGACTTTACCCTTTCCCTCGTCCCCCCATTGGGCACCCAAGACGACGGTGACTTTCTGCCGCATGTTCGTTTCCGATTATAGTCCTTTCACATTTGCGCCTCCTCTAAACACCGTTGGTCCCGCCTCTGGAACAGTACGGGTATTGACGCGGATATTTATTTCGGAAACTCTATTAAAGAAAGTAAATAAAAGATAGAAATAATGTTGAAATATAAAAAAAGTTTTTCAAGATTAAACTTTTATTGTATAAAATAATGTAATGGCGTGTTTACAGAAAAGCTTAGTGGGCTATAGCCCGATGGCATTGAAGCCACTTTATTGTAGTTGCACCCTCCTCTCCTCCACCCTGACACAGCACTTTTGACTGACGATACTTAAACTCTTATGCAACTTTCTCTAAAAATTGTCCAATTAGTTTTTATGGGAATTATTTTGTGGCAATAGTTTGCACGTCTTGAAATAGAATAGAAACTTAAGTTCCTTAAGTGTTTAATTATATTATAAAATATTTAATTTATTTTTATTAGTATAGTTTTGTGATTTCTCTATTAGAAAAAAAATCACGAAATTTTTGGTGGGGTTTAAAAAACTCTGTAGATTAATTTTTCGTTTTATATTACTGCCAATTTTTTTAAAAAAATGTTCAAATAAAAAATTTTAATGATAAAAATTAATACATCTTCATGAAATCCTGATACTACCTCTGTAAAACGATAAGCTTCCATTTTGTTTAAGTTGATGTTGCATTACTTTACTCTATTAAAAATAACCGATATAGGTACTGTAGTGCTGCTAAGCATTCCTGTAGGTTATACTTATGTTAAAACTAAAAACAGCACAGAAGACCCAAACCATTTTCGCATATATGTTCGTAGCATTTTAAGCTGAAACAAAAAAATCTTTAGTCCAACTTACAAAGATACCACCTTTAAAAATAGAAGTTAAAATAATGTACACAACAGCGATGATGCAGTCGGCGATAGGAGTGAACACTTGAAGTTGTCCACTTGATTTGTCAGCCATTCCTTCGCACAAGCTTCTTTGACAGAAATTTGCAAAACGATGCACTTGCTTCACCATTTGTTTGAAATATAGTATATGGACCAAAATTCATCGTATGAATGGGAAAACTTTGTTTCAAACATTTTTATTTAAAGCTTTTTTTAATAAAACATTTTAATCCAATTTCAAATTTGATCGGTTTTAAAATAGAAAAATATTTTTTCAATGATTTATTAAGCATTACGTTTTTTGGGTGGAAAAGAATGAAATATTTCGGTAACTGACAATTTATTTAAAAATATTCGTCAATTTCAACAAAAGTACCGTTTTAGGATATTAAGACATCCTTAGGATAACATAAAATTACTTAATTCCGGAAGATCCCAGAACCATCTTATATCGGACGTCCTGTGGAAGTCATAAGATCCCGCTGTAGGACCCGGACGGGTAATAAGATTTTCAGGATGCAATTGGGATGTCCACAGGAGGTCTTCGGTTGCGTGGGAAATGTTTTCTTTTAATTAATAAGAAGCGATAAGAATAAAGTGAAATGTTTCCATTTACCTCACTGCAATAAATGAATGGGGGTTCCTACTTTAATACACACAGAAGAAAATAATAATAGTAAACAAGTCTACATTAAAAAAATATATAGATTTTCGGAATCTCCAATTATCACAGAATATATCGATACCCGGAACATAATTTTAGATGCACTACATGGTGGTACACAAACACTTTACTAAATACAAAAAAATATAGAGTAAAGTAACCCCCGTTAACGGTATCTGCACTGTTAAAAACAGGTGCTTGGAAATGAGTAAAATGTACTCATTTTTTAATACATTCGCTTCTTATCAAAGCTCCTAGTCTCAAATTTGAAAAATGTTATGTACTCATTTTTGAGTATCAGCATGGAATTAATTTCAAGCACATTTAGTTTCATTTTCGAATTGATATATGTGCTATATGTAGTCATTTTTGAGTACATGCAGGGATTCATTTTAAGCATTTATAGCTTCAAATTCAAAATTATATATACGCTTTTTTTAGTACATGCAGGGTACGAAAATTATGCCGTCAAACATAAGGACGATTTAAAATAAAACTTGACGGCTCGACAACGAAACATCGATCTTTTGGTCCGATGTCAGAATCGCTATCGATCGAGCCAATAATAACTCTTTAAAATCGTTTGCAATATACATTAGGGTGGGTCGAAAAAACTTTGCACGGGCCACTGTGAACCCCCCCCCCCCCCCCCCCCCCCTGAATCCTCCAATAAATTTGACTATAAGAATGAATTTGAAAATCTGTAATCTAGTCATCTGTATGTGTATTCGTGTAAGTGCATGTATTAAATAGTATTAGCGCGAATTATATTTCTGTCACATGAAAAAGTACACTTTTTAACAAAAATAGCGATAATTCAAGTGCGATGTGAAGGCAGAAGATATTATCCGATCGAAAAAATACTTTACAAGGTGTATATTGATCATATTAGACACCCTTTCCGTTCTACTAGAATAACTATTTCTGAAAATATTTTTTTTTACTATAAGTGAAAAAAGTCAACTTTTACCCAAATTTCGAAATTTCAAGTGGGATGAGGAGGCAGAAGATATTATTATTACTTTTTTAATTTATGTATGCGGCTCAGCGTTGCCATGGGAAATATAGTTATGAGATTGAGTGCACATTAAGTGTTTACTTGATCGGTCAATTTGGGAGAGTAGCCTTAATGCAGGTGAAGTCTATATCTCTAACTAAAATAAAAGACTGTTCTGACGGAAGTAAACCATTCACCGCAAGGGACAATTCAGTTAATGCTTCAATTATTGTCTTCGTTTTTCAGCTGTTTGGATAAGTAATATTCCTTCAGCCGACATAACCTTCAAATAAAATAACGTAATAAAATGTGCAATCTTGTTATTTATTTATTTTCGTAACATATTGGGGACAATTTTATATATTTGCACATAGCTTTATAATAGTCACTGTTTTCGTACTGCGTTCAATAATTCTATAACAAACATTGGTAGGTTAAAACAACTTCGCACTACAGCTGCACAAAACACCCAGAGCGGTTGTCATCTATACGCAAATTCTAAACAAATAACGATGCAATTAACCAACCAATCACAATGCTGAGAAGAATAGCACTTCGCGCGAGTAATACATAACTGCTGTTAAAAATGGTTGGTAGTTTAACGTCGCACTAGAACTGCACAATGGGTTAGTCTCGATAATCTCGAAAGAAAAACCCTGACAACTGCCTCGTTTGAATTATGGTCAGATGACGAAGCAACACCAAAAACTGCACCTGACGCAACCTCCATAGGCGTCAGGACATTGGACCCCGGTTAGATTTAACGTGCACCGCAAACCCAATAGCTCAATTGCGGCCGAAGGGTTTGGTTTGGTTTTGTTAATTAACGTCGCACTAGAGCTGCACAGTGGGCAATTGGCGACGGTTCGGGGTCAATCTCGAAGGAAAGACCCGGGAACACATACACACACACACACACATTCATACATGCACCTCGTTATTTTAGAACCATTGCGGCCGAAGGGTGCCGGGTCTACCATATTCTCACAGAAGAAAACGATTGTTTATCGCCCAGACAAAAGGTTGCCATGGACCGCACAATTGGAACTTTCCGTCACGACGGTAGTAATGAGGATAATTTCAGGCGACTTTTACAATTTAGTATAGGGAATATAGCTATCCTCGGATCACGAGCAGGGCCCGATTAAGACGTTTGAAGCGAATGGAATATATATTTATTTAACCCGACCTCTCCCTTGAGATACACGGGTAATACTTACAATGACATAGATTAGAAATATTATACATGATGATCACTGTACTTCTAACAAATAGTATGATTTTGAGCTACTCGCTCAATGAATTACAACATGAAATATGTGTGACAAGAACACTATGTAGGGTTGTTTCTCCAACCATCTGTAAATGTACATAAAAAAAAACTTAAAGAAATTAAACTTAAAAACTAATCAAACTTGTCAGCGTGAGCACGAGACTGAACATCATTTAGAACAATGTTCCCGTATCGATATTGTCTGTCTGAGAGTTCATAAGTATTAGTCCAATACTGACGATACACCAATGTTCACAGTGTGTATATGTGTTAAACACTAGGTACGTAAAGAGGTGGCTGGGTCACCGATAGTGTCTGAGGCACCGTAAACCGTTATTGCTGGCACATATGTTGTACAAGCAACAGTTCGTATAGTGGGGTGGCAGATGTAATATTTTTAGCCTTACTTAAGAAATTGAGCCGAAATTGTTTTATATCATTCGATATGGGTCAAGTGTAACCCAAATATGACATTTTTACTTGTTGTCAATTTTACATTTCATTTTTTCAATGTAGGGGGGGGGGGGGCTCTAAAGTTATACTAAATTAACAAAGTAACGCAATATAGTAAATTATTCAAGTTATTATTATATGCTTATAAGATGAGAAATTAAAGGTTTTTTGAAGCAGATTATGAATACATATATTAAAAATTCATAAATATTATTTACAAGGATATATTGGGTCAAAAGCTTTGGAGCAATCATGACATCAGCAATGGTTAAGTATTTCACAATTGCTTCAGTATTATTGACCAAAATTGTTCAAGAATATGAGAAGTATGCAGGTATATATGATAGAAACGATATATCAATGCACTACGAGAGTTTCGGGGGAAAGGGCTCAAAATAATGCTTGCAGTAGTGACATTAGCAGAGGTTCTATCGACTGAAGGTAATATTGGGAATTCAATTAAATATGTCATTAACACTGAAAGTTAAAATTCTTTATACTTTAAGTTAAAATTCTTTATACTTTAAGTTAAAATACTATAGTTCAAGTTTTCAATGGTTGCAATTCCATCCATTAAATGTAAAACTTTATATTTTACTGTATGACTACAGTATTTGTCTAACATTTTGAAATAATATTTAAAGAAAAAAAATGCAAACCTTTTAAATAAAATTTTATATTAATAAATTCGACACTTTTCGACTAACATATTGCTAAAAATAAATTTCAATTTAGCATTATAATCTCCTCAAATATCATATAATACTTAACATCTTAAACCATCATTAATACCATCAGCAATTATATTAACTAGGTTAGAACAATTCTCAAGCAGTGGCACAGATCAATACAATACAGGTTATATTTTCTGCAGCTGTAAACTCTGATTTTGCATTCTCCAGCATTGGCATTTTCACAGGTCCAAAAGAGCTTTCGGTGCTAGTGGTAAAGTGTGATGTTCTGAAATCAATTGTCCATTGATTTCGACCCAAGAAAATGCATTTACATTGAGGATAACTGGACATGGAATGATGGATGTCTTTAAAATCATGCCGCATTGTTGCAATCCATATATATGTATAATCTCCACCTCAATTATAGCATCAGCATGTTTTCCGTCAATACGAAATAAAGTTTCACTAATCGAAAGCTTTCATTCCTTCATATGAATAATTGTTTAACTGGGAAATACATTTATAGAAACTAATACAATACACAAATATATCCGTTTTAAGGGTATACCCATTTTGTAAAACACATCAAGTAATATTTGTGGGTCCCTTTGCGAAACATCCATGGCATGGAGTATGGTGTGTTATTCAACCTCCTCTAAAGTGTGCTGATCTTGTTTCATAGCTTTAATAGTAAAAACAACCTCTATGTTCATATTAATCAGAGAAGCCATCCATCTTACAGCCCTCCGCGCTTCTGTAGGGGCCCCACGGTCAAAGTAAAAAGGATAAAATAGAATTATTCTTTTTACGTGAAACATCTTGAAAATCAACAACATGAGTTATCAGTAGAGAAACACAATTATACGCTTTTAGAGGAATCCATTCTGACACTAACTTGATTACAAATTGATTCATTAACAGTAATTTAGACTCGTATGATCAGATATAAGGCATAATTTTAATTTTCAATAAACAGAACATAATAATGCAGACTTTTACGTAAATAAGTTATCTATGCAAAAGTATTGTAGCCGAAATTTAACATTTGTAGTTGACTGTCAACTACTTTTGTATTCCAGATTGGCTTTTCGAAAATCTGATACACTTTCCTAATTCTTATTCAAACCAATTCATAAATTTTTGTGAAGCACTAAAAGATTATCTACCTGTGAAATTATCTTCTTGCTAAATGAGACCCTTGTATTACTAACCATATTGGTATTGTAAGACACAACAATAGCCTTCTCACTGCTCTTGAAATTTGCCATTAATTTATCAGATATGTACTTAATTAATTTTGCTTTGGTCTACATATATTAGAAAGTTCTCCAGACTCAATATTTTTTTACTGTCACATGATAATGAAATGCAAATAATTTACTTTCTTTAACGGATCCATTCAGTATATTAGTCAAATTTAATTCGCACCTCATCATAAGCAGTACCCATGATATTAATTTTTTTAATATATTTGTTTTCGCAACGGATATCTATAGTTTATGTAGGTAGAACTCTGCAATTATTGTACAATGCACATGGCATCAACCAAAAACACGTTTTTATGACAATATTATTGGTATTTCTAGAATGTCGCCTGGTAGTTTAAGAGAGAATGTTTCCGTTACGAGTTCATGCTTGATAACTAGCATATGTATAGAGCCATCAGGATTGGAATTTGAAGGAGGGGAGATATGGAACTCATATGTTCAAATAGCATTCTTGTGGTACTAAATGTGGACGAGGTTGCCGCATAAATCAGATTAGCGCATAAATCAGATTAGCCTATAAATCAGATCAAAAGTAGCCTATAAATCAGATTACGATCCTGTCTGTATTTGTATTACGACTTCAATTGGTTTTGAAGTACTGTCTGTATCTTTAAAAAAAGAAAATGTGTTTCAAGTCTGTAAGGCTCAGTAATTGACATGGGCGTTTTTGTATAAAATGCTCAAATGCAATGTACTACGAGCGATTGTGTCATTTACAACCTTTTGTGAAAGAACTTAAAGGTTATCACATTGGAAGGCTATGCTATCTGTATTTTAAAATTAATAACCTTCAGTCGATAGAGCCTCTGCGAATTTCGCTGCTTCAAGTATTTATCCTTGCCTCTGCATGGCATTAACATGAAACACATTTTAAACAATATAACAAAATATATTAACAAGTAACGAGTATTCCTTGTACTTGCCTTTTTTAAATACTGTTTGCCGACGAAATTCAAGCAATTTACTTTTGAATGTGGAATTTAGTCCCCAAGCAGCGTTCGCTCGCGACCCGTTTCGCTACAACTGCTGATAGTCAGCCAGTATTCCAGGGAAATGTTAACTTCTGAATACTAGATTCTAATTCATTGCTGTTGTCAAAACCGCTTGTTTATCAATTCCATTGCTCGACTCATCTGAAACTTAATCATGATGTTATACGTGCCATGTGTCTAGATGCAAGACGTACGTTTTAAAAAGCGATACGTGGGGAAGCTAGTGTGACAAAACATGTGGGGAAGAGGTGTTAAAAAGATCTACTAATTGTGTAACATAAATGAACACTCCCCAAGTTACCATCATTCAAAAAGAGTCGCATGTCTAACCCTAGCACTTTTCAGGTGAGCAAAAAAACAGATCGTTCATGTACGACAACGTTATGACGGAACTTTTGACATTTGGTGGCATCTTTTATTGGATTAGTTGACGACAAAAAAGATTTCGCCATCAGCTGGAAATTATGAAATGCCACAAAACAATATTTTTTTAAAAAATGAATTTTTTGACATACAACCTCTTGCACATGTAACAGCGCGCAATGGCAGGTACCAAACCTCCCTGAGGAGTTGTGGATTCATTGAAATAAGTAACAATAAACCAGATAACCAACATATATTTATTTAAGAAAAATTACTTAATTTTTTTTCTTATTACAATCAAAACAAGTATTGCCAACAAAAGTTAAACATTAAAATCAAGACGAGTGAATGAATCCTGCAAGTGACAGCACAGTGCGAGGGCCCATGAGTGAAATGCAATATGCATTCAGGAGAACAATTGACGATTTCATCATAAACCGATGAAAACGTTAGATTATTGGCTTAAATAAACCCCTCACCTAAACTCTAGCAAAACTTAATTATCATTCTTTGGCATAAAAAGTTTTAAACATCTACACAAGATTTTGATAATATACATGTTAATAAAATGGTCTCGCACTTGTTGCATAAATCCTAAAGCATATTACAATTAAATAATCAAAGAGATAAAATTTTGTTTGCTAATTAATCAAACTAATCAATTTACTTCAGATTTAAAAAAAGTATATTTACTATAAAATTGGACGATCAAAATATGCAAAAATTTCAGGAAGAATGCGACATATTTAAATAAAATTCCGAAATAATATAAAAAAAACATCGGGCAGAAATTCTCTTCAGTATGAAGTAATCAAGTTGGCTTCAGTGTGAAGCATAAATTCAAAATCCACAATGTGCGAAAGCACAGTTACTGGACGGGAAATTTAAACTTTGTTTTTAGTGTATATGGTAAAAGCGCATCCACAAATTTTTTCAAACTTTTGTTACAGACACTTTTAACATCTCAATAATGTTCATAGTTTATATCATTGTAAAATTTAAGTGATCAATAAAATGTTCTTACAAAAAACAATGCCAATAATGGAAGAAAACAATAAAAATGTCTTTTAAAAAAAGTATTTTAACACCATTCACAAATATTAAAAACTGTTTGAATACTGTGTCAGCCCTCATGCACACAGATGTTTTACGATTAATAAAAATATTTTTAAAATTTGCGAATTTAACCACAAAACAGATAATACATACTCTTCATATACCAGATACTTGACAAAAGTAACAGATCACATTATCAGCATTTCTTTTAGAATTTTTCCAACGTTCAATTATAAATTATGTGAACTTGACTATTAAAGCAATTAAATGCTGCACAAATTGAAAACAATTTCAAAAATTATTTTTGAGCACATCATTAAGTAAAATTAATTGTATGTAACATTGACCTAATACTATAAAAAAAACTATTTAAAATATGTCATTTTTTATAGTAAAAATTAAAAAGATAAATATACAATTACATTAACCTAAATTTTTTAGAAAAATTATTTACTTTACCAGAAAATTGGAAATCTTAATTTTTCATGAAAATTACAGGTGTTCTTGTTTTTTTTTTAAAGCTCAAATAGAAACTACAACTTAAATTTTCAACTTCAGTTTCCCAAGTCCTAGCATAGCTATTACAACTTTCTTAAATATTTAGACACCGATAATATAATTAACTAAGTACAAGGAATTTTCGATTTGTAATGTTACTTCCTTTCATTCATTTATCGTAGAAAATTGACAACTTTTGAAACAAGCGAGCACTTTTCAACTAGAACCAAACAATTGAGAATCGGCAAAAGAAAAACGTCACACATCTTCGCAGTAGAGCATCCAATAAGGAGGAAGGTGAAAGGCATACTGCCGAACATGAAATCACATTGAAGATGATATACGGTGGTCGACAGAATCCTCAGAAGACTTCTATCATGGACGATCTGTCTTTTCCCACTCCAATCCATTTAACTTTAAAGAGAGAGAAAAAAGTATTAATGTAAAAATAATGGGAGACATTTTACAAAGAAAATAGTAATTACATATACAGGATATTTCTAAATAAACGTTTCTTAATCTCTCATGCTCTTGGAAGAGACATTCCATTCAAGGATCTTCGTTTTTACCAGCAATGCCTCAAATCTTTAAATTCATAAAGTATACTTTATTATAAAATATTTATGAAAGCAATTTCTTTAGAATTTAAATTTTAGTAGAAAAAAGTGCACTACACACTAAAACTTTACAATTGTTAAAATCTCTTAGGCGTTAGTGATTAAAAATTTAAGTGTGGGTCACTGAAAGTGACATCCCTAAGCAGTTTATCTTTTTTTGTGAATATTAATTGTTAATATTAACTGTTAATGTTTTATTACATTTCCACAAAAGTAGATTTTAAAAAAAAACATATAAAATTTTTTAATTTATTTTTATTAATGAATAAATATACTTTTATCATGTAAACTTACAGTTAAGAGGACACGGTATCCAAAAAAAATTTATTATCGATTTGTTTATAAAATTATAGTTTGGAATCTTCTAAATATGCTTGAAAAATTTTAGAAATGTATGTCTTTTGATAAATTATTTGACATTTTATGCTGGATAACAAGTTTACTTTTCAACGAACAAAAACTGTTGTTTTTACTCAGCGGTTTTGTTTTCTTGATATTAAGTTTTTTAAAATGCAAAGACTTTTTTAATTATTAATGGAGAAATGTATAATAATTTTAAGCATATTGTAAAATATATGTATATTATAAAGTGGCATGCAAATTAACTCGAGTAAATATTTATTTTAATTACTAAAGTAAATAAAAATGGAGTTTAAAAAGAAATTTGTGTTATTATATGAATAACTATTTCAGGGCGCAAAATTAATGCTAGACGTCTAGGCATTGCCGAAAAAATATAAAGTTAGTCCAAATGACAACGCTCTCTTACCATACAAAATAGCTATCACATATACTTGCGTATAAGCCAAGAAGAATTTTAAGTCGGCAAAATTTTCTTGAAAAAGGGAGTCTGCTTATACGCAGGTTAATCATAATATAATTTGCCTAAAATGTGAAGAGGGGGAGGTTGGATTGGTTGCATCCGAGGTGTACTGCTCATCGAGTCGTAATCTTAATGAAAAATACTGCTACTTGCATAAATAATCACTTTAATATAGATTTCAATCATTATTTCAGTGGTTTGTAGAATCTATGAAGCTAGTTTACATGACTAAAGACTAAAAAGTTGACATAATGAGTAGCGAATGACATCACTTTAAAGTGAATGTGAATATTTTTCTTACTCTACAGCAAACATTAAACAAAATTTATTTCACCAATACAGATTGTATTGCTGTACTGCTTTATAACATTATGTAAATATATTAATAGTTCTCATTAGAATTTCAGACGGAATCGACTTTGAAGCAATAAAACTGTGACATTGCTAATCCGATAATTCAAGTTATGTTTAAGCCATTTATTTCATACAATTTATACCTAAATATTTCAATAAGAAGTGTATATTCAGCCATAGTATTATTTTATTATTCCGTAGTCCATATGCATCCATAGTATTAAAAATACACTTAAATTTCCTTTCGAAATCGATAAAAACAAATGCTCATCCGAATTTACTAGCGGCTGTGAACGATGTCAACAGAGAAATAATTTATGGTTGTTTTTTTAAACTTTACAAAACTATGTGAAGGATTATAAGTTTCACATTTTGATATATAAGTGTTTGGTTTATATGATTTTATTATGATACGATAAGGGAGATTTAATTTACAAAAACGGATGGATGTTTGAAAGACATATGACAAAAACAAGTTTTGTATACTTTTAGGCATGAGGATTCATCGCGAACTATGGGGAATGGCGTTTAGGCAGTCACATATTTTTAATTGTTTTATTTATCGGTTTAAATATTTATTTCAAGATATAAAATGTCATATTTATTCAATGTTTTTAATCCAAATTTTTAATGCACAAAAAAAATTTAACCATTTTGTAGAGTCTAGTAAAAATTTTTCAAGGTCTAATACTTTTAATCACTGTCTAGTGTACATTTTTCTTAATTTTGCACCCTGTATTTATATAAAATCCAATACTTTTAGAATACACAATTTTAATGTCAATTCGTATGATTATAGCTCAAAGGACTCGAGAAAAAATTTCGTTGAAAAAATATAAATATTTAGAAAAGCTTAAGGCCGCTTTTTCACACACACGAAAAACTGAAGCCAGTGATGGCAGGCGGAGGCTACGTTATTCAACTAGCTTTTTTTCATGTAGTCCAGTCCGGCATTGTATATCGTACCACTGCACATCCAGCGCCGGCACAGGTTTTCACAGTGTGTGAAAAAAACGTCTTAAGCTTTTTCAAATATTTATATTTTTTCCCAGGTCCTTTGAACTATAATCATAAGATTTGGCATTAAAATTGTGTATTCTAAATATAAAGTTTTAAAAAAAGCTTACAAAATTAAAGTTTAAATTTTGAAGAAAATACAAACAATTATAGAATTATTGATTGAAATAGTGTTCTCATAAATTTAAATTATACACTCAAAATTTGATTAGAAAACAAAATAAATAAATTAGATGGTTTAGTGTCTCCTGTAAGCATACTAATATATCAATTGATTAACATAACATATGAAGGCGTCCCTCTAGATGTCCGGAGGGGGAGAGCTGAGGAAATGTTGCTCATTACTCTATCGTCAGTAAGCCTAATTTAAAAATTAAATTATGGGAAATGGTAAGGTCCTTCACTACCGCTAACTAGAATAGCGTTAGCATGAATGGTGAGTAGACAAGAGAGGGAAGCTACGAGTTTATATGGGCAACTTAAGCGAGAAAACAAACCATTTTGTTCCCTTCTAATTTTCTTTTCTCTAAATAAACATTTGTAAAAGTTTTTTTTGTTTGTTTTTTTTGAAAATCTTAAAAAGATTTTTAAAAAGTAAATTTCAGAATCGAAATATAATGGAAACAGGCGATTGCTACTTCTATTGAAGCAAATTTGATTCAACTGTTCATATGTATGAAGCAGCGAGTTTTGAATTTAATGCGGGTGATAAATCGGGAAAGGAGAAAGCATTATTTAGTAATAGACAAATACAGGAACTTACCAGTAGATATTGTTAATTCTACAAGGGCAGTTTAAGAAGAAGTTAGATATTCATTGGGGAATAGTTAGGTATGGTTTAGTTATTTAATGTCGCACTAGAGCTGCACGCGGGCTATTGGCGACGGTTCGGGGCCTATCAAGAAGGAAAGACCAGAGAAAACACATACACCTTCATACATGCACATCGTTATTTTAGAAACATGGTCATATGACGAGGACACACCTGAACTGGCACCCAACGCCTTCAATAGAGGTCAGGACTTTGGACCTCGATCAGATGTATCGTGCACCAGTTCCGTATACATTCCGTTAATTTTTGAGGATGTTCTGGACGACTTTTCTAGTATTTTTGTAGCGAAGCTGACAACCCTCCGATCACTACTTTTTTACTTTTCATTTGTCAAGTCCATCGCACGGGTTCAAACCACCCATCCTCGGATTAGTAGCTGAACGCCTTTAACTGCTCTGCCACGGAGGCCTCGGGGAATAGTTAGGAGATACTAAATTAGACCAACCTTTGTGGTTGACAATATGTTAAGCAATATAACATTAGGAAGGGGAGGTAAAGGTAGTTAATTCAAAGCAGGACCTTTCTTCCTTATTATTATTGGTTACCAAGGCTGCCTACCTTTCACTTCCACAAGGTCCTCTATCGTGGATATGTACTTCCTCGCGTTCAGCGGGAGTTCCTCAAACTTCCTCACCTTCTCAGTGCAAGACTTCCAACCTGGGACCGAGATGTACTCCACTTCCACCTGCTGCAGTAATGACGCAGAAGCTTCATTTGAAAACAAAATGTTGTAAATATTAAATGAAGACGCATTAGAGCACACAACATATAATCAGATAGAAAATTGTACATATATGCATTTTGGTAAAAATTTACTATACGGTCACCCTTGGCGACTTTTTCAAAATCTCGCCATTTTTTGCACGAGCGAGATCTAAAGAAAAAAACTGTTGTCCAATAGGGTTGCTGCAATTCCTTGTCGGGTCGGACGTGGGTTGACATTTAAAAAAAGTATCGCCAAATGTGGAAAAAAAATCACACCAAGGGTGACCGTACTGTAAATCTGACCCTGCATTTTTAAAGCTTAATTTACTTTTCCAATGAAGATCATTTATGTTCTCTACTAATATTTCAAATTTTAAATATGCCAAAAAAAAAATTAATATGTTTTTTGATAAATTGTCTTGTACAAGCACAACACAGTTTTTGTTAGCCCAACTGGTGTACAACAATTTTCAAAAAATAAATTTTAGTAAATAGCAATTCTCAAATTGAGAAGATTAGAGGCAAAACAGGTTAAATCCAAAAATATATATTTTAGTTATCATTAAGCCACTTTATCACTTTGACTTTAATTGCTATTAATAAAATGCAAAACCATTAGTTACTAATAAAAATTCCAACAGTACCAAATTCTAATATATATATATATATATTTATGTTCTCAAGTAAAAGGTGGATATTCAGATTCTGATCTGGGCTATTTAAAAGTTCCAGAGCTTGTTTTATGATAAGTTCAAATGAAGATTTCCAGTATGGAAGAGGTTTGGTTTGATTAATTAATGTCACACTAGAGCTGCACATTGGGCTATTGGCGAAAGTTTGAGACCTATCTCAAAGGATGACTTGGAACAAAGCCTTGTGTTTTTGAATAATGGTCGGATGACAAGAACACATGAGCTGGCACCCAATATAACCTCAATAGACATAGGGCATCGGACCCTAATCATGTTTAAAGTGCACAAGTCCTGTATACACCACGTTGAAATTGGAGGATAAATTTGGACGACATATTACTTCACAGCGAACCTGGCAACCCGCCGATCACAAGTTCACTGCATTTTAACGTTTTTGTAGTAGCTGTATTAAAACTCTCAACCCTTTGGTTCCTAGTCGGTGATGGTACTTTGCGGCTACGAACCCTACACACTGATGGTGGTATTACCACAACGACCCCACAGCGTAAAAGAGAATGGTGCAAACTGTTGCGATCCAAAACATATAATTTTATCAATTTAACAGAATCGTGAACAGGATTTAATATATATATATATATAGTGTTAAAAAGGTAAATTTGAAGTATTTTCATATTCTTCAAATGAAACTTCATCTCAGACTCTTGAAAAAAGTTTTTATAGCTACTTTTTTTTTTTTTTTTACATAGGATTTTCAAAAAATATTTATATTTTGGAATTTTGTTTTACAAAATTAAAAATTAAATCACAAAATTAGGACCTTGTTCAAAAAACCTGGACAGACCCTTGGTTTGTGTAACTTTCATATAACAAACTTTATCTGGATTTTTGCACTTGTTTATACATGTTACATTATTGACAATAAGCAAAATACTTGCATTCAATGTGGTCAGAAATCAATTAAATAAAATGGCCAAAATAATTGGTTTACATACACATTGTAAATAATTATAAGTGACATACAAGGGTGGGGTAAAAAGTTTCCGGCCTAAGGATAAAAAAAAATTAATTATAATTATTATTTTATTTTTCAATATATTCTCCATCAAGTAAAAAGCATTTTTCCTAATTATGCTGTAATACCATTTTTATAGGATGATTTGACGAGTCCTTCAAAATACGCATTTACAACATTGATGACTTCCTCGTTCCTCCCAAATCTTTTACTTCCGAGCCATGTTTTGAAGGGAAACAGATGATAGTCTCTGGGAATTAAATCTGGTGAATAAGCTGGATGGGATAACAATTCGAATTTCAATTACTTGATTTTAGCTATTGCAATGACTGACGAATGAGCAGGTGCATTGTCATGATGACACAAGATCTTTTTCTTTGTTAAATGAGGTCGTTTTTTCTTCATTTCGTCATTCAAACGATTTAATAACTCTGCGTTCTGCATTTCGCAAGGTAATCAATGAAGTTAACATCTTTTGAGTCTCAAAAAGCAGTTGTCATAACCTTTATCATTGACAAAACCGCTTTTGCCGTCCTTGGGGTTGGTTCACATGCTCCAGTCTATTGTTTTGACTGTTGTTTACTTTCAGGAGTGTAATGGCGTACCCAAGTTTCATCATGTTATAAATCGATGCAAAGATTCACTGAAATTTTGCTTGTATAGTGTCAAATTCTCGTTTAAAACAGGCTTTCGATGCAGCTTTTGTCGATAGTTAGCAAACGCGGCACCCACCTAACACACAGCTTCTACATGCACAAATATTGCTGTAAAATATTGCGTACACGTTCAGTTGACATCCCAGTAGTCTCAGCTATCTCATTCACTTTCAATCTGCGGTTCTCTACTACGATTTTATGAATTTTCTCTATCATTTCGCCATTTGTAACCTCAGCGGGTTGGTTGGTTGTATGGGGTTTATTGGCACAATAGCCAAAGATGGCCAAGCTGCGCCACACACTTGATATTTCAAACCAACATGTAACCTCAGCTGGATGTCCTGAGAGTGGTTCATCATCAGTACTCGTGCGACCTTTCTTAAATTCAGAAACCCATTGTTTGACTGTTGAATATGACGGAGAAGAGACTTTCAGTGTTAAATCCATTTTTTGTTTGATTTGAAGTGGTGTTAATCATTCCAAATATCAGTATTTGATGACCGCGTGCTTCTCCACTGTTTCCATTTTCACGGAAGCAAGCGAGGCGTCTTATTCAATAGGCTCTCAAATATATACTAACAGAGCAATCGGCGTGAAAGTTATTATATAAGCTAGTCAAGGACTGTACTATCCAATACGAGTTAAAAATGAGACCTGCTGGTACCATTTCTGGGTCAGGCCGGAAACTTTTCACCCCACCCTCGCATGCCTTTTTGAAGTTATAAAAAGGTTAGCCAAATGTAGAAGATCAAAGATAAAAAAAAAACAGTGTTCCAAGGATTTGTCTCAGGAAACATGGTAAAACTTTATCAAACAGGGTATTCATGCATCGTCATTTGCTTACCAGGAGGTGTGAGGAGCCTTTTACCATTCAAGTTATATGCAACACAAATTTTGATCTCTTCAAAGGTATCTAGAATATCCAATTTAGTAACAGCTATCCTAAACATGGAAATTAAATAAAGGTTAGAATACAAAAAGACAGGGTTTAAAAAACACTTTACTTTTAAGCCAACATGGGTGGATTTTTTTTAAAAACATTTACCTAGAATTACACTGTTGGGTTTAATATTAATTTCAAAAGAGAACCATTTTAGCTTAAAAGAAAACTTTTATTGCAAAATAATAATAATTTTAAAACTTTTATTGCAAAATAATAATAATTTTAAAAAATAAATTATTTTTTATTTATTTTTTAATTTGTAAAAATATAGTCATTTGTTTTATTATTCTGATATTTGTATATATTATTCCAATTTGAAAACCTATTTATATCAGGGATACAAGATAAAGTTATCTCTACTCTACACTTTCATGTTCAATATATTGCATTTGGTATGTTTAATAATTGTTGCTAAATTGCTAGAATTTTATGTGAATTATTACTTTTTACATCATGAAATAAATTAACTTACAAATACAAAAAAAACTCGATTGTTTTTTTATACTAGTCTTCCTTTTTGAAAAAATTGTTCAGTTAAAAACAAATATTGCAGATAGAGATCGGTAAGCTTAAGGTATTATTAGTTGAAAAGAAAGTGATTTTTCTTTATCTTGAAGTCAGAAAAAAATTATATAATATCCCAAAATTGGTATATATTTATATAATATGAATTATGACACACTACTTAAAGTCAAGTTAAAAATAACAAATGATTTTTAAAGTGAAATTTTTGAATAAAACACCCCAAAAATCACTTTAGCATGGGTTTAAATGGTTTTTTTTAGTGTTATTTTTAAAAAAAAAAACACACGGGTCATTCAATACGAAAACACCCATTTGAAAATTAATTTGCTGCTCCATAGTCACGGATTTTTTTTAAATTTATACCAATGTTAAATATCACAATCAAACCACCAAATCTCAAATATTTTTAAATTTTATTGAAAAGGCGCCGAGTTATAGCCATTTGAAAATCAGCCATTTTTCTCAAAAGGCGGTCATCTTGGATTTACTACGTCTATAAGTGCTTGTAATATAAGAACCAGAGGCTCAAATTCAACAAAATTGGTATCAAATTAAAGAACAATAAACAAAGAACACATATTTAATATCTAAACACTTTCTGGTATTAATTTTAATAGTTTTTACTGTATTCAAAGTTAAAAAAGTGCTTTAAAAATTGGTCCAGTTTGAAGGGCCATAAAAAAAATGGCTCACTTTTTATTTTGCTGTAACTTGGTAAATATATTATTTGATATGTATATATTTAATACAAAAAAAATCGAGGGTATTATTCTTGATTGCAAAAAAAAAATTATATAAAAAAAGTTGTCTTTTATACCCAAATAGGGCTATTTGCAACATAATCTGGCTATTTATTGATAAACCTGGCTTTTTTTGGACACTTTTCAAAGTTGGGAACTATGAGAGATAGTATGCTATGCATAACATATAATGAAATTCTGCAACATATTGCAAGGTCAAAGCAATGACTGTCTCATTGCATCTTTTTATTTTAGAATGTATTACTTCATCATACATTCTAACCAATCAGATCAATATTACATAATCTTTTACACTAAGTGTGAGCAATTTCTTTTCGATCAAGCTCATTTGAGATAGTTGAAATTTTTTTTTACTAAATGTTTTGTAGTGTTATTTTTTTTTTATTCCTACCATTGTCCTGGAATCTAGGACTAATGTCAAAATCTCCTAATTTTCGTTAAAAGATGCATTCCTAAACTTATGCAATAATTTTTCTATCATACAATATGCACTCTGAACACTTACATTTCTTTGGCTCAAGTTCACTATGATCATTAATATTCTCGATAGCCTAGTATAGTGGCTGCTTTAGAAGCAACACATTTGCTAAATTTTTAAACGATATTTTCTTATACAGTATTTTAAAAACTTGCTCTTGTGTATTCCACTTATGACGTCACGCGCATAAACAGAGTAAAAAATCACAGGATTAAATATGTTCAAACTTCGATTTTATTAGAAAACTTATAGTATTTAGTAGACGAAAAGGTCACGCTATTAGAATATGTTTTTTCTTTATTTGAAAACGCAAACGATTTTCCAATTCTAATTTTAATTTACTGATGTTTCATTTGTTTATTTATGAGCAAAAATATACTTTTTTTTAGAATAATTAGTAAAATTAAAATTACTCAAAATATTTTACACGTTTTAAATTAAAATAACATATGACGAATTAAATAACGTTTAGCGGTTATTGCCATATAACCTATTAACTCAAACGCGATGAAAAATTTGCAATGGAGAGAGTTAAATGGAACTTTTAATCTACTTATTTCACCCTCTAAATGAAACCTATCCCAATCGAATTTTTACCCCGAAAATTGGTAGTACATCAATTTTCGTGAAAATCGTTAGAGCTGATTTGGAGATTGTGCAAACAAACGAACAAAGAAACAAATATAGTGACATTGCTCGTTTAATAGTATTAGATAACAATACATAGTTTTTTTACTGATATCACTTCTCCCGGATGACTGATAATTTTAAGGCAATTGATTTTAAAGATTATGTTTTGTTGTTGCCAGGATGGTTATTATGTAGGTCACAACATGCAGTGGCGGCGATTCGGGGGGGCAAGGGGGGGCGGTTGCCCCCGCACTTTTTTTGGATGTTGCTCCCGCACTTTTTTAATGTTGCACCTATTAAAACTAAGTTACAAGTCAATTGTTTTACTGCATTTCCGAACAAAGGAAACATTTTGAACCCCAACTTCCTCCCACTACCACATTCACGTAAGTAAGGGGGGGGGGGGGGGGTCAAACTCCTCCCATTGTAAGTAAAATAAAAAAAAAATTAAAAACCGAATTTCTGTAAAAAAAAAAATTGTGTGTGTGTGTGTGGGGAGGGGGGGGGGGGGGGGGGGGGTATTCTGTCTTGATTGTGAGCATGGGGTATTGGGACAGAAACCCGTGGACGTCATGTTAGGTTTAAAATGTTAGGTTTGAAATAAAAATAAAGATAACAAAGGGAAAAGATCGTCAAACGGGGTCGTATAAACAAGATGCTGCAAAACATGCTATGGAAACCATATTGTGGTATGGCTGTTCGAGCAAAGACCACATAATTTCGTTAACCTTAAAATACTTCAAAGTTGCCACTTTATTCTAATAAAGCAAAATCATCTCCCATGTTTTCTATAATAGTTTTAAATTTATTGGCCCGCGAAAACACCCAGCACCTGCTCTTTGATTATTACCTAACTTTGTAATTTTTTTTATTTTACTTTTTGACTTAAATCCGGGTCCATAGAATCAACCCAGACCAGTCGGCTAATATCGCCTTTTTTTATTTAGTTCTAAATATAGTTCAAGATCAGACACCCTTTTTTTATCAAGCGACTGTATGAAACTTCTTATATTAAAATCTAGTATTGCGCAATCTATAGGCGCCGAACGTCTGAGCATTTAGGGAGCCCATCGAGTTATAAGGGTAATAAATTTTCTTTTATTACTGTTTGTACATGTGATTTGCGGTTTTGTTTCGATCGACTTCCTTCCCAGCCCCCCTTCCCAACTAATCTGGAATCCTTAAAAGTTGGGAATTTCGTCATCCGTCATTTAAAAATCCCTGATTTATGAAAATGTAAGCCTAAAGAAGTAGCAAAAGAAAGCGAGGGAAGGTTAGAGCGCCCAACTTGCCATAAACTTAAAATAGACCTCGGAACGGACCTCTCATTGGACGTCGCCGCACTACAGCATATTGGACTATTGGCGACGGTTCGCGGCCCATCTTGAAGGAAAGACTCGTGAACAATGCCTCATATATTTGAACCATGGTCAGTTAACGAGGACAACACCTGGCACCGTTAAGTTGGTAAATTTCTTTTTTCTTTTTGATCTTTTAATTAAAATTACCTTTATAATTTAAATTTAATTAATGGAAGTTAATATTTATTGGTAATAAGCAAATAATTTCTTTTGAATTAAATTATGTATATTTAATGTTTAATTTAAAATCAACAGTGTCGATTGTGTTGCACAATACCATGCAATGTCGAGTCTTTTGACTCCCACATTTCTTTAGCTCATGTAGCCTTTATATTATTCTTTACAGTTTTGGTCAACTAAAACGCTTATTACATCTTTAAATTACCATAACTATAAATTATCTAACTAATCGTTCCCACACATATATTATAAGGATTCTCAAACTTTAAATTTGTTCTGTAAATTTATTTCAGAATTAGGGGTGATTTACTTATTTTAAGAATACATAGTTATTGACAACTATTAAAAGTAGTTAATTAGTATTTCAACGTATTTCTTTTTACTAATAAAAATTAACAATTTTTTTGAGAAAAAAAATGTTATAGATTTGGTGGCGGGTTGGGTGAGGATTTTGTGGGGTTAAGGATTCCACTGAACCCCTATAAAATCTAAACCTACGTGCCTGCACTATTTTACAGTTTGAAACTGTAAGTATTTTTCTCAGGGTTCCAAAAGTCGCACCACAAGTGCAGAATTGCAAATACTGCAGGAAATTTTCAGGGAATTGAAAGGGTGAGAACATAAAAATTTCCTCATTTCTTTTTCAACTCTGACACAAATGGAAAGGATACCTATCCCTTTGGAGGTCGGTCAACAAGTATATTAATTAGATTCTTTGCAACAGTCCATATCCTTCCATAAAAATAGGGGGGGGGGGAATAATCGGAAATGGGTTAATAATCGACCTGGGCGTCTCGTACCTATTTTAAGATAGTATCCTTTCTTTAAATAATTCAAAACAATGAGTAAATATAAATATGCAATATTCATTGTCTTGGTGGTCAATATTTTTATTTCACCCCCCCCCCCCCCCCCCCCCCCCCGCGCTCCGCGCGCTCCACACGCACTTGTTTCATCTTGATCTTGCCCCCCCACTTTTACCACCCAATCGCCGCCACTGACAACATGTACTCTGTCTCAGTTTGTAGCATTTCAGATAATTATCTTTATGAGCCTTGCAGTTCTTTCCTCTAACATAACATTCATCATCAATTTCTAAATAATATTATCTCCTTTTTAATATTCCAAATCATTCGAAGAAAATTTAAGGACTGAAACAAACTCATTATGCAATGTCACATTAAGTTTCTTACACACAAAACAAGCTATTTCTGCATTACACTTAATATTAAACTACAACGCTTTAATATCTGGACAACTTGACATCTAGACAAAACTAACTCAAATGAGCTTGATCGAAAAGAAATTGCCCACACTTAGTGTAAAAGATTATGTAATATTGATCTGATTGGTTAGAATGTATGATGAAGTAATACATTCTAAAACAAAGAGATGCAATGAGACAGCCATTGCTTTGACCTTGCAATATGTTGCAGTATTTCATTATATGTTATGCATAGCATACTATCTCTCATAGTTCCCAACTTTGAAAAGTGTCCAAAAAAAGCCAGGCCAGATTTTGTTGCAAATAGCCCTATTTGGGTATAAAATAGACAACTTTTTTTATATCAATATTTTTTTGCAATCAAGAATAATACCCTCGAGATTTTTTTTGTATTAAATATATACATATCAAATAATATATTTACCAAGTTACAGCAAAATAAAAAGTGAGCCATTTTTTTATGGCCCCTCAAACTGGACCAATTTTTAAAGCACTTTTTTAACTTTGAATATAGTAAAAACTATTAAAATTAATACCAGAAAGTGGTTAGATATTAAATCTGTGTTCTTTGTTTATTGTTCTTTAATTTGGTACTAATTTTGTTGAATTTGAAACGGACTTGGTCTGGTTTTAACAAGAAAGTTATGTTATCACTTCCCACTTTACCCACCGGAATATCTCGTGAATAATTCGAGGGAGAATCTGCACACTGCAGAAGACATTGGTAGTATTTTCAGGAAAATACTTAAAGCGAGAACAAAAAATTATCGATTTCCACACAGAAAATCTGAGACGTTTTCATCACCCTGATATCCGACATGGTAATCGGATATCCGGCACTTTATTTTCGGATATTGGATAATTACCAGATAGTTAAAAATCAGCCGGATAGGCTGGATACCGGATATCCGTTTGATTCCTAATTATAAATAACGGTAACAAAAGTGTGGATGGAAAGATATGGATCCAGTTTCAAACACTTAATGGATGTGAGTCATCAATAGGATAACCATCTTCTTAGAAGTAGCTGTTAGTGGTTCTAATTATACCACTATATTCAGCAAAAAAAAAAAATCAGTTCATAATCTGCATTTATGTAACTTTTTTATATAAAAAAGTTTCAGTAGAAGGGCACAAAACATAAAAAGCAACTACTTTTCTTTGCATAGATAACTTTCTTTTTTTAAATATTATATAATTTTGTTGACAACATTAAGTTAACCAATTACAACGGTTATATAATCTCCACTAAAATAATCAGAGTGTAAATATATTGACTAGCTGATTTGTGGATAGCCAGTATGAGTAAAAAATATAGTATAATATTTCTGACTTGGGACAGAATCAAAAATAAACCATGATGGCCCAGTTGATATAAAAAACTTATGATCAGAAGTTAACGAGATCAAATCTGTAGTCCCAATGAAAGATTTTTTAAATGAAAGTAAAAAATATACAAAATATCAAATAGCACTTTATTTTTGTGTTGCACATCTACAGTCACAGTTTTAATTAAAAAATTATAATAAAAGTATGTATGGTAAAAGTCTTGAAACTAATATGTAAAATGCAATTCTTTAGACTAAATTCTTATGAAAGGCTGCCAGATGGTGTAAGTCACAAAAGTGGTATGAATCACTGAAAATTAATTAACACCAAATGACTAGGCAGCTAGATATATGATTTGACCAAATGATGTGGATAGTAGTTTTTTTTTTTTTGGGGGGGGGGGGGGGGGGGGGGGGCGTTGCTATGTTGAATGTAATTCCACTTAACATTAGAGCTAAAGTAATTTGCAAACTTTAAACGCTCTTTTTATCTAACACTGTTTTGGTACTTGTACCACTTGCCGAACAAGATACCTTGTATGATAAATGTATATTCCATTAAACCAAGGTGATTCATCCAATGAAATTTTAGCAGTAAATTTATGCTAAGAATTGAAATTGTGTTTCTAACTTTTAGAAAGCAGAGTTGTATAAAAGAATTAACTATTTGAACTGAAATGACGACTCTCGTCCCCAAAATAATGGCTGATTCCTTTGGTTCGGCGTTTTATAAATTGAACCAAAACTGTATGTCCTGTTTACTTCGCACATTTTAGTGATTTAAAACTTTCTTCAGATTGAAATTCCTTACAAACCCTGTTTTTTTATTAAATATTTGACAAATGTCAAAAAAATCAATAAACTGTCGTTTGAATTCTATGATTAATATTCAGCTTCATGTATGTATGCCTTTTTTATTTTTATAATTATCCACCATAATTTAAAAAGAACACACTAAAGAATACCTCTTTAAACAGAACAGGATGGAACTCTTATGAAAAGAACGTAAATATCAAACATGTTCCTCGAGTGCAAAGGATTAAAAATATCAATTTAAAAGATGCTTTTATTCAATACTTACGCTGTGTAGCCATTGATCATATGTGAGTAACGCAGAAGAACAGTATCCAACCAGCCGCATCTTCGCTTTCGTTTCGTTGTTACACCAATTTCCCCACCTCTTGTTTGTAAAGTTTCTCCTAAACCCTACACAATAGAACATACAATTCAAAATATAAGTTCAGTTGCAAGGCTTAAAACAAATAATAACACAGTGATCAATATGCACATTACTTAGCTGAAAGCAGTCGTTCAGCCAAGTGAAATTCGCCAATTTTTACCAAGTCGAAGAATAATTACGAACTTGATTAGAAAATAGTTATTCAAAGAACGCTTAAAGTGCATAGAGTATACATAAATGAATGTTTGCTAGAGATTTATACTGTTCCCCAGTTCCGATACCATCAGCCAGTTATGATATTCGAGCAAGATGCATTGCCACAGTAAGGGAAAATTTATAGAATTCATAGCCCTTGAATTTTCTTGACAAGTGGTGTGGACCAAGATGCTTAGAATGGGCGGCGAGACTGACCGACTGCAGTCCAAGGGCCATTGCTTATTACACAACGCACCTCGGATCCCATTAACAGACTAAACTATCTTCCCAATGTTTCCTGTCCACACTTCATGCTTGGTTGCAATGGTTTGAAAGTTGAAATATTGTTAACTAATAATGAACATTTTATCACACAAAGAAAATACATGAACTAGTTGCTACAAATATTAAGCTAATAGAACTTCTACTAAAACACGACTAAACAAAGATAAAGTCAAACTGTATTACAACTAGCAAAAAAAGTGTAGAATAGAATGAGAACCAACAATCTTATACATTCAAGCAAATAATTTTGATTTTTTAACTCGGAACTTGACGACAAAGCCACTGTTCAAATTGCGATACATAGCGACAGTCCCTAGACTGCAGTGACGTCAGCTGTACGTATAATTCAAAGGTTGTCAGTCCGACAACCTTTGGTCAAAGAGTTGGATATATTCCATGGCCTCCGAGATCCCACGATTGAGATATCATAGAGATTGACTTTCAGGTGCTGGGGGAGGGAGGGGGGTTTGATTTTGGTTAATTAACATTGCACTAGAACGAAGGGAGTGAGATATGAAAAGGACATTGTGTGCAAAATCACCGAGTCTTTACTTAATGACCATTTCTCATTCGCCTTATTAAGATTTATGTGTCTTGGAAAGACCGTCATACAGAAACTAATAATTAAACAAATTTAAATTTTACTTTAAGAATGTGATTTTTTGTCACATTTTTTATTTCAAAGTAATAAGGTACTGAAACTCCACTATATATTTAATTTTAGCATTTCGAAAAACTAAGCAGTAAGTAATAACAAATTAGTAAATATTAAGTTCTTTAACTTAATTCCCCTACTTTACCAGATGATATTTATTAATTTTACCGAATAAGATTTGTAATAAGACACATACAACATGATGTACACAAAAGAACATATAACTGACAGAATCATTAATATTAAAGTCTTAAAATGAAGTGCCTACACATACAAAACTACTATTAAGATTTTAAAAAATTTAAGTCGATATTTTTGCATTTAATGAAAAAGTTATGTTAATGATAGCCAAATAAACAAAGGACATCAATATTAAAATCCCAAGAAAAATTCTGTGAAAGATAACTACTGATCTATACACAAACTGAACTTTATACAGGTACCTTCCTTATAAGTAACCAATTTTCTGATACATTCTAAATGCACAAATTTAAATCTGCCTTTAGGATTTCCAAATATAAGGATTTTAATGTGTTACCATATTTTCATAATTATTTTTTTAAAAAAAATAGTGTGCTCAAATAATGATTCTGGAATGAACAATACACAAAATAGTTTCTGTATTGACATAGAAAAATATAGATTTCAATCAATTAAACTGTTGCCATTCAAGTTTTACCTGTAAAACTAAATTATAAATCTTTTTTTCAATTTTTTTTAGAACTTCATGGGGTTGTAAAGATATAAAATTATACAACTGCTCTCTGAAAAATTCTCTTTTGATACCTTACTTGCTAAGATTCATCACATGTAAAAGGGATCTACTATAGAAAGAATAATATTCATAAGATCTTCCATGATTAAATCACTTTCATTATTTTCCAAGTCCTTTGAAACCAACCAACACTACTTTGACACTCTTCCATGAGTATTTGAGGTCACAAATGACAATACTCAAGTTTAATAAGCATGCAATAAGTAAAGTAAGGTCCAGTATGTGTATATATATCAGTAATGGTATATATAATCATGATTCTTAGTTTCCATATTTACAAGGTGAGTGATAACCATGTTAAATAAAAAAAAATTCTTACATCGAAGAGTTCTGTAGGAAAGGGTCCATCTCCAACCCTGGTGGTGTATGCCTTCACAACTCCATATACTTCTCCAATGACACCTGGTGGTATGCCCAATCCTGTGCATGCACCACCCACAGTGCAATTAGAGGAGGTAACGTATGGATATGTACCTGTAAAAATACAAAATATTTAGACTATGTACACTTTAACATTGCAAATATATTTAAACCTAAACGAGTTAAGTATAGATGTGCATTTAAAAAACAAGGATAACACAGTTGCAATACGAAAGATAAATTTTTTAATTGCATACAGAGTTAAGAATTAAGAGGAATTTGGCTTTAGCTCCAATACAGAATCTTTTAAATGTATATTTAGAATATATTCTACAAATCAAGAGTATCCTTAAACAAAACAAAAAAATTATACAACTTAATTATTTCAATGGCACGATTTAAATTAAGTTATGAAAACATTTTTGATTAATATTGAAAAATTGCTAAATAGACATATGCAGTTTTGCCATAAAATATTCAATTCATGAAAATGCGCATGCTTACCAAAATCAATGTCCAGAAGAGCTGCATTGGCACCTTCCACTAATACCTTTTTTCCATTCTTAATTGCCTCATGCAAGTAGGTAACAGTGTCAGTCACAAAAGGAGAAATAGTTGAAGCATACTCCTAAAATAAAAATGTTTAAAATGACATACATTATAAAAGTATAAAATCTCAAAAAATTGTAACTCAAAATTTAACTATCATTGTACATTATAAATACTTTTAACTAAAATCAAAAAAAAATTTAAGTACCATTTTTTTTTAATTTAATATTATTGTTTTAAATTGACTAAAAATAACAATGTCCTTATTCAACTAAAGCATAACAATGTGTGTAATACTATTTTAAAAAAAAAATTAAATACAATATAATAAAAACTTTCAATACACATCACAGAAGGTAATTTTTACTATTTCGCAGGAGAGCTTAACAAAGTTCTATATGCATGCATACAATTCTTTACAAATTAATATCTGTTGATAATCATATAGAAGATGGTATTCTGTACCTCTGTAAAGAGTGTAGAAACCATATCACAATTTTAAAATGAAAAAAAAACTAGTGTCATTTTGCTCCAATGTACAGATATCTTTTAAAATAAAACATAAAAAATAGAAATTCAGATAATGCTTAGAATTTTTTTTATACTTTAAATAAAATTTAATTAGGAAAAAAATACAAAATTAAATTATTTAATCCTGGGAGTAGTTTGTTATTTTATTACGTTTAAAAAAAATTTAATACACAAAATTAAGTATATGATCGTCGATTCCAAAATGGCAATATTGAGTTTAAGACTAGCCTTTTAAGAAATACCAGAGAAGTTGAGCTTGAACATCCATGGGGGGGAATGTTACAGCAAAGTGGCCTTAGAGGCTTAGGGTGTTACTCTCGGAATTAAAAAGAGTAGAACTCTAAATGGAAACTTTGAAATTAACAGGCATCTAATTACCCAGGATTTCACTTTGGTGTGACGAAAAGGAAATTTATATATTGTGCATAATAAATACAAAAAAAACTCTACAAAATATATTAAGGAAGGGGGTCTATACCTCTTTTGTATTTTTGATCTTAAAAGAAAATATGGAAACTATAACAAAAACAATATTTAAAAAATATATACAAATACAAGATGTTCTTGCCAGAAAATATTTTGAGTGAGTTCAATAGATTGTGTAAATTGCTGTAATTTGCTTACTTTATATTTTTTAACTTCCTGATCAATGTCAACATTCAAACTTGAGTGCTGATTCATGTAAATCTTCAGTAGATTTCTTAACCTGGAAGAACAAAATAGAAAGAAATAAACCCTTCACCCTTAGGACAGAAAATTGAAATTTAAAAACAGAAATGTATTGCTACATAAAAGTAGTTTTAATAGATATTCATACCCTTATAAACTGAAGTTTCTAAATAAGGCAATCATGTATGTACTCAAAATATATTTATATAAAAACAGTTCCTTTACATCGATTGCACTTAAAATGAAAAAGTGGACACTAGACTAGAATAAAAGTTAGAGTTAAGGAAATCTTTGTATAACAAAAGTGATATTACCGTTATCGTGGTAATAATAATAACACATGGCAAAATAAATATGTACTTTTAAAATAAAATTAAGTGTTTTTGTAAACTATTTTGAAAACACCTACGTATTTACCATGATTTAAAGGCAACTATAAACGAATAAAAAATTCAACATAAGTAACCGATTTCATGACATTTGCGAGTTATTGAATCTGCATATATTTGGAGACTTATCTTCCAAATTTAAATAAACTTCTGAAAAATAATTTTATAAAACCATACAACAAATATTTTTTAAAAGAAACAAAGTCCCCAAATTAATATTTTTTTTATAAAAATAAATATCCTTTTAATTATGAAAAATATTAAAAATAAAAAGGTATTCTCTAAAACTTATTTATTTCTTTAAATAATTTTTTTAAAGACAATTTAATATCTAAATTGATTGGTATTAAAAAGTCATGGAAATATTTTTTTAAATGGATTTCTTTTAATTTTCCTTTTATATGAAATACGGGCCAATTAAAAAAAAAAGACCAATCAAAAAATTCTCTCATCTTAAAAAGAGATCCTTCATTAAAAAAAATTTAACAAGTCAATTGTAATAACTTTTGTATATCATTAGTCTAATTCACAAACCCCGGATTCAGCATCTATAACGAAAGCTACTAAGTGACATAATTAAAGCTATGAAATCATGCGATTCTTTCATGCCCTCTCCTACAATCTAAGCTCTGGTAATCCAATCACTTGCTTTTTAACAATTCCACATTTAGAAGTAAATCACTTCGATTTCGTTCACAGGCAGATTTTGTTACAGATGCTGAATACACATGGTTTGGAGTAGTGTTGCATTAAGCCGACAATGCATCGCAATAAACTGGTACCATATGGTACTAGCTAAAAAAAAAGTCAATTATTACAAGATGGTGTACAAATCAATAACTAATGTGTGTGAAAGCACCAGGCAGTTGTGAGCTATTCATGCCATTCTGGCAACCATATTCTCCCTTATCAGCAGTTGCAACTAAAATGAGGTTATTAGAAAAATAAACAAAATCACAAAGATAGTTTTAGGACAAATTTGTCAATTTATAAATACTAAAAAATTCAGAATTTACTTCAATAACTTTTGATGACAGATTAAGCAGAAATAAAAGATTTTATACACGAAATACCAAACAAAATGAAATTTGTTCAATTAATTTAGATTAAAGGTTTTATTAAAATTTCAGGTAGCAACAACGTCATTAAAACTGAGAATGTAATTTATTTGCGAATTTGAGCTGCATTTCTAACTTTAACCCACTAATATTTAAGGCGTACTTGCAATCGTAAAGTTCATAAATTTGTTTTCATTGCTTAGGAGTTCGAAAAATTCTCTTCCATATTTTAAAATTTGTAATTAAATGTAAAGAAACAAGTTTGTAAATTGTAGTTAAAATAAATAGATTTAAAAAATATTGTAATAAAAGTTATTTTTTAATGAATTTTACTCAAAGCTCCTAATAAAAACCACTTTTCCATTCTTTATGAAAAACAATGGGACAAATCAAGAAATGTATCTTCCTAAAAACAGATAAAAGTAAAAAGCTCACTTTCTTTTTTATTATATAAATTTAATGAATATTATTAATATAATATGACTGTTCAATCAGAATTTAGGAAACTTTCAGAAAAAATACAAAAACAAAACTAAGATATTAAATAAAATATCTTATTGTATAATAAAAACAAGATAAACTATATTGAGTTCAGACATTTTTTAAAGATGTTTCCTCAGTAAAAAATTCAGATTAATGCATTAATTGTTTTTAAAGAAATTTAGTTCGAGGATTAAGTTAAGAGAATGAGTAATAACCGAGTAATAATTTTAATAACTGAGAGTTGAAATAAAAAATTTGTACTTATTAAGTTACAATACATCACAAATATATCAAGAGTGTTTAACATTTAATTTTAAAATACCAATGAAACCTAAAAAGTGGAAGTCTAAACTGATATAAGCAATGCTAGATTTAGAATTTCAATTTCTTTGTTTTATTAATTTAACTCCGAGCAAAGAATGGGTACTGTCCAACAGAAAACCTTGCGCCAGTTATCTTGCGAATTTATAGTTCTTACTAACCCATCCCTTTTACATTCAAGCCCTTCAGAATTGAATAAGATTGCCATTTTCTATGGCAGCCACCAGACAATTCTGGCGCAAAGTTTTCTGCTAATAGTAACAGTAATTCTTCCTTCAGAAGTGCATAGGTAAAACAGAAGGAACATTAAACTTATACAAATAAACAAGATATGAATTTAAAACAAGTTTTGGTTTATTCTAGATACTTAAAAAATTTAACTTTTTAAATATAATTCAATCAAATGACAATTCTATTAAAACACTACTTTTCAGTAGTAATCCGAATTCTTTAAAAGGGGGTATCAATGTACATGTTATCACTAAAACAATAAGACAAAGTGACATAATTTTTCTAGTTTTCCCAAATGGTTTTTAAACATTTTCAGTTCGAGAAATAGGGTCGACTCTAAAATTATGACTTAGAAAATAACTCAATAAAATATGCAGGTGGATTTTGATGCTTTAATGCCCTCCCATTTGACATTTGGATTTGAGTAATTAAAAATTAGACAGCAAGTTACATTTAAAACAAGTTGTCCCATCAGTGCCCAAACAGATTAACTTTTTTTATTAAAAAGAGCCTTCAAGAATGTCAATGTCGGAATTTTTACTGTGTTCTACACAAACAAAAATTATGGAGGATAATTGAAAAATATAAAACACATCATACATTAAGGACAGATGATCATTTCACTGCATGAAATAAGTCACTTACTTCTCCTCAAACACTGTGAAGTCTCCGAGAAGGTCAGCCAGACGTACGCCGCTACGACTGGCCTAAATGGGAACAAGGTCAAGGAACAGAAACGTTACTCAGGGCACCACGTGCCAACAACAAAATGCCACTCGAAGGGCCATTCAAAACAGAATTTTATTGCCACATGGCATGGTATTGAAAAAAAAGAACAAAAGCAGCTGAAACTTACTTTGGAGGAGTAGGTGGGTCCGATACCTTTCTTCGTGGTGCCAATACTGGAAAGACAAATACACGATATTATTAAACTCTACATCTAATGTAACATACTAAAAATCTTGGTTTGCTTTCCATAATACAGTTATAACATAAATTGTAGTGTTATCAAAAACAATAAACATTATTTGGCCAGGTGTCCAAAAACAGAGTTTGAAGACAAAAGCGTTTAAAGTTTGCAACTCGCCTCGGCTATAACATTAGGAGAACCCACATCACTGGGACAAATGATACATCTATCTACCTAGTCATGAAAAATTGTTTTAAGTCTACTTTCGGAAATTTGTGACTTGCACCATTTGTCTGATAACCAGTCATTTGTAAAATTAAATGGCTCTTTCAGACAGACTTTGCAGAATAAAAATGCGTGGAGTATTGCAAGAGAAATGGAAACAGCTCCAAAAAATAATTAGGTTATTTTTTTTTTTAATTTTAGCACAATGTGTTTATAAAAATTATAAAAAAAAATTGTAATTTAAACTAAGTAAAACCATATTTTTATTACAATTACTTTAAACAATTCACAGTATAAAAGAATAAATACTGTGTGTCGTGAGTTAAAAGTATCAAAGTAATCTGTAGAATAAACAACAGCAACTCTAAAATTTATTTTCAGGTCAATGAAGTTTAATGCAAGCACCATTAGTTGCTCTGCATATGTAAAAACAGCATTCTACATTGTGAAAACTATTTTGTAGCGTTTGCGGAGCTATAGCAGCAACAGCTTAGAGATAGGCTGTTTATCTACACAATTACTTTATATAATAAACAATCTCTTAAATTATTTCTGCTGGTACAATCATTTTAATAAAGCCTCAAGCAAGATATCCCATCAGCGCTACATTTGGAAATCTGCATAGCTATGCAGTAGGAAGAATACTGCTGGGATGAGAGTGGCCATTAAGATTAAAACAAAATCAGTAAAGTAATGCTAAGTAAGTCAGCTAAGTAAATGCTAGGTGCAAAAAAGCTTAAAATAAAAATCTGAGTGATTTATACGTGAAAAACGTTTTTTGTAATAAAACTTTTAAGACATACATAAAACATAAGAGTATACATAACACAATATTACATTGGAAAAATAATGATTTACCGTATATACTTTCGTATAAGCCGAGAAATTTAAGTCAAAACCTTCATCAAAAAGTGGGGGGGGGGATGGCGGCGGTTTACAAGTGGGTCAGTAAAATTTATAAAATAATTTGCCTACAATGGGAAAAGTAGAGAAGTTGAAATTAAGCATATTCTTATAGAACAGCTTCGACAGATTTTCCTATCCGAGATCGAGAATGTGCAAAAAACACATGTGCTGAATGAAGACCGTTCTGCGGAGTGCGACGCAATCGTAACGCAAAGTTGCACTACTCGGATAAATAACCAGTTTAACTAAATAAAAAGTATATATTTTGATAAGTATTTAATTGGTTTGTAAAATCTATGAAGCTAGTATATGTTACTTTAATAGGATTTTGGATGGAAGACAAAGAAGTTGACATTGTGTGTAGCGAATAAGATTTCTTTAAAGTCAATGTCTTTCTTACTCGATTGCAATAATTAAACAAAATTTATTTCCCCAATACAGATTTTATTCCTTGGTAACATTACGTAAAAATATTAATAGTCGTCTTATTAGAATTTTGGATGGAATTGATTTTAAAGCGGTAAAATCGGGACATTGCTAATCCCCGAATACTACTCACGTTGTGTATTTCGTAATAAAACTAAATATTTTAATAAGAAGTATACATTATCTATAATATACTAGTATTTCCTTCAGAGGTGGATAAAAAAATGCTCATCCGTATTTAATCGTGACAGTAGGCAACGATAAACCAACAATTGACCAAAAATAGTTGATGTTTTCTAAGTTTTTAAATCTTTACAAAACGATACTAAGAATTAGAAATTGCACATTTAGGTATCTAAGTTTATGGTTTAAAATATTTCATTGTGATATTAAGGTATATGTAATTTAAGAAGTCCGATGGAGGTTTGAAAGACAAGAACATCGCGAGTGGTATAAACTTTTTAAGCATGATAGATCGTCACCAAAGGCTTTTTTCTCCAGCCACTTTTTTTTTAAATTTTTGATTTCTCGGCTTAAATATTTATTTTAAGAATTAAAATTTCACTCTATTATCGATGATTTTAATCGGAATTTTTCTTGTACGAAAATACAACTCTGCTTATACGCATGTTTTCAATTTTGGACAAAAAAAATTTTTGACCAACAAGAAAAGTTACATTTGAAGCAAATGCAATTTCTAGTTTTACATGTGCACTTTTAAGTTGTTTGTTATGAATTTACTCAAGTGAAAATATTTATAATATAGATTAATTGTTAATCAACCATTACATGGTTTGAAATTTTAACTGAAGAAGTTAAATATTTTAAATATCTTTTGATTTATTTCAAACGCCAATGAATCTAAAATTATGTTTCGCATGTATTTTTTAATAATTTAATTTATATGAGCAAAAATAATGGTACTGTTTTTATAGACAAATTTTGTAACTGGATAATAATTTACATTGCAATACTGATCTGCATAAAAAATAAATAAATGCACAACCTTTTATTTCCCTTCTCTTGCTCCTGAAGACCATCCACTGTCTGATGAAAGTCAAATACTGTCAAAATAAATAAAGCTTTTAGAAAGGGGGAGGGGGGGGGGGGGAGATAAACTATCGTACATTTGCCTTCAATCAGCAACTTAAGCAGTTTCACATGGATTTCCAGTTTTCCAACAACAATATAAATACATTTAAATTCATAATACTCTACGTTGAAAGTTTTTTTTAAATCTAAGGCATTTGAGTTTACCTTGAAAGCTATCTCTAATAAAATAATTTAAATTAAAAAAAATTTAAATATGTGTTTTTGAAATATAACTAAATCGTCTAGCAGTGAATACTAATTTACAATTTTTCCTTACAGCTTACGGGGTTAAAAGGCAACTTATATATTAATAAATAATGCTTTTATAATAGCTATAATTTAAATTATTATTACTTTTTAATTTCATTCAATCCACCTTAAATGAATGTGTACATTGTGCACATACCAATGCCTCGACAAAACACATAAAACAGAATTGTGACTAAATAACAAAGTTCAAAATATACAAGACTAACTTTCATGAATTCGTATTCAACACATTATATATTTATAATTATATATAATCAGGGTTTGTAGAAATTTTCAGAAAATAATAAAGTGTTCCTACAAACATTTTAAGGACCACATAAGTAATTTATAACAACCTTATTTTTATGTGTTTTTTTAATTAAATGCAAATCAAATTTATACATCTGTAACAAAAAATTACGTCAAAATTGCGAATAGACTTCTTAATATTTTTTGAAGAACAAATCAGTAGAAGCTATTGAGTGCAAAGACACTAAGTTGAGTTTAATTCACATTAAGCAAAAATTTTTTAAAGGGGTTTAGTAAAATTATTTAAATGATAAGGACTTTCTAAAAGCCTTCAAGTAATGTGAATATTTCTAAGGAGTTTTTTAAAAAAAATAAGGAGATTTTAATTACTTTGTAAAGGGCCTTATACACATAAAACAAAAATAAGGAGTTCTCAAGGACTTCTAAAGACCCATGAACACTGATCATATATTTTAAATTAGAGTTATGAATGAATATAGATAAAAAAAATCATCAACAGTCATGTAATTGAACAAAAAAAATTGGCTGATCTTTTATTTTGAATAATACCAATTTGACCAATAAGAACATTATTTAGCTAAATTCAGTCATTCTACAAAATGGAATTCACAGAAAATCACATGCCTGCATAAACAAAGATTTTAAAAAAAGACAAAGCAAGAACAAATTTTGACAACATTTACATATTTAAAGAACAAAAAGAATGTAAACATGTTATACCTATATGAGCTCGATCGGAAAGGAATAAACGTCCTTCAAGGCTAGCCAGGCCTTTGTCTTCATTTTTCTTGATTTCTTCAAAAAATTGAGGCAAGTTGATTACAACTCCATTGCCTAAAAAATAATTTAAATTGTTTCACCTAATGTCGTAAGCTGACAGAAATTTGGGAGGTTTGGCTGTTAAGTGGTATAAGTAAAAAATTCTGCAGCACTTTCTTTTGGAATTTCTACAACGTCTTAATTTTTTTAATTACTTTGAGGAATTGCCGCTTTTTATTTGTATAATAATTGTTTATGGTGCAAGTCATTGATAAAGGAAACCGTTACAGGGTGGAAAAAACACTCTGGGAAAAAAGTTCCCCGATTCCCATGATGGAGTCACGAAAATTTCCCTGATTTTACAATTACATTATGTATATTGCAATACATGCTTTGTATAGAAAGACAGTATCCACGCTACAATAATACTATAAATATACTGCTTTATAAATGAAAAATTATAAGCAATACTTATTGACAGTTAAAATAATAATTTACGGATACAACACAAATTATACAATTATGACAGGTATAACAGTAATTAAACATGTTCTCTGGAAGCAGATAATACAAAAATAGCAAGTTTTCAAATTATTTCTTTGTATGTAATTTTAAATGTTTTATAAGCTTCATAATTCCTATAAATCTCATATTCATTAGTCCGCCACATGTTGCTTACAATCTAAATCCAACACACTTTGCTTTTGATTCACCCACCAGCAGTGGTTCACGTTTTTACAAAAATAAAACTGAAAATATGAAAATGCACATAACCATGCTTATTTTTAAATAAATTCTTTTTTAGAACTAAAAGGAAATATTGAGAACTAAATTACCTAGAATGGAGGGCATAACAAACAATAATTGCTGTTTTAATGATCCACACTTAAAAAATTTCCTGATTTTTTTTGTGAAATTTTGAAAAATTCCCTGATATTTCCAGAATTAAAAATTTCCATGATAATTCACTGATTTTCCAGGTTATGTTTCCCCAACCTGCATTAACTATGTATTTTTGTTATAAAAATAAAATTTTATGTCAGAATTGTCTTTGAAGACTGGATGTTTGATTTTAACATGGAAAATTGTGATTAAAATATCAACCACCCTGTAAAGGTTAAAATGCTCAAACAATGTACATCTGTTTTTGAAGAGTTCGTTTATTACTAATAGCTATAAATAGTGCAAAATTATCCAATTTCTACTATGTTTTCCAAGTAGTGCTTTAATTAAAAGACTAAGCCAATTAGAATGGCAATGAAAACATGTTTAAACTTACCAATGATTGAAACACACTGCTTATTAATAACTCCACTAGGAAGTAGATGAAGGTCGTATTCTGTGCCTTCCACAACAACCGTGTGACCGGCATTGTTGCCACCCTGAAATTGATTTCAATTCATAAAAACAACAGACAATAAATACCGTTAAAAATAAACTAATTTAATAATGACATTGGATCCTGTTATTTGGTTGCCAACAACAACTAACTTTTATTGACTTGCGCTTATTTAAAAGTCAATGTTGGCCATTTTAACATTTTTGTTATGCTTAACATTCTGATCAATTAGAAAATGGTGTCACAGTGTGGCAACAAAATTCTGAAACAAAAAATTCCCTGATATTTCCCCGATGGTGTCAAAAAAATTTCCCTGATTTTACAATTATATTAAGAAATGTTGTAATACATGCTTTGTATAGAAACAAAGTATCCATGCTACAGTATAGAAACAAAGTATCCATGCTACAATAATACAATAAATATGCATTATAAATAACAAATTATAAGCAATACTTATTGCCAGTTAAAATAATAATTTATTGATACAACACAAATTATACAATTGCGACAGGCATAATAGTAATTAAACATGATCTCTGGAAGCAGATAATGCAAAAAAAATCAAGTTTTTCCAATTATTTCTTTTCAAGATAATTTTAGATGTTTTATATGCTTCATATCTCCTATTCCAATCTTCAATAAATCGCATATTCATTAGCCTCTCCCATGTTGCTTACAATCTAAAGTCCAACACACTTTGCTTTTGCTTCTCCCTCCAACAGAGATACACATTTTTACAAAAATAAAACTGAAAATAAAAATGTGCATAACCATGATTTCTTTTTTTTTTTAATTTTCATTACTAAAAGGAAATATTGACAACTAAACTACACAATAATAAAGAGCATAATAGACGATAATTGCCGTTTAAATTATCCAAATTTGAAAATTTCCCTGACTTTTTATGAAATTTTGAAAAATTCCCCGACATTTCCCTGATATTTTTAGAATTAAAAAATTCCATTATAATTCCCTGATTTCCCGGTTATGTTGCCACCCTGTGTCACAAAAAAAAAAAACTTGCACCACTTTTCTGCCTGTTGCGTCAACAATCCACTCCTTGGTTACTAAATGCAACTGGAGGAAAGAAAAGTAGTGCAAGTTTGACACCACAGTTCTTTCACTCCCTCAATTCGTAATGATTCCAATTGGTACGAGACTAGAAAGGTTAAAGAAACACTGTGGTTGGCAATAAAAAGAAAATGACAAAATATTTGTTTTGAGTGAAAATTGGTATTCTTCTAATGTTACGCATATCAGTTGGGCACAAATTTTTAAATGACATTTTTTATTTCTGAAATAGATTTAAGAACTCTTGTGCCTAACAGTTTTAACACATTTAAACAATTATAGCACATTCATTTTTTAAATGAATTACAACCACTTTTGAATAAACTATAAAATACTTAATACGATTTAAATTATACAAATACTAACTTATGTATAAGTTTGTAAAAGTAATGAAATTAATTCACAAGTACAGGAAAGAGTCCTACACAACCCTATGATGATCTTTTTCTTTTTCTTACAATCACTCGAGAACTTCAATCCATTCAGCTATTTATAAACACAAAAGAATTGCCCTAATCAGCCCCACCCTCTTGTAAGACATTTTGCTCTCCTATTTGGACAACAGCCAGAGTTGTGTCACAACCTGCAGTTACTCTCTGTAACCTAAATACTTGTGCTTTGTTGTGTAACCCTTTCCTCGAGACAGAGTTAGCAGGCTACTCCAAACCAGGCTGAACTTTCAATTAAGTAAAATAAATGTATTACAAATTCCTAATGCATAACACTTGTTCAGCTGCCAGCTTGTATTTTGTTTAGATACTTGGGAGGTGCAACTTGTTTAACGATAATCCTGATCTCTCAAGAACATGAAGGCTTTTACACATCACCCTTGTTCATCGAATTACTTCAACAAAATAAATATCATCAAAAGCAGTAGTAACATTTGCACTTTTTCTTATGCTCACTCCAATAAAAGATAAAATCTCCCGTATATTGCAAAATTGGATCAAAAGTTGCACATTTTAGTCAGAATTTTTTATTACCACATATAAAAACAATAACAATGAAATGCCTTATACCTACGAGTAATACTAATGTTATAAATTTATTTTTCAGTCGATAAAATTCCATACTCCCCAGAATCCAGGTAGTCTCCTCCCTAAACAATCTCTTACATAAAATTTATTCTAGGTTGGCAAGTCTGCTAAAACGGCTACAATCATTACATAAAACTGACATTGCACTCATGAACCAGGATTCACAATTCAATATTTAGATCTTGATTTTTTCCAGGTTTTCAAAAAAAATTAAACAAATGATATTCACACATTAACATTGAAGTCCATAGTCTCATAGAAATAACACACTTTAACCAGGGTTGTAGTTATTTAAATCAGTTGGCTTAAATCAACCGATATATATATTCACTGAACTCACTGACAACTGATGCAATATATATCTTTATTTTTGAAAATACATCGAAAACAAATTAGATTTTAGATAAATCTCTTATGAACAGGACAGTTAAAATGAAGTTATTAAATTTGTGGAAAGGAAAGGTTACAATTCTGTAAATGGGTCATTCCATGTCAAATCAACAGTCATTTTCCTCACCATCTCCGATTTTTATGAAATTTGGTGAACTTGTTGTACCTACTAGGAATGTAATAAATGTAAAATTTTAACCTCCTAGGCCTATTAGTTTTTTAGTTATTTGCATTTAAAGATGGCTGAAAATGAGAAATTTAGCTTCCGATGGCTACATTTAAATTACTGTAGCTTCTGTTCTAATTAACACAGATAAAAAATTTTAGTATTGTTTTAAAGTTCTTTAAATGACCTTTAATATGATACCAAACACATGAGATATTTTGGAGGGAAACATTTCAAGGTCATAGTATTTGACCTTTGACCTTGAATTGCTGAAAAACGAATTTCTTATTTTTTCTTATATTTTTTTCCTGGATAATACAACATCTTAACTATATGTATACCAAGTTTCAGAATGGGACCTCCATGGGATCACCCACAAAAAAAATAATTAGGAACAATAAAATACAATACTTGAATATATTGACATAACCCTTTGACAAGCTAATGCTGCAGTTTCTGATTTTGTGCATAAATGTACTATACTATTACAAATTTGACTATATACTAAATATTAGGCATATTGTTTGATTCAGTATTTATTGGGTTGATTTGACAGTTCTCCAAATATAATAGCCTACCGAAAATAATTAGATTCCGTAAATAGCCAAATATAGCTGAAAATTAAATTTCCTAGCTATAAATCAGTCAAATGGCCATTTGGTGCCACTTTGTGTTTGCAGTTTGGGTTTTAGTTTGAATTAGAAGTGATTGGTTGATTCAGCTAGTGGTTTTGGTTTGCAGTTTGAATTAGAGGTGATTGGTTGATTCAGATGGTTTTGGTTTGCAGTTTGGGTTTTAGTTCGTATTAGAGATTCATATTAATTTACAGTTTGAGTTTCCAGTTGAAAAGTCAAACCACATATAAAGCTTTTAAATAATATTTTTGTAAGAATTTAATTTTTCAGTAAGGAAAAATTTATTATAATGAACAGTCAGTGGTTAAATAGATGTTGCAACCCTCTGGGAAAAGTGAAACATTCGTGCATAAGAAAAAATGTACGTCCTGTTTCTACTTCGATTTGTAAAAAATTTCCTGAATTTATTGGACAAATGATATGTGACTACTGCAGGAAAAAAATATGTAGATTAACAGATGACCTACCTGGATTAAGTGTCCCGCAAGTTAGTGATAATTTGGAAATTTAGATCGTGAAGAAGCACTAGATTCTTTAAATCACAGTTTGAATATCATGGGAGAGTCACCGGTGAAAAAGAAAAAACTTAAACAACTTAAATATCCAAAAGAAAAGTCTAAAAAGATAGGACTTGCAATGCAAAAGTTGTTAGAATTAGACACGACTGATGAGGACATTAAAAATGTGGAATGTGAAATGATATGCCAATTAAAAGAAAAAAAATTTGCATCTACAAGCCGCAGTGAAAAAGTACAAATTCTTACTATTTTGCCAAAAACTTGGAGCATAAGAAAAATTGAAAAAGAGTTTAAAGCTTCTAATTTTATGGTGAGGAAAGCAAAGCAACTAGTAAACGAAAAAGGGATTTTATCATCACCAAATCCGAAACCTGGAAAGTCATTACAGGAACACGTGGCTAATACTGTGACAGAATTTTATGAACCTGACATTGTTAGCAGAATAATGCCAGGCAAAAAAGATTGCATATCTGTAAAGCAATTAAATGAAAAACGACTATGTAAACAGAAAAGGCTTGTCCTGAGCAATCTTAAGGAAGTTTATGCATTATTTAAAGAAGACTACCCTCATATTAAAATTGGATTTTCAAAATTTGCAGAACTACGTCCAAAACATTGTGTTTTTGCAGGTGCAAGTGGAACACATTCTATTTGTGTTTGCACTATCCACCAAAATTTTAAATTAATGATGATAGGTGGAAAAATTGATAAATTAACATCTGAAGACGATGTTCCCTTGAAGACTCATAATGATTGCATATCTGCAATGATTTGTAATCCTCCTCAGTCTGCTTGTTACTTAGGAGATTGTAAAGAATGTGTAGAAGCTGACCATATGTCAATTTTACTGGAGAGGTTAAGAAGCTTGATGGATGAGAACATGGTTGATACTAAAACATATAAACAGTGGTTATCTGTGGACAGGTCTACACTCGAAACCGTCACCAAATCTTCTGATGAATTCCTTGATTTATTCTGCGAAAAGTTACAAATTCTTATTCGCCATTCATTTATTTCAAAACAACAATCATTGTTTCAGGCCGATTTAAAATTAAAGCTGCATCCTGGCCAATATCTGGTAATATTTGATTTTGCTGAAAACTATTCTTTTGTTCTTCAAGATGAAGTACAAGGATTTCATTGGAATAATTCTCAGGCAACAATCCATCCGTGTGTTATATATTTCACTGATGAGGAAGGAAGACTGCAACATGTTAGTTTTGTAATTATTTCAGAGTCTCTGGTTCATGACACTGTTGCAGTTCATTTATTTCAAAAATACTTAGTAAGCTTTCTTAAAGATAAAATGCACCCAACTATAATTAAAAAGATAATTTACTTTTCTGATGGTGCGGCAGCACATTACAAAAATAGAAAAAATTTCATAAATCTTTGCTATCATGAAGAGGATTTTGCTGTAACTGCTGAGTGGCATTTTACAGCAACATCTCACGGAAAAGGAGCTTGTGATGGCGTTGGAGGTTCTGTAAAAAGGTTGGCTGCACGTGCCAGCCTACAACGACCGTATGATGAACAGATTATGACTCCTAGACAGTTGTTTCAGTGGGCAGTTCACAACCTTCCTTTAATTTCATTCAAATGACTACTTAATCGAAGAAAAGAAACTGAAAGAACGATTTGAACAATCATGTACAATTGCTGGGACTCAGAAGCTTCACTCGTTTATTCCTTTAACAGCACATATAATATGCACTAAAGTGTATTCTGATTCACCTATATCAAAAATTGAACGAGTTACCAAATTAGGATGTGAACTTTCGATCAGTGACATCAAAGGATTTGTGACTGCTGTTTATGATGAAAAATGGTGGGTGACATGTGTAATTGATACTGATGAAGAAAATGCAAAATTAAGTTTTCTCCACCCATCTGGACCTTCACCATCATTCAAATTTCCAAATAAGCCTGATGTACTTTTGATACCTGTGCAAGATGTATTAACAATAGTTGATCCCTTGACAGTGACGGGAAGAGTTTACACTATAACTGAAAAGGAAACTGTGGCAGCAACTGCAAAATTGTGTTCGTGGAAAAATTATTTCATTTAAATTAAGGTAAAAAGTCATAAATTTAATTTAAGGTTGTACATAAAACTGCAGCATTACTGAAATTTTTTAATTAATTAATTTAAATAAAAAACCTGTAAAAGGGTTATGTCAATATTTAAGTACCATTGTATTCTATTGTTCTTAATATTTTTTTTGTGAGTGATCCCATGGAGGTCCCATTTTGAAATTTGGTACACATATAGTTAAGATGTTGTAGTATTCAGGGAAAAAATATAGTTAAAAATAAAAAATTCGTTTTTTAGCAATTGAAGGTCAAAGGTCAAATATTATGACCTTGAAATGTTTTTATCCAAAACACTCTAAGTGTTTGGTATAATTTTAAAGGTCTTTTAAAGAGCTTTAAAACGATACCAAAATTGTTTCTTTGTGTTAATTAGAACAGGAATTATGGTACTTTAAATGTAGCTATCGGAGGGTAAATTTTACGTTTTCGACCATTTTTAAATGCATATAACTCAAAAACAAATAGGTCTAAGAGGTTAAAATTTTGCATGCTTTACATTCTTAGTAGGTATAACAAGTTCACCAAATTTCATAAAAATCGGTGAAGGTGAGGGAAAAAATTGTACTTTCTTGTGTTGATTTGACATGGAATGACCCAAATGGTTTGTTTTTCGGAAACATAATTTTTTTTTAAAGGTCTGTACTTGAAGGAAAGACTTGAGAACAATGCCTCGCATTTCTGAACCATGGTCAGATAACGAGGACAAGACCGAGCCGACACCCGAAGCAACCTCAATAGGCATCAGGACATTGAATATATATGCAATAGAAATTGGAGGCAAATTCGGATGACATATTGTTACTTTGCAGCAAATCTCAAACACGAGTTCACAGATTTTTTTAAAAAATTTAATCTCTTGTATCAGCTGTATTTTACTAGCCGATGACGGGACATCAGGGTTACAGGCCCCCATGGTTGAGCAGGTCCGAGGGAAAGAGAAATAAAGGGCACAAAACATATTGAAGCAGGATTATATCATTACATCGCGACGATAGAACTGTGGCTGTTTCCTTTTAGATGCGTTAGAGTGAGGCGAGGTAAATTAAAATATACCTCATTTATCCACTTACTCCTTCAATTAAAAGAGATGCCAATTTCAGAAAACATTATGCCAAATTTTATATGTTTTTGCCATATTAATTTTCTACAATGATAGGAATTTTCTAAAAAATTGTATTTTTCTTGCCCGTTTGCATTTTCATTAAAGTGCTCATAGAAAGAAAAAGAAAATGTGCCTTCTAATTAAAAGCAGTACCTTGCCTCTTCATTTTCAAAATAAACTGTTATACGCCAGGGATGGGAAGTGCTAAATCTCAGTTTGGAAGAGCAAATTTAAATTTTGGAGCAGAATCACGACACACTACAGCAGTAAACCTGAATATTTGTAGAAGGAATGCAATAAATTGCAGCAGCTAAACTGAAGCTTTGTAACAGGAATGCAATAAATTATCAGTGGCGACATGTGGTCGAAAATATTAGTGCAGCCGAAATCATGTAACTCCCCACCCCCCATTTTCCCACCCACCCCGCCCTGCCGATTCACGCAGGAGCCAATCATTTCAACGAAATCCCAAGTACAGCAGAGTTTAAAAAAATCCTTTTTGGATGCATTTATGTCGTCACATCCTCCATTTTAGCATGTAGGGGAAGTCATACTACGTAAGGTTGCCATAGCAAGGATGCAGCCGATTTCTAACTTCGCTTTTGGGCTGCAGTTTTGATTGAAGGCAGTTTTTTCCCCTCCTGAATTTGTGCATTACGGCAACAGGTTTGCTATTTAACGGATATTTTTTTTTATTTACCGTAAAAATTTCATTTCTAATTCTAATCTTCATTTAAGAAAATGAGTAACATCTCAGTTTTAAAATACACTAATAAAATTAGGTGCAGCCCGGTTGTACTTGCTGTAGTGCACGAACCGCCACTGTACATTATAAGAATGAATTTTAAAATACTAAACAATTGTAGAAATTAAAATGTAACATGAAATTTTAATTAATTCAGGGGAGGTACTACCCAAGGTGTAAAACCCTGTAAGTGCCTGTTGTTGTTAACACTACTTTTTTATTTGATAAATCTAAAAAATAACTAACAATAGGCTTTAATGCGACACTTTAAAAACAGTTGGAAATAGTCATCGGAAAATAAATTTTTAACTAAGAATTATTGAATTTATAAAAATTTTTACAACATGAACTTAACTTTCATAAGATGATTTTTTTCCCCCATTGAAATATGACAAATCGAGGGAGTTCCAAAATGTAACATAATATATATAAACAGTTAAATCAAATAGTAAAGAAACGAATTGCACACAAAAAGAAGTCGCACAAAAAGAATTTTGTGAATAGGTAACATTTTCGAAAAATTTTATGCAATTTTGTTAGGTAGTACAAAGCAAATCACACTGAAATAGGGAAGAAAGTGCAAATAATGAAAAGTATTTATTTATGCAAAAAGATTGAAAGCATTTCAAAAAAGACTGCAGCAGACCATGTTTAGTGAATATATCTACAATTTAAGAGTTTTCATGAGCGAAAAAAATTCTTAAAACTACATTTCCAGGAATGCAAAAAAGACATTTAACCGTCAACTTTGGAATGAATTATCTCCCTTTCACGAAGCCCGCAAAAATTACATCTTAAAGATGGCATATTCTTTTGAAATTCTCTGTTTTTTTAAGATTGAGCATCGATTCTGCACAAAACAAATCAATTAATATTTTCCATTGATGAAATGTCTTATTATGCTCTTGTCAAAAAAATGGACATTTGGGAACAAGCCTTTTTTTTCTGAAAAGAAATCTATTTACGCCCTTGTCGCATTACATGCTTATACTCCCGTACACCGATCAAAAACGCACCATTCGTACCTTAAATTTCTGCAAATACTATTTAAACTTTAGAAAATTTGCCTAAAATTTCTGCCACTTCCACTTCCTGGGATTGCCGTAACTTAGCTTAGCAACATACAAACTTGCAGCAAGACATTGCGTGCAAGTACACTTTTGCGGATGTTGCGGCGCTGAATTCCCATCCCTGTTATACGCACATTAAAACTATAATTCATATATACTTTAATTCAATAAATTTAAATTATTTGGTGAACAACAAGTACATAAACTTATTGTAGTAAAAAAGAAAATACACAATCAGGGTCCTTAAGCAATTTCTCAAAATAAAAATAATGAGTTTCTAAGGTCATTTAAAGCAATTTATAAGGACCTTATATTTTAAGGCTAACAAGTTGTCTACATTTGTAACGAATAGTACTAAAGTGACAAATAGGCTTGCAAGTTAGGCTTGCAAGCTACCCGTTACAAAAAAGCCATGGGTTTTCGGAACAGATGTAGTATAGGACATTTGGCGTGTTTTTGTTTTTGGCGACGAAAAATTGCAGTTAAACAGCGCTATGACGTCATAGGGTTGCCAGATTGAAAGTCGCCACAAGAATCGGAACATACACCAACAATGTCAGGTGGGGTTGCCATACCATAAAATTATCGCCCCTATAAAACACGCCAAAAAAACCTCCCGCGCCAAATGTCCTATACTACATCTGTACCGGGTTTTCTACTCAGATATTCAAGGGTTCAATGAATTTTAACCCAGATTTCTTATTTAAAAGCGCCTTGGTAAAATATTGTGTACTTAAAACAAATTACACAGTTAAAAATAGGCATAATCAAGTTCTATTTACTGACTAAATATACATTTGCAAGAAATAAAGCCAACTATACGAACCAATATATCATTTATCTATATAATAAATTATATGTAATATCAATATTGCCAATAGACATTTAGGAAAGAAAAAAATTAAAAATAAGAGTAGAAAGATAAGATTTTGCTTAATTAAAAATGAAACTCGGATATTCATATTTGTCGAAAACAATCATTGAAAGCTAAGGTTTGTTTGGATATGTTTTGTTTTATAGTTTTTGTTTCGACCAACAGCGTATACAAACGCCGGTAATTACACTATATATGCTAGCCGCTCTGCAAGTACAAAGCAATAGCATTGGAACTGGATAATTTAGAAAGTACAAATAATGAGGAAATGAAAGTAATGAAAAAGCGATAAAAGTAATCATTAAAACTTAAGTAAATAATGTTATAAATACACTTACTTGACACCTGCAAACCACATCGGAGTCACATGCCAGCATATCGACGACTTTACCCTTTCCCTCGTCGCCCCATTGGGCACCCAAGACTACGGTGACTTTTTGGGACATGTCAGTTTTAAATTTTTTAGGATTCGAATGACCGTTCGCACTCATGCCGTTCTTAATTTACAGAAAAACCCAAGTTGAAGATTATGTCACCCTTAAAGATGACCTTCGCATTAAAGCGCAATATTCGCAATTGTTCCGATTCGTCGAGGATTCACAGTCAGCCCCGCCTCTCTAATAGTGATGTAACAGAGAACAATCATCACAACGAAAGGGATTATGGGTTGAAAATTCTGTTGGCTAGACTGACAGCGGTTGTTTTGGTTTGATTAATCAAAGTGGCGTTAGAGATGCACGTTGAGCTATTGGCGACGGTCTGTAGCCTATCTTGAAGAAAAGACCCGGAAACAATGCTTCGAAATTTTTAACCATGGTCAGATGACAAAAATAACACTTAACCTATCCTGATCAGATTTAAATCGGGTATGCAAACTCTGTAGACTTGTAGTGGTAACGTATACTAAAGAGTTTTAAGTCAGATATATTTATCCTCTGTCCACTCTTAAAAGACTGTAAACGATAAAATAAAATTTAACTTAAAATAAAAAACCATTGTGTTTTGTTCGTTAACGCTGCTTTTCTTTCATCCTGTTGTGGTACGTGGGGTCCAGCTCACTTGTTGCCCTCGCCAGGGCCGCACTTAGGGACTGCACGACATGGACCGCACCAAATGAAAGGATCTCTATGCGAAGGCACGCGTCGCCCACGAACCTCTGGTCCTATCAAAATTACGACTAGGCAGCGCACCCCTTCGTATACTTGTTACTTCGTCTTTCTTTCGGGGGCCTCCGTGGCCAAGCGGTTAAAGGCGTCAGCTGGGAATACGAAGGTTCCCGGTTCGATGCCAGGTGATGGACTTGACAAAGAAAAGTAAAAAGTAGTGATCTTGTGATCGGAGGGTTGCCAGCTTCTCGCTACAAAATACTAGAAAAGTCGTCCAGAATATCCGCAAAAATTAACGGCGTGTATACGGGACTGGTGCACGATAAATCTCATCGGGGTCCAAAGCCCCGACGTCTATTGAAGGTATTGGGTGCCAGTTCAAGTGTTTCCCCGCCATCTGATCCAGGGGTGCCCATCCCCCCCAAACTCAATGGCGCAAATCCCCCCCCCCCCCTAACTCAATGGCGCACCCCCCCCCCCCAAAAAAAAAATCTCTACCCCCTCAAATTTAAAGCATATAACTTTATTAGAATCTAAAATTTTCAACTGAATCCACACAAAGCTCCACATTTCGTATTTTATAAATCAGTTGGAGATAAAATCAAGATATAAATTTGGTTATACTTTAACTTATATACATTAACTTATATGTATGGAACTTATATATTGAATTAAACTTTCTCTCCGCATCTCTTTATAACGTTTCATTGATACAAACAAATGGTGCTTAAAGTCAGGTTCGTCGGTAAAATATAGGGTCGGAGGTTCAGATATCATAATTTTGTCGAATAAAATTGTAATTTCAGAAATTTATTAATTGTTAAAACTTGCGTTAAAATTCATAATAAATTCCATAGAACTTATTATTGTCTGTCCGCTAAGAATCGATCGATTTCGGTTCAAGAACCGCAGCTTTGTTATGGTCTAAAAATCTGGTGTTCTCTACAAAATGTCATCGATTTGTCTAAGGTGTTGATTTCAATTCCACCAGAAAATATAATTTACAAATGGATATTTAAAAAATTTCAAATCCCGGTTTTGGAATTCAATTTTGTAAACACCTAAAAATAGTTACTGTAGAAATGCTGACGGTAATCTCTGATTGTTCAATTTCAGAAAAACCCTTGCAATCGCTCCATTTAGACTAAAATAACTACCTACAATATTTTATTTTATTTGTCAGTGATATATGCAAAATCACTCTAATTAGCAGAAACACATGATGTAAATAGGTTTTACTCTAAATGCTCAGAAACAATTGCCTCTTACATGTCAACCAAATGCCACTGAAAATACTTTATATATAAGAAAGAAAAGCTTTCTGATTGAAATATAAAAAAACGGCTTTTTTTTAAAACACATCATGACATCAAAGAAATAAAATTGATGTTATTTACGCGCGTTAGATACAGATGGTTCTACGAGTGTATATGTAAACCACATAGTTTGTATTCCCCAATCACAGGGCCATCTACAAAAGCTAATGCGCTTTAATAATGTCCCCATTCTACACGGACGTTATTTGCGCACGTTAGCTTTTGCGATAACCCTGCGATTGGTCCACCACGTGGTGTGAATGCATCAATCAGATGCTTCTACAAAATGCAACGCGCCGTAAATAGCGTCCGTGTAGAATGGGCCTTAGAATATCTATTTTTTACTGGTTAAGTATACTTTCTCTTACCTAATGGTATAAATAAAACTGGTATATATAAAACACGGCTACATATATGGTCAAACAGAAATATTTATGAAAAAGTGGGAAAATTCATGTCTTAACGGTTAGAGATGTCAACATGAACTAAAGTACAAATTATAAGTAATAAATAAACTTGTGAAAGTTTTATTTAAAAAAAAAAAAAAACATCTATTAAACCCCAACAAAATAGACAGGTAAACACAAAGATAGAAAAAAAAAATTATCGACTAAATTCATGCAAAATACTGAACGCTGTTGGTTTTGTTTAAAATCACTCGTGACCTTCTACTCTTATTTTTGGCTATTTTAAATATGACTATCAAATGCAAAAACTTTATTTTATCGAATTTTAAGAAATCTTTATTTAAATTAAAAATGTATTAATAATGAAATTTAATTTCAAAATGCCGTATGATATTTATCCACTTACCAGCAGTGGCGTAGCCAGGATTGTCCGAAGGGGGGGGTTCATAAATTATTTGTGGTCCGACCAAAACCAAATAATTTTTTTTATTATAAATTGATTTGAACAATTTTTAACTAATAATTTTAATTAAATTTAATTAATAATTTTAAATTAGCAATTTTCATTAATAATTTTAAATTAGCAATTTTCATTAATAATTTTAAATTAGCAATTTTCATTAATAATTTTAAATTAGCAATTTTCATTAATAATTTTAAATTAGCAATTTTCATTAATAATTTTAAATTAGCAATTTTCATTAATAATTTTAAATTAGCAATTTTCATTAATAATTTTAAATTAGCAATTTTCTATAATAATTTTAAATTAGTAATTTTAAATAATCATAATAATTTTTAAGTAGTAATTTTAAATTAGTAAATTTAATTTATGATATTTTTTAATTTAAGCAGTAGTTTTAAATTAAAATTCTAATTAATAATTTTAATTAATTAAATATATATAACAATTATAAATAAGATGTAAATTAAAAGCTTAATTTTCAAAGGTTAATCTTTAGTCATTTCCTAATTTAAATTACTAACAAACCTGGTTGACATTTTACTGGGATTTAAGTCTGTAGCTAAATATTGATGGGGGGTAATAATAATAATTTTTAAGTAGTAATTTTAAATTTGTAAATAATTCTTTATTATATAATTAAAATCATCATGCATGACTATGGCGTGATATGGGGGAGGAGGTTTCATTGGTTGCTTGACGCAGCAAAACGGCGCATTGTGGCAAAATCATAACGGAAATTGACGTTGCTTGTAAAAAAATAAAATAAGTGAATAAAAAATATATTATTATAAAAAAAAACATTGATTTGTAGAATCTGTGAAGCTAGACAAAAAATGGAAAAATGCTTGTCTAATCACCAGCACAAGACGCAGCGCCGTATTTACGCGTGTTAGATACAGATGGCTCTACGAGTGTATATGTAAACCACATAGTTTGTATTTCCCAATCACAGGGCCATCTACAAAAGCTAATGTGCTTTAATAATGTCCCCAATCTACACGGACGTTATATGATCTGATCCTGGTTCTAAAATAACGAGATATATGTGTTCCCGGGACTTTCCTTCGAGATAGACTCCGAACCATCGCCAATAGCCCACTGTGCAGCTCTAGTGCGACGTTTATTAACCAAAACCAAACCAATCGTCTTTCTTTCAGGATGTAAACTATATACAAGGTCTTTAAATTTCTTTACGTACATTTTCTTTACATTTTTCTATAAATTTTTCATACATTTTTCTATAAATTTTTCATACATTTTTCATTTATACATATTTCATATAATTTTATTTCATTTTTCTTTATATTTAGTTACAAATCCAACAAGTACCCGTGTATAATTATCGTAGGTGCATCCACAAACTAGTTAATATTAAATAGATATCATGATTTCTGTTTTATAAGTGTAGGAGTTTCTATAACATGTCCGAAAAGAGATTCCGCGGTAATTAGCACAATCGGCCGCTTGATGACTGTTAAAATGGCGGCCCTGGACACAGGCATAACGGTGTTTTAATATTTGTACTAATTTCCGATGGTTAGTATTAAGAGTTGAATAGTAGTAATTGGTTTAAAAATTTACTAATTTCTAGTTATTAAATATGCATATTTCATGGTGAATGTCTTTTGTACCACTTATAAAAATTAAGAAAATGGTACAGTAGCAAAATATTAACAAAAAGCAATATAAAAAACGAACGAACACATGAAACTTTGTCAAAAAGCATAATTATATTTTTTTTATCGAATTTAAATATCTGCATACGAGGTTTACCCAGCTCAAGTAAGCACAGTGAAGATACTTTTCAAAACACCCGCATTTAATATTGGAATGTAAGGAATTTAAAAAAAAAACATTCAAACTTTAAGAAAATAAATAAATCTTTAATAAAAAAATTAAATCTTTAATAAAAAAAATTAAATTAAAAAACATTAAATTTTAAAAAAAGTTAAACATTTAAGTAAAAAATTAAATTTTAAGAAATATATATATTTTTTATAAAATTGAATAAAAATGTATGTTAAAACATACATTTTTACTTATTTAGACTAAAGTCTGAAATTTAATTTTTGAAGAGGGGGGGGGGGGGACGTTATACTTTGCACCCCGGTGGCAGGTAAGCTAGATGCCTAACCCGCTCTCTATAGGATTCCAAGTCACAATTTTCTAATTACTATTTAATATAGCTAGCGCGTATTTTTACATTGGTAATAATTATGAATATGGAACTAGTTGAGCCTTCCCCTTAATAAGTTAATCAAATTGCTAATGAACGATAAATCTAAATATAAGTATTTCGAATACGGTCCTGTTTCGAATAAGGAGAACAAATCTTATTCTATTTCGAAACATATTCTTCTTCCAGACAATTCTGATTGACGTAGAACGACACTCCACATTTTCATTCTCTTTCTGTTTCTAATCAGAGTCGAAAGTTTAAGGGTTTTACAACAGATGTTATATTTTATACGACCTTGTTTTCGAGTTTTCGCAGCTGCTCAGATAATAACTCCAGCAGCCGTTGTTGCAACTTACAAAGAAAACACATAATTTTTAACAATTCTCTACACTCTTTAAGGTATAACGCATTAAATCTTTCCCTTCGTTGTTTTCCTTTTAAAAATCGAACATGGTTGTAATTATATTATACTTTTGGTGTAATAAGCGTAATTGGCTACTCAAAATTTAACTGACTTATTAGAGGCATTTTATTAAGTTGAGCAGTTCAGATGCAAAATCAGCTATATGCACTAAAAATATTTTTTTAGTAATTCACCAAAAACTTTCAAAACTTAGCTATTGTTAATACAATAATAATTTTTTTTCTGTAGTAAAAATGAAGAAAATATAGAAGAATTTTTTCCTAAAATGAGTAAGTTATTCGAATATTGAATAATTTATAATGTAAATTTTAATATTCACGTAAATGGTTTTGTAACTGGAAATAGGATTTAACTGGTTTTGCAAATGTATGTGCCGGCAACCTAACCCCCCCCCCCCTCTCCCCCCCCCCCCTACTCACACACAAAAAAATCTGTTATATCCACATTTCAACTAATCATAAATCACGTTCGATAATACTTACGTTCACGTTTGCTGGATATAACTGCTTTTGTATCTGTATCTGTATAAAGCGCGGGTAGTGTGTGCTTTCTGAGTGACTTATTTTCAAAAAAATTATTATTAAATAACGGAGTTTGCTTCTTTATTATATTTTAAAATTAGAGCCAAAGTTAAAGTACTTAATTGAAACCAAAATCGAATTTTTCGATCTTTTTTTATTTAACTGCTTTTGTATTTTGGATACTCACTTATTTTTAATAGGAATAAAAATGTCATTTAATTGTAAAATAGTATTACACTATAATGCTTAGACCTTAATCGAAATCGCGTAAATTTAGGATTTTAAACATAAATATTAGAAGTAAATGAGCATAATAAAAAATGTATATTTACCGAAATACCTGTACATATTTCTAATTATTTTATTTGTTTATGTCATTTTGAATGCATAAAGCTTATGTTGTATATATCAAACAAATTTAAACTGAGTTGATATATAACCTTTAAAACTATAAAAATCCTTGGTTTGTTTTTTATGACGCTGTAATCTCTACTTGGAATGTAATGTAGATGAAATGCATAACACGTTTTAGGAAATGAGAAGGAGATCTTTTTTATTGGTATTACATTAGTTGTGACATTATTTTCAAAAATGATTTTTAAAAAAGAGGAAGTTAACAAATGAAATGGTAAATTTTCATATTTTTTCGATCGTATATGCATGTTGTTCTGATTTCCAATTCATATGTCACTTTTTTAAAAAATGAAATTTCTTTATCGAAGCCGAATGATCTCCACACGAAAATCAAACATGGAACGGAAGGATGAGTAGCGCATGCGCATAAGTTATACTACAAGTTTAAGTCGGTGTCAGCTGTTGTGTGTTTTGAGTTTTTGTGCAGTTTATTTGTTAAAATAGTACGCTAATGAAGACGAAAGGAGTTTCACTTCAGCCTTGCGATTATGTGGGCGAGGCACACAGTTTTCTGCTGTGTTTGAACAACATGCATATCCAGGTTTTATGGTGTTCAACTTTGATATTGAGTAACATTTTATTAGATAGAGACACTTAAGATAAAATACAGTGTAAGCACAGTTATACGACATTTATACGAAATCAATACGTTGTGTTTGAACAACATGTATTTTCTGGTTTTATTGTGTTTAAGTTAGTAATTGAGTTAAATTTTTTTGACATCACTTTGGTATCAAGATAATTTAATTAACCTGCATTGGTGTCTCTCTTTAAATCGCCGAAATAACGACGTGTTATTTTTTCCCCGCTGTTCTTAAAAATTAAAAATTCATTGTCTTGAGTTTAGAAAATTGTTCTCTTACACACGAACTTTAATATACATTATTTTTGTCATCTAGAATCACCAAGTATTTTGGTAATCTAAGACTTTCTTCGAATTGAAATTCCTCAAAACCCTAGTTTAAATTTAAAAAAAAAACATTTGACAAATGCCATAATAACCACTAAATATATGTTTGGTATATTGCGACTAATATTCAGTTTCACACATAACTTTTAATTTGTATGGTTACCAGCCCTAAATGTAAAAACAACACTCTAAAAATACTTCTTTAAAAAGAACAGGAACAGAGCGTAATTGTTCCTTAAAAAGAATGTAAATATCAATCACGATTTTCCGCGAGTGAAAAGGTTTAAACAGCTACACTTTAACTTGTTCATTTAAAATAGAACCAAGTCTAAATACTAAAGCTAAAAATCATATGCACAACGGCAAATGGAGTGTAATAGGAGAAAGGGACGGATACAAGGATTAGTTCTCGGAGGAAGAGTGATTCGTCAACATTTTGCTAATTTTGAGAAATTTGATACTAACATTATTTTTACTAATATTACCGATTGCTGAATTTTATAATTATTTATTATATACCATAAAATAAGGTAGACCTACTAAATTTTTCATACTTCTCATAATTGTTGAGCAAATAACAAAATTCGAAGAGATTTTTGTACCACAATTTATTATACCAGCTTACTAATTTTCAAAAATCGTCACACAATGCTATTTAGAAGAACAAAATAAAGGACAATGAAATTATGTCTTTTATCTTATCTATTACTGTGTAGAGGGTATTGGCGCACGCTTAATATTGAGAACGGACCAATTTCTGATATACCCAGATATATATCTGGGTTTGTATCAGGCCAGTTCTGGACAAACCAAGATATGGCCAGATCTGAAATTGGGCCAATTTCAGATCTGGCCAGATAAGAAATTTTCCGTAAGGGATGTATCGTGATTATTTGCCCTCCCGTTAGTTTTCCGTGGTAGTTTGTAGTACATGTTAACAGCTCTGGCATTGTCCCCGTCATCTGTTCGTAGGTTCAGATGATTTTTTAAAAAATATCTTCACAGGAAAGAGCTATTTAGAAGAACAAAATAAAGGACATTAAAATAATATCTTTTATTTAATAATTATTTATGACTACTGCGTAGAGGAGATTGGCACACTGTTCGTTAGTAGATTTCCTAAAGGTACTACTGGTAAGTTTGTTATATTAGAGTTTATGTGTTAAATTAGATTATTTTTAAAAAAATTCCCTAAAAAACGAAAAAAAAAGTCAATTTTTGGTAGTGTAAGTTAAGAAATCTCGGTGGGAACAATCGTCCCTAATGCTAGATCCGCCACTGAATAGGGGTGCTAATAGAAAACAGCAGATTGACAAAAGAACATGATTTTGTACGTATTTCGGAACATGTCGTTCCCGTTCATTTTAAGCAACAGGTAGAAAATAACACGTTTCTTTCACATCCATTAACGTTGAAGCACTCGCACAAGTGTATTTACAGGACAAGGCCATTCACAAACAGATGTCTTTCTGCATTCGGAAATCGCTGACTGTCCTCCTAGGAGTCTGCCAAAAGGGAACGGCGTTGTTCATTGACGCGTTGAACAATGGCAGTCCATTATTCAACAGTTGTCGGACTTTTGTTGCGGGATTATCCGGAACCGTCAAGAGAAAAGATTCACGTGAGAGTCGTTTGGGCAACTTGACAAGGAAGACGTTCGTTTCGAGACTTCTTCTTCGGGTCTTGTGCAATCCAGACCGAAAAAGATTCTTACGATATTTGCTTTTATTCTTGAAATCCGTCGTTAAAAAATAAGAACAATAAAAATAAATTAAAACAATGGACTAAAAGATAAATTGCCGTAATTTTGTTTTTTTAAATAAACTTAAAAAAAAAAAAAATTAAGAAAATGTGCTAAAAGTAAAAAATAATTTTTAATTTTACGAAAAAGTTGAAAATTTTTTATAATAATTTTATGCTTATTTCAACATTTTGAAATTGGTATATGATTTTTGTCAATTGGCACCAACTTCAAAAGGTTGTAATAAGTATAAAAATGACGTTAAATAATTTAATTTGTTCGTAAATTAAAAATTATTTTTAACCTTTTAGCGCATTTTTCTTAAAGTCTATTTTTTAAAAAGTTTACTTTATTTTTTCCTGTTTAGTTTCAAATTTAGCAAGGGGCTTCGCCCAAAGAGTATAAATACAATAGAGAGCGCTCTCCATGTCAGACTCTGGCAAGGCCGCAAGGTCCACAAAGAACGTCGGTTTTGTGGATGTTAGGAAGGTGAGTAAGATGGACTGGTTATCTCGGGATGGTATTCATCTAAGCAGAACAGGTAGCCAGGCTGTAAGTAAGTTGGTACTCGAGAGTTTGCAGGCAAAAAACTAGTTTTGAGACAGGAGCCGAATATTCACTGGCGGGTTGATAAATTGGGATTAAAAAATCAATCTTTGGAAAGTAATCTGTTATATAATTCTGCAACAGGGTCTACAGCATCTGGAAAAAATGCAGCGGGTGAATGTTCGGATATGTATATTAAAGAACAATTAAGGGTATTTTACTGCAATGCAAGAAGTATAAGGAATAAAATAGAAGAATTAAGGGGCATAGTAGCAGCAGAAACCATCGATATAATTGGGATTACAGAAAGCTGGACAAATGCTAACGATTTAGCTGCGTTATTAGAAATTAAGGGTTTCATTATGTTTCGGCAGGATAGAATTAATAAGAAAGGAGGTGGTGTGTTGATTTATGTAAGAGAAAATTTAAATTGTTCGGAAGTAACTTTTGAAGGTAAATCTCAATGTATTGAATCAGTTTGGATAAAACTAACAGATCATAAAGGTAAGATTTTGGTTGTGGGAAATGTTTATAGACCCCCGAATAGCACTGTTGAACAGGATGAAATTCTATTTAATCATATAAATGAAGCTTGTAAGAAAGGAGAAATAATTTTAATGGGAGATTTTAATTTTCCTAACATTGACTGGAAGGGTAACCTAGTTAACATTGGAAGAGGGGCAGAATTCTTGGACACGATTCAAGATTGCTTTTTAGAGCAATTGGTTCATGATAATACAAGGGGTAATGCGTTATTGGATTTGGTGTTTAGCAGTTGTGAAAATAGGGTACACAATTTAACAGTGAGCGAGCATCTAGGGGAAAGTGACCACAATAGCATTAGATTTAACATTATGTTTCAGACAACTGTAGATAAAAATAATAGGTTAATTCCAAATTTTAGAGATGTTAATTTTCATAAGTTACGAGCTGAGGTAACTAATGTTTTTAAGGATGGGTTGGAGCATTCTCATATAGTAGATCAATGGAAGGAATTTAAAGATAAATTAAATGTAGCTGTTAATAAGCATATTTCGTTTAGGCAGAAAGATGTAGTTCGAAAGCTTTCTCCTATGTGGTTTTCAAAGGAAACAAAACGAGCTCTTAAGTTAAAACAAAAGACGTATAAAATATTTAAAGAAACAGGTAGGGACACTGATGGTAAGGAGTATAAAAAAGCTAGAAGGGAGTTTAAGTATATCAGTAGAAAACAGAAATTAGCATTGGAGGAAAAACTTGCTAGGGATATCAACAATAATCCAAAGGGATTTTTTGCTTACGCCAGTGGAAACAATAAAGGAAATAATCATCTGGGACCACTCGAAGATTATCAAGGCAAATTAATTCAAGATGATGTAGGAATGGCTAATATTTTAAATGAATTTTTCATGGGAGTTTTTAATAAGGACTTCAAATATGATTTCATGCAAATAGAGGACAATATGCGTCCGGTTATTAAGGAATGCAATTTTACTAGAGAAGAAGTAGTTTATCACTTAAGAAGTATTAAACCTTTTAAAGCACCAGGACCAGATGAAATTTACCCAAAAGTACTAGTGGAGTGTGCGGAAGAACTGGGAGATGTTGTACTAACTATTTTCAAATCGACGTATAATTCGGGTAATGTACCAATAGACTGGAAATTAGCAAATGTCACTCCGCTTTTTAAAAAAGGGGCAAAATGTGAACCTGGTAGTTACAGACCGGTTAGTTTAACATCAGTGTTATGCAAGATTTTTGAAACATTAATAAAAAACAGCATCATATCATTTTTGGAATCAGAGAGCTTGCTGTCAGATAATCAGTATGGATTTAGGAAAGGAAGATCTTGTACAACAAATCTTTTAAAATTCTACGATAGGGTTACTGAAGAATTAGATAAAAGGAACAGTGTAGATGTAGTATACATTGATTTCCAGAAAGCATTTGATAAAGTTCCCCACGAGGCATTGCTGTTCAAGTTGGAAAGGTTAGGGATTGGGGGTGAAATTTTACAATGGATAAGGAATTGGTTAATCGGTAGGAGTCAGCGGGTGCAAATTAAAGGTAATTACTCTCAGTGGGCAGAAGTTAAAAGTGGAGTGCCACAGGGTTCTGTGTTAGGTCCACTTTTATTTATTATTTTTATTGATGATATCAGTTGGGAGATTGGGAGCAAGGTCAGCATATTTGCAGATGATTTAAAAATTATGAGGACTGTGAATTCTGGGGAACAAATAGAGCAATTACAAGGTGATTTAACAAAAATATCAGAATGGGCTGTTAAATGGGGTATGTCTTTTAATATCAGTAAATGTCAAGTGTTGCACATGGGTATCAAAAATAGTAAGGCTGCATATGTTTTACAGGGTGCAGAAATCAAAAATAGTGAGATTGTAAGCGATCTGGGTGTGTTGGTAAATGAGGATTTTAAAATGAGTCATCAATGTACAGTGGCTAGCAAAAAAGCTAATAGAATGTTGGGGTACATCAGGAAAAGTGTTTCATCAAAATCTAAGGATATTATCTTGCCATTGTACAGAGGTTTAGTAAGGCCACATCTTGAGTATGTTGTACAGTTCTGGTCACCATATCTTAAAAAAGACATTGCATTGTTAGAGAAAATTCAGCACAGGGCTACTAAAATGGTTCAAGGGTTCTCAGGCATGAATTATGAAGATAGATTAAGAAATTTGAATATGTATACTCTGAAAGAAAGAAGGGTTAGGGGAGATTTGATTCAACTATTCAAATTTATCAAACAAGGAGATGTGGAGGGTTTAGATTTTAATATGAGTGATAGAACGAGAGGTCATGGGTTTAAGTTAAACAAATCCCATTTTAATCGGGAAGGGAGAAAACACTATTTCTATAATAGGGTAATAGACAAATGGAACAACTTGCCAGTGAATATTGTTAATTGTAAAGGAGTAACGGATTTTAAGAAGAAGTTAGATATGCATTGGGGGATAGTTAAGAGGTATTAGATGGACCAACCTTGTTGGGCCTTGAGCCTGTTGTTGGTCGTCAATATTTGTATTTGTATTTGTATAAAAATCAGTCTTCATCACGTGGTTTTGCTGCCACACCCTACAAGCACAAGTTCTGAAATTGGCGCAGTTTCTTCTTTTCGGCGATAGGGAGTTCCGTCGGTATTGAACTTCTAAACATCAGATATGTAGTTATTTACTTATTTTCAAACAATGTCCATTAAATATTTTCCTTTCATTAACGAAACGAAAATATCCTTTTGTTTGTGTTCAATTCTCTAAGAAACGAATGTCTTTATATTTCTAAGGTTTTATTGTTCATATTTTCTTATTGAAATATACAAAATAACAATTAAAAGAACTACGCTTATTGTGCATCTACATAAAAACAGACAAATATACAAGTAAAATACATAATTATATTTAAATTATAAATAACAAAAAAAAACATGTTAAATTTCAACTATTTATTGAAGAATTTAAAGTAAGAAATGTAATCCCACCTCCCCCGCACACAAAAATAAACTTTTTAAAAAATTTACGTGGTTTTTTTTTTATTGTACAATTAGGATTAAATTTTTTTTTGTCCGAAAAAAAGTAGTATCAATAAGCAAAAAATTATTAAAAACAAAATAAGTCATTTCTAAAAATAAAATTTACAAAACATTTATTTTAAAATTAAAGTTTTGTATAATTCGTCACTTCGTGTTATTTTAAATGTACAAAGTAAAGAAAACTCAACAATCCCATTATACTCCTAAATAGGAAGCATTCGAATTTGTAATTAACTTTTCAATAACTATATGTAATTAAGGTTAATTGAATACATTTGAATTATAAATTTAATGTAGTAAATTTTATACTGATAACATTGCAGAAACTAATTTGAAAATATATGTACATACTCATATGACATCCCTAATTAGAAAATAACAAAGACAAACGCAACATTCGAAAATGGAAAAAATAACTATTTAATTCTAATTAAAATAAAAACAAAATATAAATGAAAGCTATTACAGAATTTTGTAATACAACTGCTATATGTTATTTTTAGTAAATTCCGAAATGGCCTCTTTAATTTATGTGTTAAATTCCTTTAAAGTACCATTCTTCAAGAAACGATATTTAAATAGAAAATTAAACACAAAAACATATTACAATACTTTCGATTTCATTTAGTTTTGAAAGTCGCCAAAGCATGCCAAGTAACACCGGCGCTCCGTAACGTGTTCAGAAAGTATTAAAAACCTTACAAAAACAAAATTTAATATTTACGAAACATCGAATTTGCTACCTAAGGAAAATACGAGACAGTAGTCTAATTTCCTATAAATATTTACTCAATTGAAACAGATTATATTCATAAAAATTAAGAAAAGAATTCGTAAACCTCATGTTAAGCAAAGTATTTTTGTCTATTTTACATGATTTTAAAATTTGGTTTGAAATGAAATGTTCAGAAAAACTTACCAATGGAATGTGTATGGACATCCTTTGCAAAATTTTTCATTACATCCATAAGCGGCACATGTAAGAACCATTTTCTGTTTTGTTTTGTGTGCGATCGACGTGAATCATCGCTGCTCCTATTGGAAATCTATTAGGAGGAAAATAACTTTTTCGCGCGGGCGGGGAATCTGGATACTGATCACGTGACTCGGTGATGGACTCTCGTAAATCGGCATTTTTATTTCTCTATTTTTATCATTACTCTATGGCTTCGCCCCCCTGCCCTGCACCAAGACAGTCAAGTTGTTACTCACTTTTTCCATGCCAAGGATAATATATATTGAGTATATCCGGTTAAATAAATGCTGGGTAAACGAAATTTTATTGTTATGCAACCTCTATCCAACAATAAAAATATTTTGAAATAGGAGAAAATGTTTTAAAAAAAAGTCCGGTTAATCGATATAAATAAAAGGCGGATAACCAATTATTTTTTGCAGTTTTTGCTAAAGTGGATTTTTTCCAATCCAACATTTTTTTTTAATTTTTATAAAATCGGAATGGTCAATGGTGAACGTTATACCACCTTCGTCCCCCGAAATCTCCCTAACGAACTCCTGTTCATCTTTGGCTCAGTGGCATTGTAATCCAGCAAAAAAAGTCAGCAAGAAACCTTCATCAAAATTGTCAAAATGAAGGTTTTTTGAAGGTTTTATAAAGGATATTGAAACAAAAATATGCAGTTTTTTTTAAGTTTTTAATTTTCCTGCATAAAATTTTTAAAATATCTGCATTTTCAGTTCGTGATTAAAAATTGAAGGTTTTTTGCAGGTTTTTATGAAGGTATTTTGCATTTTTTATGAAGGACATTGAAACAAAAGCCTTTAATTTAATAATTCTTCAAAAAAATTTGCAGTTTTCCTGCATAAAACCTTCAATTTCAAAATTTTGATGAAGGTTTTATGCTGACTTTTTTTGCTGGGAGATGTTTCTACACACTTCAAAAACCTTTAGAGCCTATGAAAATATTTTTTTTATTATATTCTGTATTCATGAGCAAGACATTTTGAGAATGAATATTTATATCTATGACAATCAGTGGCGAGGCGTTACTGTTTGCGATGGCATCTCACCCCTTTTCACGGGTATTCATATTTGTCCCTTTTCATTTGACTTACGATCTTTCTGATATTCATTATTGAGATTTTTGGTAAAAAGCAAAATCACAGGAAAGTTTCTAAACATGATAACTAACTGCATTTACGTTGAAAGTACCTCAAAATGAAATAAGCATATGTTTCTAAAAAGTCTATTTTAAAAAAAAATTCTAAAACAACAATTTTTTTTTTTTTTTTTTAAAGTCCCCATGTCTCACAGCATTCTGTTAATAATTTTTTAATTAATTCAGTACATAGCAGTTCAAAAGAAGTCAAAGTAAATAAGGACCAACAATTTTTGACGTAATAAATGTATAAATGAACATCCCCTCCCCCCAACATTCTATCAAATCTCTACGGGTAGGCTATATGGCGGCGGGTTAGGTTATATGTACAGCGGGACAATTGTTTTTTTTTGTCAACAGATTTCATAAACCATTCAACCTTTTTCCTAATTGCCCATTTACATACTTCGATTTATTTTTATCCTGGGTTATACTGTTTAAATATTAAAAAAAATATTTTTTCAATTCAATGCAATGCCATTGTATTTAATTATAAGTAGCCAAATTGTTTCGTTTTAGTATGCCGATGTCCTTATATACACGTCTATGTTTGCCATATTAATAAATAAAATAACAAAGAAAATGTGTTGTATTACTGAATACATATTTAAAATAGCATTAGTTTATGAGTTTTTTGAACGTAGTAATAACGTTCATTCAAAACAAAACAGTTAGTTGAGCAATGTACAACTTAATAAAAAATTAACTTGCTTTTCAGTCAACTTTATTGGAACAATCAGGAACTTTTTCAAAATATTTCTTGAATTTGTTAATTTCTGAAATCATTTTTTTTTGGAATATTTTTTGGAATTTTTTTTTAATGATTTTATTTAGGGTAATTAGTTGTTTGCAACTTTTATTATACAGAAAAACCGTTTTCCATAACGTATTAAAATTATTTTTAGAAAAACAATTCTTTAAAATAATGAAAAATCAGACGAAAAAACACAAACGAACTTAAAACGAAATTACAAGTTAGACGATTTAAATAAAAAAAAATATAGGCTAAATATGTCGAAAATAATTCAAAACAAAATTTCTCTATTGTCAAATGTGGCCTTACAAAGCCAATCTGGCAATCATACTGTGCACGAAACGACGGTCTAAGGTTGCTTGAAGAAGCTGTGAAATCCACTGATGATCAGCTTAGAGACTATTGTCTCAATCCGGACCTGGCTGGCGAGAATATTTTGAGCACGAATCCGATTAGTTGACGCTCATAAACGAGGTTCGGTCTTCGTTACAGATGAGTTGGCGAAGTTTTAATTGCCAGATTCTTGACGCTTGGCACGATTAGAAAGTGCGAGTTTTGTTTTCGAGTGTTTTCGGTTTAAATTGATTTAATGGCTTCATTTTTTTTGCTACGTTTAAAGAAAAGAAAATTTAAATTAAGTAAACAAATGCTTTTAAAACTCTTTTTAATTGATAAAATATCGAATAATTTTTTTTAAATTCAATTATTTAAAAAGGTTTTTTTTTTTTAATTTTTGAGTGGTCATCGGCGAATCTACCGATGACTGGACCCTTATCCACTGATGGCAATCAAATTTAGCCTACAAGTTGTTCTTTTTGTAGAACAGTTACTTACCCGTGGTTGTTCTTTTTAAAGCGGTATTCCTTGGAGTGCTCTTTTTTACGTTAAGGTAGAAATTGCCGGAACGACTTCGGAAGAATATTTTGTTACGCAGGTTGGGAGCTGATAATCATTGTGTCTATTGGCTGTATTTCCAAGAGAATTTTCGACGGATAGTCGTCGAATAAAAATATTCAAAACCATTCGATCATGATTGATCACGCTACTGCAACCCACCGTGTACCTTACATGTGTGTACCCTAAAGGAAACCAACGGTTTTTACTCTCAAATTCGAGATTCGAACCCACTACCCTCCAAACATGAACTCGATATACACCACTAACCGTTCGACCACCGCGGTCCTCTAATGAAATGAAGTTAGATAAAGAACAGATTAAAGGAAAATAGTATTTTTTTTATGATCTAGAACATGCAGTTCTCGTTTCATTTGAAGAACAGAGGAAAAAGAACAGGTCGTTATTCATACGACTGAGAGTCACATTACGATTGCAATGGGTTAACCCTTCGCACTCCGCGAACACCTTTGACATTGCGTTCTTTCCACGGAGCAGTTATTTCTCTTTCTGTTCTTTTACACCCAAATTTTTATGTTCATAGAGGGGAGAAAATCGTAATCTGTTTCGGATCTGCAAGAGAACAATTTGAAAAAAAAAATCGATGTTTTTTAAACACAAGATCATGCCGTTCTCGTTTATTTTAAAGAACAGGGAACCAAAAGAACAAGTCGTTATGTTGGCGCCTGAGAGGTGACATCGGAGTGCAAAGGGTTAAGTCACTTTCTTCGCCACTCAATACATATAAAAGAAAATACAATCAAAAACACAAAAACATGTAAATACCGAATTTGAAACAAATCAGAGCAGTTTTTATCATACAACCGCAGACATTTAAAGTGGGAGTTTTTTTCTCATTAATACTATGTACTGTCGATGATGTAGTACCTGATACTTGGAATTATGTAGTGGTAATAAAAACCGTTACGAGGTACCATATTTTTTTTAAACATTAAATTAGATTATCTTCCTTTATATACAAAATAAAAAAAGGAACTCCTGCTTTAGACAATTCATAAAATTTATTTAAGAAGATCCGTGCCCCAAACTTAAAAAAAATCAATAAAATAAAAAATGTCATTGTTTTGAAAAAAAAAATTAATTGAAAGAAATTTTAGCATGCATCTTTTTAGTATTTCTAAAAATGAAACTTAAAATCTTTCCATCAGATATATTATTTCTGTAATAAAGAACGTCACTTAGACGCAACGAAGTTTTACACATAAGGTGTCAAAAGAGAGAGAATTTCATGGATCATCGACGAATTGTACTTTCATTTCATAAATATCAACAGCTTTTTTTTTTAAATGCGTTTAAAATAATTCATTTTAACGTTTTTTTTTAAACAAGCCGTTGATTATGCTGCGATTTATGAACAGTTAAACTTTGATATATATATTTTTTGGTAATAAAAAATTCGCTGCTATGTTGTATGGGTGTGGAGGGGGGGGGGGTCCCATGTGATAATTATCACACTAGATGCTAGAATATATTTACAGCAATTTCAGTTTTCTTCAATAATCTTCATAATTCAATAAGCTTGGAAATAAAACTAAATTCGTTATGTACATTTTCACAGACACAAAGAAAATGGTATTGGTGTATAATGTATATATAATATTATAAACGAAGTGTCAACAATTTGTCTAATAAATTTTTAAATGAGCATAATTATTTCACACGTGATGTTAAAAATTGTAATTGGATATAAATAATTCATATTAGCGAACATTCGCTCCAAAAAAATTAATTTAAAAATACGATCTTCTCATTTACTCTCACCCTATGGTTAGCAAAATCGAAACTATCTTTTTGCCACATTTTCTCGAAAGAGTGTATTACGGTCGCGTATGCTTTTGATTAATTGAAGTGCTCCGCAATCACCGTGGTGCTGACATCTATCGATTAATACGCGAAGTAAAATGAGACGGAACAAAGATCTGTTAAATCGGCGGCTCAGGTTAGATTACCGACGGATGAAACTGTCCGATTGTCTACTTATTTTCAAATCAATTATACATAAAAAAAACATTTAGAATTTTAATTAGCACATGAAAAAAAGCTGCTTAAATTACTTATGTCATTTAATTTCAACTAGAAATAAAAACAAGCTGAATTTTCTTTAAACCTCTTAAAAATTTATAAATGAAGGTTCTATTTTAGGATAAGATACCACGTACATATAACATATTTTTACCTCATATGTATTGGCATCTTTTTTTTTTAAAAATTAGGTGACAGATGATATAAATGAATAATCATTGAAGAAAAAAAAACATCAAAAGATTTGGAGTGTCAAATTCTTAGGAAGTATATAAAACTGAAGATTGGAGCCATTTTTAATGCGTTTGTAAGTGTTAGTTGTATGAACACGGTCAAAAAAATAAAACCTGGACACTTTTTGAAATATAACGCTATGTTTAAATTCGTTGAGCCCGACTATAACTGCCTGAAATTAAAAAAAAATAATTATACTCCATGTAAGCATCAATTGAAATGCTACAGAATTATAGGTATGAAACTGGTTAGATAAAGATAATTATAGTTAAAGCATGTAATTAAAGTGACCGTAAGTTACTTTAATTATATTTCTTATCTTTGAACTAAATAAATTTGTTTATGATATGTTGCGTAGAACAAAAAACGAAGCTCGACTGCACGCGCTCGTGCTGCCATCTATTAAGCTATATACAAACGAATAGTGTATCAGTAATGTGATATAAGGATTTTTCACCTTCTAAAGGAATGAATACACATTTTAAGACATACTTTATAATCTAAAACTTAACGCAAAATCTAGAAGTGGATACGAAGAACAAACTCAAAATTTGAATATTTTATTCTGGGGGTGGAGAATTATAATTATCAAAAAAACAAATTTCTTGCTAACATATTAGCTATTTCATTCGTCGCCAATGATTTATTAGTCCAATTCCGAAACCTAAAATAAAAAAACAACGAGAATATCCTCGTCATAATTATTTACAACTATAGAAAAGTATTTAAAATCATTTATCGCATCAAAATTTGACCAATTTACATTTTTATGCATTTGAGAGAAAACGCATTGGAAAAAATTAACATTTCTTTAAAAAATTAGCACAAATTAATTTAACCTGGGACAGTTACGTAAAAAAAAAGAGCAATGGAATAGTTTACTAGCGGTTGTTCATCAGCAAATCAGCAAGTTGGATGAATGTACCAGTAACCGAACACTTGGATAACATATGTAAAACTAAGAGCATATGCTATTAAAAGTTCCTTCAATCAATGTTATTCAAAGGCTTTTAAAATTTTGGGACATTTCATTGTAGAAGTTCAGTAGCCACAAGAATTTTTATGTTTGGCACTGGTCGAAAATGGGTCTTAACACATCAAGCCTTAATACAAACAGGCCATATTTAAAACAGGCCTTGTTTGGCCAAGAGGTTCTGTGAGTTAAATACAACTACTATCATAGACTACAGAATCTGTGAATTGTATACACTTCCTTATACTATGCAATCTATATATATAAATGCGAAAAACCCACTCATCACTCATCACTAATTCTCCAACTTCCCGTATACCTATGAAGATGAAATTTGGCAAATTTGTTCCTTATACCTTAAATAGGAAAAGTAAGCTATTTTTGTTCCGATCGAACGGATTTAAGGGGTTGTAAAACCCCTTTTTCGAAACTTCTCTATAGGATTAACATGGAGAACATGTAACAATGCAAAATATAAAATTTAAACAATGGAAATTTTTAATATTATGTAACGTACGAGGAGCATTCTGATTGGCTGATGACTAAATATCGCCAAAATGTCGCCAAATAACTAAAAACTGTCGCCAAATAACTAAAAACTGTCGCCAAATTAATAAACTTCGCCAAATAAATTAAAATTTCACCGAATGAATAAAACATTTCGCCAAATTAATAAAATATCGCCAAATGAACTAAAATATGATCATATATGTAAAAATAATATAAAAACCGGCCCGTCGCACCGGGGGGGGATTTAACTGTGAAAAAGAAAACAAAACGAAAAATGCTACGACCAAAAGTGCAAGCCATACGAAAAATATATTATCAAACTGAAGAGAAGTATACAGTATGAATAATATAAAGGTTCAAGACAGGAAGCCCATCGCTAAATAAAAGTTTGTAATTTAGCCTCCGTGCACTCAGTTAGTTTTGTGTTATCCATTATTTATTAGTTTACCTGCCGAGAGGCCAGTTATGTTACCACTCTACCTGTGAGTGAAGTTCTGTAATCTATATATATAAATGCGAAATCCCCACTCATTCACTCATCACTAATTCTCCAACTTACCGTATACCTATGAAGATGAAATTTGGCAAATTTGTTACTTATACCTTAAATAGGAAAAGTAAGCTATTTTTGTTCAAATCGAACGTATTTAAGGGGTTGTAAAACCCCTTTTTCGATGTTTGTAGCGACGTTAGTTTGGGTATCTACAGATCTAAAAGACCTAGAGTGCTGAAATTTGGAGCACAGATTCATCTTGGGCCGTAGAGATGCACTACGAAAGGATTTTTAAAAATTCGAACTCAAAATGCCAAAATAACGATTTTTTAGAAACCTTCCCATAGGATTAACATGGAGAACATGTAACAATGTTAAATATAAAATTGAAACAATGGAAAATTTTAATATTATGTAATCAGGAGTATTCTGATTAGCTGATGACTAAATATCGCCAAAATATCGCCAAATAAATAAAACCTACGCCAAGTTAATAAAAACATCGCCAAATAAATTAAAATTTCACCGAATGAATAAAAAATTTCGCCAAATGAATCAAATATTGCCAAATGAGAAAAATTTGATCATATTTGTAAAAATAACATAAAAATGGCGAAATTAGTGTCAAAAAATTATAAAATATATGTCAAAATGGTGAAAATATGATTGGATAACGGGATATTCCGTACTACAACAACTATGAAAATTAGGTAATTTTCTAACTTTCTGTATATCCAGGAAGATGAATTTTGACAGAGTTGTTACTTATATCTTACATAGAAAAATAATCTATCTGGTAGGTAGAAGCCACTCTGTACCGTAATAATTGGTTCATGAATACTTTGGACCCCACGTGGTAGGAAGGTCAGAGGGAGAGTGTATAAATGGTCAATCTGATTGACGCGGCCTACCTTCCTCTACTCCATGTTATGTCATTTATCCACGAAGGCTGATTTTTCATAGAATTATTGGAGTGGAAGTGTATACTGCCTGTCACCAAGGGTGACATTTTCCTTCATGCGGTATAAAGATCAGAGGGTAAAATGGGTTAACAAACGACCTGATCGACGCGACTCACTTTCCTATACCATGGTAGGTCATTTATAGCAAATAACACGATTCCCCTGGGAGTAATGTGAACGAAATAGCCTGCAGTTAAGGGCGACATTCCCTTCACGGTCAGCGGCGGAATGGGTTAATAATCGGCTTGATCGATGCGGCCTACCTTTCTGTATATGAAGGTATGCCTATACGAGTAGTTATGTGGCGGAATCGAAAACTGTTGTTATAGACTCTGCCCCCACGTGGTACAAGTGCAGAGGGGGATTGGGTTTGCGTAAATCTTCTGTAGTAGTGGGTAGGGGATTGATACGATTTTTTTAAAAAAATTGATTTGAAGTTCAATGAAGTAAAAAATATGATTTATTTTTTATTTAAAAAAGTTAAATATTTAAAAAGTGCGGGGACAAAATCTAAAAAAAGTGCCATCCCTCCTCGCATATTGATAAAGTTTACCGTACAAAAGAAAAAATATGAAAATCTTGAAATTGGCAAATGAACCTTTTAAAATTCTTTTTCGTTTTTTTCTTCTTATATTCTTACCAATTTGTGAAACTTAACGACAAATGTTGACATAAGTGTCTAATAAAACTTTTTCAGATAATTTTTATTAACATTTATAAGTTCTTCCTGTTTAAATCTTTGGGATGTTACTAAAGGTTAAAATATGGATGGTGATCAACGGGAGTTACGCATATATATCCACGTTATTGTATAGCCGACTTCTCCATATTAGCAACCTTTCCAGTTCTTGCAGGACCTTGCCAATAAAATTTCGTTACAAATTAGTACTTTTAATACTGTGATACCCTGATGGGTGAAAAATTAAGAATATTGTTTATTTCGCTATAAATAATGTATTTGTATCAATTTTGAAACTTATTTCCTTCCCGTGCGTAGAACGGGTATTTCAGCTAGTTCTAATATAAATTCAACTCACGCACGTACATCAATAAATGGGACGCAATTTCAAAGCTGCGAATAAAGCAGGCTGGAAATGACGCTCTTAGAAAGAGAAATGTTGAATGAAGAAGTACATGTTTTCCTAATTGCAGTAATAATCAAAGAAGAAATGTATTTATTGGAATGGGAGCATAAAAGTGAATTTCTTTTTTGGATAAGAAACATTGCATTTTTTATTTACATTTGTTTGTTATAATAGGAACACATCTCAAATATTTGTATGTTTATTTAAAATAAGATATGTAAAAAAGGTCTTCAAAACCAAGTAATTAAAATGGTCATGGTGACTGAACAAAAATATTCAATAACCCATTGAACTTTCTGGCTATTTTAAATTATTTTTGTAAGCTCACAAAATTATTAAATGAAATAATTTTCGAGCACGGATTCAAAACGGAAAAGGTCGTGGATTTTACTTCATTTAAACTATACATTAAAAACAATTTTATTTAAGTTTTTAGTCACCAGGAAAAAAAGTCAACGTAAAACTATTATCAAATTTAAAATGAAAGTTCTATAGGAGAAAACTAAAGTGTTTGTTTTTAAATCTACTGAAATAAAGGTTTTTGTTTCAATACCCTTCATAAAATTTGTAAAAAAAACTGACCTAAAATCCTTAATGTAAAGCATTGAAATTGAGCAAGGGAAAATGGAGATTTTTTTTTAAAGGTATTACGTAAGGAAATTAAATACTTTAAAAAAAAAACACAGCAATTTGGTTTCAATTTCTTTTCTAAAAACTTAAATTTTGCAAATGGATGGTTTTAATGGTTTTTTTTTTTTTTTTTTTTTTTTTTTTTTGCTAGGAGCGTGTTTCATAAAGCGATTTTACAAGACACTCTTTAAAATCTTTATTACAATTAAAAGAAAAATATTTTTCATTGTAGCAAAACAATAATTTGTGTGTTAAGATGTTAGAAACTATAATTAATGTAGTAAAACATTTTACACACAGCATTGTTTAAATTTTATGTTTTGGAACAATGAACCTAATAACAATGTAAAGAAAGTTCACCGTCTCATTCGAAAAAAAAATTCTGTAGCTTTAGCATCAAAGTTTATGCAAATTTGAGATATTTTTATATCGTGAGATTATTGTGTTTTGAAATCGATTATATATATAATCAAATCAAAATGAGGGTTCTAACCCATGTGATCAGGAAACTGTGAGTAAAATTTTGCTATCGATACTTGATTACTTCTTATTATCATCGTTACTTGTTAGTAATGATTCATTGAATATATTATAATAAATAAGGTGTATGTAACATTGGTTGTGCATAGATCCATTAAAGACAAAGCAGTGCACTTTTTTTAAACATATTTGCACTAATGACATCTCATTTATGCTTAGTTTTAACAAGAAATAGATCGTTTTATTACGGAAACATATATTAGCAAGCATATAAATCATTTCTTCCACTATACACATTGGTTATAGCAAAGGGAAGACAATCCACCAAGATTCAGAACTATTTTTGCCAATTGTGATTTCAATTTCAATTGACAAGAGCAATACTTGCGTAATATATTTTACTAGCACCCACACATTCTAATTCTAATCGTAATTTCGTTAGCTTTCGCCATTTTCAACTAAGTTTTTAGTAAAGTATGACCATTTGCTCTTTCGGATATTTAGATATTTTAGTTTTGAATAAGTTTTAAACCATCGGCCAAATGACCCAAGATAAGTTTTTAAATCCGTGTCTCTCCTTGGTTTAATCTACGGCAAGTAGCCTCATCCACTCTTAAATGTAAAATCTACATCTCTGTGTTGGAAGTTGAAACCCTTGGTATTTTATGTAGAATACATTATAATTAAACTACTGAGCCAAATTTAAATTTGGGTTTTGGACTAGAAAAGAAATTACCATACTTTTTTTTTTAAATAAAGAATTTTTGTTAAATTTTTGACCAACATATTACCCAAACATTCTTTTTATTCTAGTAAACAAATAAAACTGATGTTTAACATGTAGTTTTTACGCTAAACTAATGGCACATAAAATTTCGTTTTGATTGGAAATATACTTTTTGATAAAAGTGTATCAATATATGAAAAAAAAACCATCTCCTTTAAAATTGGAAATCGTAATACAACTAGTAATTCTTAATTTATTTTTTTATTTTTTCCGTGCAAATTTTTTTAAAGTATTTAGGATCTTTGAGGGCACGAAATATTAACTGTACGTTAAACAATTAAATTACAAAATTTGCGAATAGTGACTGTTTTCAAACGCGGGCGTGTCCAATTTTGTTCATATTTTAATTTCTAATTTTATTAAACTTAATATGTGGATTTTTTTCAAAACCTTAGTATAAAACGACCGGAAATGACATCAGAAACCCCATAAGCTATAAACTAAAACGCTGATTTTTTTTAAGGTTTTTTAACTGCACTGTCTCCTTTGGAAATATTTTTAAGATGTATCTGTATGCAATATTCTAAGATTGTTAAGAGCATTTGAAAATTAAAACGCGATTTTAATAATCCGAGACACAAACGAACAGTACTCATATAGAAATGTTCAGCCTTTTTTACACAGGGGATACATATGCTTTGCAATACGCATACAGAATATTCCTCATATTATTATAGATATATTAGGTTAGAAAAATGATTCGACATAAATGCTCGGTATCGCGCTACACACCGAGATACGAAGGCATGTTCCAGCTTGATTTGGAAATATTGGTTTTTAAGATGTTTCTTTACCCAATCATTCTTTTAAACAATGTTTTTTTTAATAAACAGTTCATATTTATGAGATAAACGTACGATTCATCAGTGATGCGGGAAATTCTCTTTCTTTTGATACGTCGCGTGTAAGAGGGATCAATACTACAAAAATGATATGAGATTTTAAATTATTTAAATATTGGCAATATTTAAAAATTACCCCAATGCCTTGAGTTTGAAAATTGTTTCGACATAAATATTATTATGAATTTAAAAATTGAAGCGCATTGTCGGCAAAAACCGGAGGACAATGGACATCTAAACCCCAAGACAGGTGAAATAATCGTAGAGTTTATCTTTCTCGTTTCCTATTTCTATGATAGAAGTATTATATGAGAAGTAATGTATTATGTTTATTGTAATATGTTAAGATTGCATAAAAAGACCACTAGATGGCACCACCAATCTGTATTGTATTATTGTTTATAACTAACTGTAACTGTAAACATATGAGTTGCAATAAATAATGAGAAGGATTCGGACGTGTTTTGTGGTTCGTATTCAAATGGATTATAATTGGACAAGTATTACCAATTGATTCATCGAGGAATCCTTGTGTGGATTCAACATAATAAATAGTCAATATCCGAATTTCTCCCATGTAATTAATAATAGACGTCTTCTTACTGGGGATAAGGTCGCTTACAATTAACCCTTTAGTGTGGACTAGCGATTCTCATACACCAAAATAACAACTTGTTCTTTTGTTCTCTGTTCTTCAAATTGAAGGAGAACTGCATGTCCGTCAACTTAAAAGAACGCTTTTCATTCGTTAGCTTGTGCCTCATCTATTCCCATTCAAATGTATGCTATCCCTAGGGTAAAAACATATTTTATTAACTTTTTGCACTCGAGTATTGCCTTTAAGTTACGAAAATAACGACATGCTATTTATTTTATTTGTTCTCCAGAATGAAAGTGAACAAATTATATTTGAGTTTTAAAAGTTATTCTCAAACACACTTTAACAGGATTTATTTTTTTGACATCTGGAAGCACCAAGTATGCAGACGATCCAAAACTTTCTTCAGATTGGAACTCATCGCGACACCCCCCCGTTATTCTTAAAAAACATTTTTTGACAAGTTTTGCATAAAAATCGCCATTAATACATTTGGTATGCTGAGATTAACATTCAGCTTCTTCTTCGAGCAGAACGTTTTTATTTTTATAATTATCTACTCAAAACTGAACAAAACGCGCCGAAAAAAACCTCTATAAAAAGATCAGAAACGAGATGTAACAGTTCCCTTAAAAGAACCTGAATATCAAACATGTTCCGCAAGTGCGAAGGGTTAAAACAAAAAAAATCCGTGAATTGTCTGGAATTCGATCACGGATTCATAATGAAAAAGGTCGTGGCTTTTACTATCTTTAAACTTACATTAAGAACAATTTTATTTAAGTTTTTGGTCCCCGGCAAAAAAATTCGACACAAAACCTCTAACAAAATTGAATTGTAGGTGTCATGGGAGAAAACTGAAGTTTTTTTTTATCTATTGAAATAAAGAAATTTGTTTCAATATACTTCATAAAATTTGTAAAAAGCCAGATATAAAAACTTTCATATGAAACATTGATATTGAGAAAGGGAGAGTGAAGATTTTTTAAAGGTATCACATAGAAAAATTAACAAAAATAATAACTGCAGTTTTGTATTAATTTCTTTCAAAAATCTTCAATTTTGCTATTTGTATAATTTTTTTTTCTTTTTTTTTTTTGCTTATTGTGTCTTATTTCTTATAATTTACAGTACGATTTTTCTGAATATTTTTTAGTGCTTTAGAACAATTAAAAGGAAAATACTTTACATTGTTACCAAATTAAAATTGTGGGTATTAAGTTGATAACAACAATAATTATTGTAATAAAACATTTTACACACAGTATTGTTTAAATTTTATGTTTCAGAATAATGAACTAATTAACAATGTAATGAAAGTTAATTGTCTCATTCGAAAAAAAAATTCTGTACTTTAAGCATAAAAGTTTATGCGAATTTGAGATATTTGTATATCTTGCGATTATTGAGCTTTGAAATCGGTTATATATATATAATCAAATCAAAATGAGGGTTTTGACCCATATGATCAGGAAAATGTAAGTAAACTTTTACTATCGTTACTTGAAAACTTGTAGATTCGCGTATCTACATGTTAGCAATGAATCTACGAATACATTAAAATGAATAAGTTGTGTGTAAAATTGGCTATACGTACATCCATTAAAGACAAATTCGTACGCATTTATGAACATATTTGCACGAATCAAATCCCATTTGTGTTTAGTTTTATTAAGAAATAGATCGCATCGCGTTGTTTCGGAAACATACTTTAGTATCTGAATTATTTTTTCCAATATACACTTTGGTTATAGCAAAGTAGAAGAGATAATCCGCAAAAAGTCAAAATTAAGTTCTCCAATTATGATTTCAATTGAAATTGGTAACTCTGCGCAATACTTGCGTAATATATTTTACTAGCATGCATATAGTCAAATCCTAATTGTAATTTTGTTAGATTCCCAATCGCTCTTTCGTGATAAGATTTTACGGTAATTTGATCATTCGCTATTTCTCATATTTCGATATTTAGTAATAGTTTTGAATAAGTTATAAAACTTTGGCAAAAGGACTTAAAGTATGTCTTTTATTTCGTGTCTTTCCTTAGTTTTATTTAGTGCAAATGGAGTATCCTTTATTATTTAGTTTTATCCAGATTTTTCATACCCAAATTGTTTGAAATGTAATAAAAAAACATTTTGTTTATTGAAAGATTTTAGAGCCGATTGGAAAAATTCAAGTTAACTTAAAATCATCAAAAACTCATTAATTTATATGAATTAAAAATAAATATATATTACTAAAATAATATTTAATTGGCATTCACAATTGTGATAATTACAATAACAATTATTTTAATAATGGTTTTATGTTACAGTATTAAAATATTTAAAATGCTCATTTTGTGTAATATGATCTTAATAAATAAAAAATATCTTTACATATTATTTTTAATAAACAATTTAATATACATTTTAGCTTTCCTCCGAAAGTCATTGACGCTGGAAAGTTCTTGAAAGTGGCACCAAAGATCTACGCCGTAAGTATACATATATTTGTTTGTAATTTTTACTTTAATGTACTGTAGTAAAAGATCTGTACGATGCATGAAACAAATTTAACGTAAGTAGTCGGTGATAATAATGCATTTATTTGCAGGAATAAATTTTTCATTAATATTATATTTTTCATCTACATGACAACAATTACTGTATTGATTAGTAATAATGTGTACATATTTAAACGAAGTTGTCTAATGTTTCCTGTGTAACCTGTTGAAATGTATTGCTACATCGTCACTTCCTAGCAAGGCTCACTACCGCAATTCTGTTGAGCTTAATTTGAATGTTACCAACCATTTGGAAAAAATATTTAAAGAATATCATTATGTTTTAATTTGTCCTTTCAATTCATGGACCTCAAAAGCATTTAAAATTTAAGTAGATTTTATGTTGCTTTCTAATGCGCGTCCAGTATTCACACATTCAGCACTGGTTGTGAATTAGTATTAACTGGTCGGTAATTGTTACCTTAACTCTTATGACTAATACCGTATCCACAAACTGCTTGCTCTGGGCCAAAATTAATTGCAGAACTGTAGATTTATACATTAGATATATGCAGTTTTTTGTATTGGATAAACCTTGTCGTTAAACTAATCTATCTAGTTTTGTTAAAAAATAATTAGGAAAATAAATAATTAAAAATAATTATGTAATAGTAATTAATAATAATAATTATGTAATAGTAATTACTTATAATAATTATGTAATAGTAATTAATAATAATTATGTAATAGTAATTAATAATAATTATGCAATAGTAATTAATAATAATTATGTAATAGTAATTAATAATAATTATATCAGAGTAATTGATAATAATTATTTTAACAATTAAAGATATGTAAAGAGTTCAAATTAATTTTTGTAAAATTATGCATAATATAATTGAAACAAAAAATTTAGACTTAGTCTTAGTATATCAAACAGGATCACTTGAAGTGTACAGAAACTGTTAACATTTTTTTAAAATAGAGATTAAACTTTTATTCTCCAATGGCGACTCTCAATCACCAAAATAACGACCCGTTCTTTTGTACCCTGTTCTTTGAATTGAACGAGAGCTGTATGTTATTAAACAAAATAAAAACGCTTTTCTTTTGTTAACTTGTACTTTAACTCAACTTAGATATCGACTTATTTTATTACCCTTTGCACTCGAGTGTCTCCTTTATAAAATAACGTAGTGTTATTTTCCCCCCTCTTTTCTCTTCAAAAGGAAGGAGAGCAACAAATCCTTAAATGAATAACGAGTTGTGTCAAAAAAAATTTTTAAATTATTGTCACACAAACTATTTATTACTTGAGTCATCTGGAAGCACCAAGTATGTTTGTTCATTTGAAACTTTCTTCCCGTTCCTCACAGTCCCCGTTTTTTGTCATTTTGTCAAATGTCAATAAACCACTCACTGCATGTCTGGTATGCAGAGATTCTTCCAGCATCCATTTTATTTTTATAATAATTATCCACTCTAAACGTAAAAGGAAAACTTTAAAAAATACCTTTAAAAAAACAGGAATGGAAGCAATTGCTTTATGAAAAGAACGTACATATAAAATATTTTCAACGACTGCAAAATTCTAATATAAAGGATTTTTTTTATAATTAATTACATATTGGGATAGTTTCTATCGTACAAATCTTATCAATCAAAAATAAAGGAAATATTTTGGAAAATGTAATATTATTATTACATTAAAAAATGCATTTGTTTACTTACAAATCTTATAAAAAAGTATTGTTGGTCTCTAAATGTTATATAATAATTCTAAAACAATTCTGGTATTCGTACCATTTTTTTGAATGTTGACGCTATTTTAAATTTTTTTCGTTTCCTTTAGGATCAGTTAACCTTGATGGATATGAAGGTGTTTAAACAAATCACCTATGAGGTGAGTTCAATTATTTTGACTTCCTTTTAATTATTCAAGCAGTTCTAATCTATTTATGTATACAAATTTGCTTTAATATGACATAAAATTAATAAAAATAAAATTTAATACTATATTTTTTTTAAAGTGTAAAGACATTTTTATTTTTAGATTTTCTCTATTTTATCGAACTTTGAATATTTTGTTTTGTTACCTCTAGGAGATCATCAATCCCAAATATGATAAAGACACTGCGCCTAATATCACTGATATGACCAACAGATTTAACAATGTAAGTATCTTTTGCAACTTCTCTTGATATTTTACGCTAAATAAGAGATATCCGCAAATTTATAAGTATTTAATTTTTATCATTCTATCATTTTAACTTTTAATAGTGATTTAAAATAGTTTTCTTTATAATTAATTGACCTTTGTTAAGCATGTGAGAGTAATGTTTAAATAGGTTTGTCTCAATATGAAGATATTTGAGTTGTTACTTTTATTTAAAAAAAATTATGAAGTGTCTATACGATAGTTTTAGACATGTTATAAAAAAATTGTAAATTATATCTCATGTTAAATCATCTTATCTTGTCAAAGATAAGATATGATTAATTATTTTTATGATGTTACAAACGAGAATGTTTAAAAAATTAAATTTTTATTTTACGAAAAATAAATTATATTTAAATTGCTAATGTTCGATACATATATCGTAAAATGATCAACGAATAAATTATGAATGAAAAAGTAAATGGTGTTTGATGTACAACATCAACGAGATATGCCAACATTGTCTTGTCAATTTTACACGGTTTACCGTAATTTTTTCTTAAGGCGAATAGAATTAAAGAATTTTGGATTTTTTGTTAATAAAATTGTTTTTAGAAATCTTAAGGATTTTTTAAGAAAATAATTTGTATATCTCTTTTACCCGTTATTTTCGAATTTGTAACCGTATAACGTAAATATGTATAAAATATTTTACAGCGAAATATTCAGGAAATTTTTTGAAAATGGTATTTTGGGAAAAAAACATTTAATAAAAGTAAACTAACACTAATCTGAATATTTAACTTAAACTTAAAAATGTGATTCGATATATTTTAATAAATGTATTCAATTTTTTTTCTAGTGTCATATTTTGTCTTTCGGTGCTCATTGACTTTTGTAAAATTATTTCTATACCATATTCATTTGTGAAAAAAATAACATAAAATTGATAAGCTTGAAAAACGTAAAATTGGGAATAAATTTACTAGAACCTTTGCACTGGAGGAACATGTTTTACATTTAATTTATTTTTGTGGAAGAGTTACATCCCGTTCCTGTTCTTTTTAAAGCAGTATTGTTTAGGGGGCTTTTACTTAGGGTGGATAACTATAAAAATTAAAAGGTGTGCATGAAGCTAAATAGTAATATCAGTATCCCAAACACATATTTAACGATTTATGACATTTGTCAGTAAAAAATACGACACTCGAGTTCAAAGAGTTATTAAAATGTTTTCATATCCAAGTGATGTTATATCTTTAAACGGAGTAAAATAAAGAACAAGTTATCGAAAGATAAGAGTTATTTTAAATATTGAAGAACAACCAGTTCACGTTCATTTTAAAGAACAAGTGAAAAATAGATCAGGTCGGTATTTCGGTGACAAAGAGTCACCACTCGTTTGCAAAGGGTAAACATATAATTTTCGTTATTTTTTCCAGGTGAGCTTCTGGGTGACCAGGGAGATCCTGAAGGATCACTCCCCTAAAGGCAGGGCCAAAGTAATTGCCCATTTTATCCGCATTGCCGAAGAGTTGCTCAAATTGAATAATCTGAGCTCGGAATTCGCTGTTTTGGCGGCTCTTCGCTCACCCATTATCTGCCGCTTGAACAAGACATGGAAAGTAGGTTGAAACATTTAAGTATTGCGTTTGCAAGTAAATTTTGTTTGTTACAGTAGCTCAAATGTACCCCGTATTGTCCTGGTTTTAAGTAGAGTGTTGGTCGATTTCTTCACTACGATGACATCTGGCAGTTTTAATTAGAATGCATTTATGATTTAAGGGGCAGGAATAGGCAGAGGAGAGGATTTTCTATATCGACATATGCATTTGGCTACATTTTTATTCATTTGGCGAAGTATTCTAAATGCATTTTTTTTTCATATCATGAAGACATAATGTCCTTATTCTTGTTTTAAAGGTCAAGTGTGCAAAAGTTGATCAAGTTCGGAATAAAACTGTGTATTTGTATCAAACACCAACAAACCCACAGATGGTCTTCTGTATATTTCATAGATTTAAGTAATAAAGCATTCCAGCAAAGTTTAGTAGGCTGGAGTTGAACGGGGGACCTTTTGCTTCATAGCCAGATACGGGTTAAAGTAAAATAATAAAGGGGAAATCCTCTAAACTAAAGCATCAACATTTATGTCGCCAAATATAACTTGAGTTTAAATTTTAAGTCATGTGGATTATTTACATAACATATTTTACAAGCAGGTGGAAATTCGTATACAAATAGTAATTTCGTTAGATTTCCAATCACCATTTTGTAATTAGTTAATCCCCTAATTTTACCATTCGTTATATCGTAATTATTTATTAATTCGTATTTCTAGTAATAGTTTCGTATAAATTATAAACCATCGTCAAAATGAAGACAGGTAAGTGTTCCATTCCATATCTCTCATTGGTTAACACTAGAGCAAGTAGCTCCACCCACTTCTTTACATGACATCGATTTTAAAGTGTAATTGCTTACCCAGATACTTAAAATATATCTCAAGAAGCTGGTCGTTTAATCGCACCTTCTATTTAAAAGGACCAACATAGCAGCAATAGTTTATATTTGTTCTTTGATGATTGACCAAAATATCTCGTTTGAGGAATTTTAGAATCATAAAATTGTACATAATCACGTATGCATGTATTACGGCTCTCAACGTATGACGTATGCATCCAAAAATGACTTCAAGGAGTCCACGGATCCTTCGGGTGTTAGGGAGACAGTCACAAAGAAAAAATGGTTAAAATACATCACGGGAACACGGTTTCCAGAAAATTGTAAAATTCTCAATAGACTTTTTATTTACTAAAATTATAGTTTGAAATCTTCTAAAAATATCTTCTAAACTAATACATATTAAGCTGAATATAAAAATTAAAATTACTTGCAAATTACTACTAGGAATTTAATTATTTATTTCATAATATACATAGGAACTGTTATGTATAAACACTAGAAAATTTTATATTACCTTTTAAATGAAATGCAAAAATTTCATAAAATAACGTACTATAAATAAAAATTGAAAAAACGAAATCATATTTTTTTTAATTCATTTAAGCAAAATAATGGCTACAATGAAAATGTTGGATGAATTGAATTCCACGAGTTAAAATGTGGTCTTCACAGTATTGAAAAAGTGTATTTCCAGTGAGCTACAAAATAAATCACTAAGTACCAAAACACACAGGTTTCCTTGATTTATAAAAAATATATTTTTTTAATTACAATTATTAACCCCGTCATAACCTCAAATATATACTAGTCCTAAATTACATATTTAAAATATCAATGCAAATAAATACGTGACAATGAATGTACAGTTATTCGAATATGGCATTGAAATGTTTAATTATTTTTATGTTTTCCAGTATGTGTCCAACAGCCTGAAGTCCCGCTTCGAAACAATGGCAGAACTCATGGCCTGGGACGACAACTTTAAAAATCTCAGGGGCCACCTGTATCAGTTCAAACAACCCTGCATTCCTTTCTTGGGTAAGTTTTGGTTATATTTGATTTTCTTTCGGCTCTCAGTTTTAAACTTTTTGAACGCTTTCGAATCGAGTGGAGACTCTCAGTCAATCTTCTAAATAGAAGCGAAAACTTTAAATCTTTTTTGCTCAGTGTTTGGTTTCCACTGATATTAAATTTTCCGAAACGCTATCTTATTAAAAAATGAAGACATGTATAATTAAAATTTTAAAGAATTGTATAAAAGCGTAGCATAAATTAGCATGCGAATTTGAAAAAACGAAATAATATTTAAAAAAAAAATTTAGCAAAATAATGGCTACAATGAAAATGTTGGATGAATTGAATTCCACGAGTTAAAATGTGGTCTTTAATGTCTAAATGTTTACTTTATGTTTCCATTACTAAAATAAAAAAAATAGTTTTAATGAAAATTTCATTTGATTATGAATTACCATTTATATAAAAATCAAATACATGTAGTAGTATAAACAAATAAATGTCAATCTTTATGTATAACAGTTCAAAGGATCTGAGATAAATCTGGATGAAAAATATAAAATATTTTTTAAAAAAAGTAACTTTAAGAAAAATAAATGGTTAAAATTTAAAAATACAAACGATGCAATTTTTGTGTAAAATATTGTTCTCGTATATAAATTCCAGTAATAAAACTCAAGAGAAACAATGAGATAGTACAGTGTGTCCCTTTAGGAAATGTTTGCACAAAATCCTCGAAAAGGGGGATTTTATAATTATTGTTCCACTTTTATTATTCCCTTGTAGGGATCTATCAGAAAGACGTCGTAAGCATTGACGCGGCCCACCCTTTACATTCCGGCGATAGCAGCCAGTTTCAGGTGCGAGAGCTCAAGATGCACAAAGCTCTCTACAGCTTGGAGTGGTTCCAGAGATCGGACTACGGTGAGTGCTTATTGAAATATACTCCAAGAGATGAGTTGTTTTTACGTTTGTTTTCTGAGGTTGACTTTAACGCTTTGCGGTCGAGATGCGACTCTCAGTCACAAAATTAACGACCTGTTATTTTATTTACTGTTCTTCAAATTGAACGAAAACTATGAAGTAAGCCATTCTTTTGTTGCTTTGTTCTATATCTACTTTTATAGCATTGGGGAAAAGAACAGGCACGGGATGTAACTGTTTCATAAAATAACGTAAATGTCAAACATGTTCCTCTACCGTAAAGAGTTAAATAGTTTATTTCAGTGACTTAAAATCATTGTAATTATCCTATTTATGATATATGTAATTACTCGATTTTAAATCTTTTGCTTAAGTATGTTTTATATTTTAATCCATTTAAATTTATTTATGCTTGATGTTGTTTAAAAATTATTTTACTAGGTTATATACCTAGTTTTTTAAACATTTCATTTCTAAAATCAAAATCAAACCCTAGTTTCATAAAACTAAAAAGTCTTTTTAAATATTTACCAATAATGTTGTAATAAAAATTAAACTTCAAAATGTAAAACTATTTTAACAATTATATATATTTTTTTTTCAGGTCATCTTAAGGTGGTGCCTATGATTCAAATATATTTGGAACCAGAATCACTCTCTAAAGAATTACAAAAGAAAGTTGAAGACGCATACTTCATGTAAGTATAAAAAAATCTCCTTAAAATATTATTTAAAAAAAAATCAACTAAAATATTGCAATCAATACAGTAATCAATTTTTTATTTAATATGTATAATAAAAACCACACAAAATTTGTTCATTTATTAACCATATTTTATAATATTTTTAAATTTTTAAAACATAAAGTTTTGAAAAAATTATATTAATGAATTTTCAGAATAATCTATTTAAATGTGCAATAGACAGAAACCGAATTATATTCGTCCATTTACTAACCATATTCCATAAGAGTTCTAAATGTTTTTAATATTTAAAGTTTTGAAAGAATTTTGATAGTAATGTATTCTTATTCTATTTCAGGGTATCTAAACAAATGGAACCATAAGTAAGTAAATATTTGTGGGTGGGTGGGTGGGTGGGTGGGTTATGGCTCAGCCTGTGTGGCGGTAGAGTTAATAATTAAGAATATTTGGCTTTGAAGAATGAGTCAAAGTGACAGATTTGAGGTTGAAGCCTTTGTGGCGAATAAATCTTTGTGGATTTGAAGTAGAAGCCTTTGTGGCAAATAAGTCTTTGTGGATTCGATGTTGAAGCCTTTGTGGATTTGAAGTTGAAGCCTTGGTGGCGAATAAGCCTTTCTGGCTTTGAAATTGAAGCCTTTGAGGCGAATAAGTCTTTGTGGATGTGAAGTTTAAGCCTTTGTGGCGAATAAGACTTTGTGGTTTTGAAATTGAAGCCTTTGTGGCGAATAAGTCTTTATGGATTTGAAGTATAAGCCTTTGTGGCGAATAAGACTTTCTGGATGTGAAGTAGAAGCCTTTGTGGCGAATAATACTTTGTGGATTTGAAATTGAAGCTTTTGTGGCGAATAAGTCTTTATGGATTTGAAGTATAAACCTTTGTGGCGCATAAGTGTTTCTAGCTTTGAAGTTGAAGCCTTTGTGGCGAATAAGTCTTTGTGGATATGAAGTAGAAACCTTTGTGTATTTGAAATTAAAGCCTTTGTGGCGAATAAGTATATGTGGATTTGATGTAGAAACCTTTGTGGATTTGAAGTTGAAGCCTTTGTGGCGAATAAGTCTTTGTGGATTTGAAGTTGAAGCCTTTGTGGCGAATAAGCCTTTCTGGCTTTGAAGTAGAAGCCTTTGTGGCGAAAAAGTCTTTGTGGATTTGAAATATTTATATGGGGTTGGGTAGGTGGTGGTTTAGCTAGTAGGGGAAGATTTTTTGAAGATTAAGCCTGTTTGGCGTTGAAGAATGAGCCTATGTGGAAAAAAAGTCTTCTCGGCTTTGAAGTTTAAGACTTTGTGGAATTGGTTAATAAATATTTATATGGGGTTGGGTGGGCGGTGATTAGACTGTATGGCGTATAATTCTTTTCGGCTTTGAAGTTTAAGCCCTTGTGGAGTGGTAAATAAATATTTATATGGGGTTGGTTAGGTGGTGGTTTAGCCAGTGGGGCGATATCTTTGAAGAATAATGTTTGGGGTTGAAAAATAAGCCAGTGTGGTGGATAAGTCTTCTAGGCTTATGGTGATAAGGGATAAAGTAATAATGATAAAGTAATAACCTTATTTGGTGGTTTTAAACAACGAATGAGGTTGCTAAAGTCATGTTTCCATGTTTGCATTATATGAAAAAGTGTATTGTTATGTAAATTAAGTTTCTTAATGACTTACACAAAGTTAGTAAGGTTGTGGCTACCAGTTAAAACCAAAGGAGTGTTATATTAATAAAAAATCCGTAGCTAAAACTTTTGGTTAATCTTGCAGACAATTTTTTTAATCTAAAATGGGAGGTACAGTCATCAAAAAAAGGGGTAGACTGCAGAAACTGGGACAATTAGTTATCAGTAACTCTCACCTGCAATTATCTGAGGATCGGACTTCTAATCATTTAAGTCCACTATTGCAGTATTTTGTTATTTTCTTTTTCGATATTTTTCTTTTTAAATTCCTTCTCATAAACATAATCAGAGGAACTCTCTGAAGCTTTCATCTTTCCGAATTAAGTGAGAATTTGTTATTGAACACAAATCATTGGACCTATAGCCAGCATCCAGCCGGACCGATTTTTCAGTTTATTAATCTCAGATAACACTTGTAACTCTAGAAATTTTATGCTTTTGTTACTTTATTTTTAGTTACATTGATGTGTTTACTGCGCAATACACAATTGGGATAAGGTAATAATACTGATATTTATAGGTAGAGGAATTCAGTCCATCAACTGTTTATCTCCTGGTGGAGGAAGTGGAAATCATTAATCAGTTTTGGTACATTAATTTATTGGATTACCTACCGTTAAGTTTTGAGCTGTTTATGCTCTGTTATTTGCTTCTAATCCTTGTTAATATTTCCTGTTCTGTGCTGCTCTACCTTTACTTCTGTCAGGGGCATTTTACTGTGGACTAAGTCCCAACTCGGCGTTTTGCCACGGTGGATATATTATCCCATGCCGAGTGGGTACCTGCCTGCAGTCTCTGGATCGCGTAGTTGCCTAGCAGCGAAACGATCATTGACCCGGGGGATCCAAAGGGTCCCATTACAATTGTGTCTCTTCCGAAGGGTTGGAGTACAGTTGTACATGTCACTCCTAGGTTTGGCGGTACCTTGTGCCCTTGATCATGTCTAATTTGACCATGGGAAGATAATTTATTTAAATATAAAGAAAAAAAATTATAAATAAAAAAGTGAGACTAAAGTGAGCCTTCTAATAATGATCATGCTGATCTATCTCGCTGTGAGCGGCCTGCTTTTACCTCCATCAGGGACATTTTACGTGTTACCCCTAGTACTTATTTTCCATCAGGGACAAAATCCTGACGATTTATTTTTGTTGAGGGTTAATTGTATAGAAGGGAGCTGAGCCGGTGGGAAGAGGAGAAGGAATGATAGCCTCCTGCTTATATATTTTGCGCGGGCATGGGACATGGCATCAGTTTTCATGAACCTAGGTACTGGTATAAATAGTAAAGATTATTCTCTGGACCCGTTACCGGTTCGTGAAAACCTGCCTGTCTATCCTGAATGACGATCCGACCTTGGCGGGGGGTTTCTGGTTCCAGAGCTGGACACTCCTCGGATCGTCCCCATATTATGTCCGGCTTCATCGATTTCCGGGTGGACTCAAGGCTTGCCAGTCACTTGGACGCCCGGCCTCACCTGTGCTCGGAAGAGGTCTCCGCAAGGCCTGCTTCGTGTCTCCCTTCTCCCCCCCCCCCCTCCCCCTGTAGTATTTTAAAGAGTTTTTATAGGCTAGCGGTTTTTAGTCCTTATCTAGTTCATTTAAAAAGTTGATGTTTTTTGTTGAGGGTTAATTGTATAGAAGGGAGCTGAGCCGGTGGGAAGAGGAGAAGAAATGATAGCCTCCTGTTTATATTTTGCGCGGGCATGGAACATGGCATCAGTTTTTATGAATCTAGGTACTGGTATAAATAGTAAAGATTATTCTATTCTCTGGACCCGGTATCGGTTCGTGAAAACCTGCCTGTCTATCCTGAATGACGATCCGACCTTGGCGGGGGGTTTCTGGTTCCAGAGCCGGACTCTCCTCGGATCGTCCCCATATTATGTCCGGCTTCATCGATTTCCGGGTGGACTCAAGGCTTGCCAGTCACTTGGACGCCCGGCCTCACCTGTGCTCGGAAGAGGTCCCCGCAAGGCCTGCTTCGTGTCTCCCTTCTCCCACCCTAGGTTTTGATGGTATCTTGTGTCCTGTAACATGAATAATTAGACCATGGAAAGTTTGATGATAAGTAAAGGCGGGCTTGCTCTTTCTCACATACTGAAATTCCTTGAGCAAAAGCAGAGTAAGAAATATCCGGAAGGAATTGAAGTGGATAACTCCGAATAGTTAATATTTGTTACTATCACTTCTGAACCATCTGTACCAGGAGTAAAACTGTTTATAAATGTAATTCAGCAAATTTTCTTATGATAAGAGGGATTTACTTATCCTTTCAAAAAAAGATTTTTCTAAATTGATTGCTTTAACAATGAGCTCTGAGGCCGAAACTACTGGCTACCATTAAACATGTCAATGTCAACCAAACAAATGAAACAACAGCATAATCTCTCTACATTTGAATAGTGTACCAGGTATTCATTCCGGCCAAATGTATTTACAGTTAACATTCAACCCGACTATTTTGTTCGAACTACAAAATTCTCATACCCTCTTTCTGTGGTAAAATCAACTAAAACTACTCTAACCTCTTCTGCATGTGAACAATGATGTTTAAATTGAATGTTCAACTATTTTGACGTATAAAACGTTTATAATGAAAACAAAAATTTCGTCTAGAGTTTTGTGCATCAGCCGAAATACACTCCGAACAGATTTCGGCCTAACTCCGCAGAAGAGGAGCGTCTACATCATTTGGCTCCTCTTCGGGGGCTGTCCTCTTTGAAAAAAAATAATAGCGAAATAACCAAGGAAAGAGGACAGTCCTTGAGGAACGACGAGTGGTCCACCTCCACGTGGTGTTCCTCGGGCAACGCTGGGCTCCACACCCTTGGAGCACAGTGGCTAAGAGACCACTCATTTTTACATGCCTTTATTTAACTCACATTATATCATTAAAACTTTAATTTCAATTTCACGCCCTTTCAATTATCAAATTAACTTGAAACTTTGCATACTTACGTAGTCCTATTCAATGAAATATTTATATAGGGGGACTAACTGGGACTTTTTTATCCGTATATTTTTTAAGAAGAATATATGATCATAGTTATTCAAAAAAACAACAACATCGAACTCTCTGCAAACATATTGCAGTTAGATATTTTTGGTATAATTACGAACATTTAGTTGAAATTTTATTCTTGCCATTTTCTTAATACAGGCAACTCTCTCTATCTCGAACTCGAAGGGAAGTGTATAAAAATTCGAGATATCGAAAATTCGAGTTATCGAAAATCCTATAAAAAAGTTGTTTTGGTAAAAATAAATACAAGTATACTTACCCTACTTTATTTAAAATATCTATCCAAAACGTTTTGGTGAGTATTTCTATTTATTTCGGAATCAATTATATTTTCCAAATGCATGATTGCTTGAAATGTCACCGTTTTTATTTCCGGCCACGATTCACTGAACGCGATTCACTGAAAGTTTTTATGGAAGATAGAGCCTATTTCAAAGTTATCTTTAGGAGGTTCGTATTCTTTTTCTTTTTCCGAGAGCGATCTCTCATCAAAAGCTGCTGTAGAGAGTGTATTACATTTTTGTTTTGTAGCCATTATTCGCAGCCACAAATCAACACCACGACAATTGCATATTTGCTAAAGTGTCTTCAAAATCCGTAGTTTTGAGAGGAAAACCAAATTTAGAGTTGTGTGGAAATTTCGAGTTATCGAAAATAAGGAAGAAAAACTTCGAATTAACGAGATAAAATTACATTAAATAAGTAATGAAAGTGCAGGGAAATCGATTTTTTTCGAGATATCGAAAAATTCGAGTTATCGATAGTCTACCTTATATATATATTCTTGACATTTGATTTTTCATTAATGGATCAATATTACAGAAATTATATATAGGACTAGCATGCCCGTATCAACTCCTCCACATGCCTGCCACACACATACCATTCGGGAGAAAGATATTAGCTAATCTTTTATGGCCAAAAAATCAAAAAATATATCGGTCTGCTCATAAATTGCAGCATTGTCAACGGCTTGTTTAATGATAAAATTAATTATTTTAAACGCATTTAGAAAAAAAAACGTTTATATTTACGAAATGAACAAATGACCACAAATGATGCACGACATATTTTTTTTTAAATCTAAACGTGCCTTATCATTTCGCGTACGTTCAAACAGTTTTCGGAAGTTTTTTTTTAAACTACCTTAATTTTATCCTCTTCCTTTCATCGAAGTATGTGGAGTTTTCAATGATAAAAATGAAAAACTCCAAACCATATTTAAAAAATACGAGTCATCTAGTAGCCAAACTCGTGAAGCGCCATCCGTATTTTTTTAGAGGTTGTGAAATAAAACTTTTGTAGAATTTGTTTTATGACCTGACTGCTTGAAAATTGGGCCTGTTAACGCAAAAGCTCTGAATGCGATAACTTTTCCTAAATTTGTATAGTTTTCACTTTATTTAACACTTTTTACAGAGTTTATGAAGAATTCGTATAAAGGATTTATTAATATGCGGCAAAACTTCTCACCTGTGATACAGTGTTGCCACTTTCTTACTCAAAAATAATGAAAAATATCCACAGCAGAGGAGGCTGGGTAAAGTTGAAAAAAAAGATTATTAAATTTATAATGATTTTATTATTAAAAATAAAATGTATGATTTCATTTTTAATATAATATTTATATGTATGAAGAAAGATTGAGAAATTTGAGTATGTATACTCTGGAAGAGCGAAGTGTTAGAGGATATTTTTTTTTCAAGCCCAATACTGACACAACTTTGTTCCCCTCAAAGAAAACAAGCCCCTCCTAAGGGAACTTAATTAAAAATCATTTTGGTGAGGAAACGGCGTCATGCATGTAGACCTAGTAAATTGTAAAGATGAAATATTATTTCCTATAATGAAATTTAAGCTTATTAATATATTTTCATTAAATTTTTTTTTTTATTTTATTGTTTATATTATTTATATAATTTTTTTTATTTTATTGTTTATATTATTTATATAATTTTTTTTATTTTATTGTTTATATTATTTATATAATTTTTTTTTATTTTATTGTTTATATTATTTATATAATTTTTTTATTTTATTGTTTATATTATTTATATAATTTTTTTTTATTTTATTGTTTATATTATTTATATAATTTTTTTTATTTTATTGTTATGTTATTTACATAAAATTAAGCTTATTAATATATTTTTTGTTATATATTAAAATATTTTTAATTTTATTATTTATGTTTTATTTTAAAATTTATTATACATATACATTTATTTGTCTTGTTATATTTGTATATTATTATTTTTATATTTTTTGGAATATTATGCAAAGAACTTGACTCGGTGCAGATACCCGTGATAATTATTTAAGAAAATTCTTTAATTATAGAATAGGTTAATTATAAAGATGAACGAAATTGTACGAAATTTTAACAAACCTTAATAAAATTATAAACTTTAATTTAAATGTCGCATAATTTATTCACCTACCAGTACTGTTTTTTCAGTAAAGTATTTTCATTAAGTTTTATTTTTAGAATTTAAATATTTGCAGTTTCGCTTCACTTATAAACTGCAAGCATCCTAAAATATATATTTTTTTAACCATCTGAACCATCTATAAACAAATGTATGGAAGTAATTAGTTTCTTGCGGAGTTGCATATAAAAATTGTAATTTATGTTGCAAGTATTATTAGTTTATGCTTCATTTAAATTTTATTATTTGTGCCACACATTTTCGATTGGAAATGTGTTGTAGTCAGGGATTTTCTTTTCCGAAGTGTAATATGAACTTTGGAATCGTATCAAAGAATCGACCTTTACTTCATCGCTCGGAGAGAAAAAAGCTAAGCCGACTGCCCGTAATTTTTGATACAAGGATATGAATCATTATTACTTTGCATTTTTTTCTAATCGAAAAGTTATATCACAGCGTTCTTAATTTAAAAGTCAGCACTCAAGTGTATTCTGAATGTTTGAATTGGCAGGGCTCGCAACAATTTTTACATATGTCCCTAGGGCAGCGGTTCGGATTATTGGAATTCTAATGCACAAATATTACTTAAAACTCGCAGGCGGAATAGGGGGAATGCTCTGAAAGTTTCGCCTACGGCCGTAAAAATCTTAAATCTGGCGATGTCTGTCTGTATAAAATTGAACTTGGCTACCTCCACAAACAAGGTGGTTGAGTTTTCACCCTATTCTTGTTATTTTCCCTATGCAATTATTACACTCTACTCTTTAAATAACAAAATCAAACACCCGTTGATCATGTCACTACAATTCCAAACATCTTCCTCTGGGCCGATAAGATTGGAAAATCTCACAACGTCGCAATTAAGACAAAGTTTCAACACGCGGCTGCGTCATGTTCGTTTCCAAAGATTCCTATTGTGTTGCTCACAATGCTGATTTCCACATCGAATTATTGTTTTTAGGTGGCAGCATTCGAAAAAAGCAGGTGATCGGTTCGCATTCTCCAGAATATAATTATAGCCTTCCGTGGTCATTATGGAGATGGCAGCAGCAGGCATGAGCAGTGGCGGCGATTCGGGGGGGGCAAGGGGGGGCGGTTGCCCCCGCACTTTTTTGGGATGTTGCCCCCGCACTTTTTTAATATTGCACTATTTAAAACTAAGTTACCAAGTCAATTGTTTTACTGCATTTCCGAACAAAGGAAACATTTTGAACCCCAACTTTCTCCCACTACCACAGGCACGTATAAGTAGGGGGGGGGGGGGGTCAAACTCCTCCCATTGCAGGTAAAATAAAAAAAAATTAAAAGCCGAATCATAAAAATAGAGATTTTTTTTTGGGGGGGGGGGGAAGGGGAGGGTATTCTGTCTTGATACGAGCATGGGTTATTGGGACAAAAACCTGATGACGTCATGTTAGGTTTAATTTGAAATAAAAATAAAGATAACAAAGGGAAAAGATCGTCAGACGGGGTCGTATAAACAAGATGCTCCAAAACGTGCTATGGAAACCATATTGTGGTATGGCTGTTCGAGCAAAAACCACATAATTTTGTTAACCTTAAATTACTTCATTATAAGTTTCCAGTTTATTCTAAAGCAAAACCATCTCCCATGTTTTCAATAATAGTTTTAAATTTAGCCCGATTTAAAAATAGATTTAAAAATAGCCCGCGAAAACACCCAGCACCTGCTCTTTGATTATTATCTAACTTTGTAATAATTTTTTTTTTACTTTTTGTAATTTCCTCTTTGACTTAAATCCAGGACCATAGAATCAACCCAGACCAGTCGGCTAATATATTCTTTTTTTATTTAGTTCTAAATATAGTTCAAGATCAGACACCCTTTTTTTTATCAAGCGACTGTATGAAACTTCTTACATTAAAATGTAGTATTGCGCAATCTATAGGCACCGAACGTTTGAGCATTTGACGTTATAAGGGTAATAATTCTTGTTTTATTACTGTTTGTGCATGTGATTTGCGGTTTTCGCTCCCCCCCCCCCCCTTCCCAACTAATCTGGAATCCTTAAAAGTTGGGAATTTCGTCATCCGTCATTTAAAAATCCCTGAATTATGAAAATGTAAGCCCAAAGAAATAGCAAAAGAAAGCGAGGGAAGGATAGATCACCCAAATTGCCTTAAACTTAAAATAGACCTCTGAACGGACCTCTCTTTGGACGTCGCCGCAGTACAGCATATTGGACTATTGGCGACGGTTCGGGGCCCATCTTGAAGGAAAGACCCGTGAACAATGCCTCATATATTTGAACCATGGTCAGATAACGAGGACAACCCCTGGCGCCGTTAAGTTGGTAAATTTCTTGTTTCTTTTAGATCTTTGAATTAAAATTACCTTTATAATTTAAATTTAATTAATGGAAGTTAATATTTATTGGTAAAAAGTAAATAATTTCTTTTGAATTAAATTATGTATATTTTACGTTTAATTTAAAATCAGCAGTGTCGATTGTGTTGCACAATACCATGCAATTTCGAGTGTTTTTACTTCCACTATACTTTTATAATTTATAATATGTGTGGTAACGATTAGTTAGATAATTTATAGTTATGATAGTTTAATTATAATTAATAGTTTTTTATAATTTATATTATTCTTTACAATTTTGGTTAACTAAAACGCTTATTACATCTTTAAATTACCATAACTATAAATTATCTAACTAATCGTTCCCACGCATATATTATAAGGATTCTCAAACTTTAAATTTGTTCTCTAAATTTATTTCAGAATTAGGGGTGATTTACTAATTTTAAGAATACATAGTTATTGACAACTATTAAAAGTAGTTAATGACAATGACAACTGTTGCTTTCGCGATATTCAAATGCCAACGTATTTCTTTTTACTAATGAAAATTAATAATTTTTTTGAGAAAAAAAATTTGTTTTAGATTTGGTGGTGGGTTGGGTGAGGATTTTGTGGGGTTAAGAATTCCACTGAACCCCTATAAAATCTATACCTACGTGCCTGCACTATTTTACAGTTTGAAACTGTAATTATTTTTCTCATTGTTCGAAAAGCCGCACCACAAATGCAGAATTGCAAATACTGCAGGAAATTTTCTGGGAATTGGAAGGGTGAGAAGATAAAATTTTCCTCATTTCTTTTTCAACACTGACACAAATGGAAAGGATACCTATCCCTTTGCAGGTCGGTCAACAAGTATATTAATTAGATTCTTTGCAACAGTCCATACCCTTCCATAAAAAAATGGTGGTGGGGGGAAATAATCGTAAAAGGATCAGTTAATAATCGACCTGGGCGTCTCGTACCTATTTTAAGATAGTATCCTTTCTTTAAATAATTCAAAACAAAGAGTAAATATAAATATGCAATATTCATTGTTTTGGTGGTCAATATTTATATTACACCCCCCCCCCCCCCCCGCGCTCCACACACACTTGTTTCATCTTGACCTTGCCCCCCCCCCCCCACTTTTACCACCCAATCGCCGCAACTTACTAAAATATTCAGGTCAAAAATAAAGGTCAAATGAAAAGATGTTTTGAACAGTTTCTACTTTTTGTACTCCTAAAAATTGGACTTTAGTTTTTGAGGCCTTTTATTTGTTTAGTATTTCTGAAAGTTATGGCGCTTTGTTTTGCCTTTTAAAGCCAAAATGAAACATGTATCAGATGATTGTGTTAAATTATTTTCTAGAAGAAAGCTGAGGCAATAACAATCCAGTTTAGTTGTTTTTTTCTTTTAAGAAAAAGCGAAGGAAAAGACAACCTAACGATTAATCAGGAAAAGTGAGATTATTCCAAATGTGTTTTTAAAAGACTTCATTCCTATTGTCAGTTCCCATGCATACTAATTCAGAAGAATTATAACATTTGTACTGCTTTTACTTTAAAATTCAATTGCTAAAATACAAATGACTTATATTTTGTGCAAACATATGCAATTTTTTTTAATGTATGTGAAAAACAATGGAAGATTCGTAAGTATGAAAATTAATTGGGCCCGAATGACAAGTAAAGTGACTCCCTGTTTGGCTTTCATTTCAAATATAATATTTAAATTTTCTCCGCTTTCGCTTCATCTGTTTACCGCCCGCTTGGCAAAATGCCAGGTGTGGTTTTTCGCTAACGTTGGCTTGCTTTTACTCTTGTTTTGGCAGTTAGTTAAAAATAATTTGAAAACAAAATCCAAAATACTCAATATACATTATTGTTGTATACATTTTATTGTAGGGGGGGCGCGATGAAAATTATGATTGAAAACTGGGCCGCGAATACTGAAAGGTTGAGAATCGCTGCCCTAGGGGAAAAAGGACCAAACACCTTAAAAAAAGGGACAAAAAGGGACTTACAATATTTAAATCCTCGTGAAATTTTAAGTTCTCAATCTTGATATTTTTAAACTTAAATCACTGCGTTTTAACCATTTTTTCTTTGTGACACCTCGGACCTCATTGATTTGCGGACCCCAGGAGTCCGCGGACCATTATTCGGGAACTGCTGTTCTATTCTTCCAATCACTCAATTTTAAAGTTTTTTATAAATATAAAAATTATCATTATGCAAAAGGTCAAGGATAAATAATCATCGTTTATGCATGAAATTCCTGTTACAAATATAAACTGCCCGTTTTCCTAGCTGTTACGGATTTATCTCATCCAAATGCATCTCTTGATTTTATTTATCTGCAGTTGCTTTACAAAATACGAAATATAAATATTTGTGTGGATTCAATTGGAAATTTGAGATTCCAATTAAGTTATATGGTGAATTAGATTTGAGGGGGGGGGGGGGGGGTAGAGAAAATTGGGGGGGGGGGGGGTGTCCATCCATTCACTCAGTGCACACGAGATCATCAGACGAGTAATCAAAAGCACCAAAGTGTCGATAAGGAAATTTTAAGTTTTATGACTCTAATGAACTGTGTACACATGGCATCACCGTATTAGATATAAACAAAAACTCATGTTTTGCAAATGTTAACTAATTTCTCTGTCTAATTTTTTTTTTATGTTCCATTTTAAATTTTCGATCTTTAATTCATGATCACCAAAACGTTTAATCCATAGAGTAATGATACAAATAGAGGAATAAAAATGCTGATTTCCGTGTGTGCATCATTGAAACCACGTGATATGTGGAAATGCCAATTCATTAATGCGCCAATATTACTTGGCAGGCCTTGGCGACTTTAAGAACTAAGCGAGATCGAAGTATTGTAATATGGTTTTGTGTTTAATTTTTTATTTAAATATCGTTTTTTTGAACGAGTGGCACAATTTAAGGGAGTTTAACAGATATATTAAAAATATTTTTCTGACTTCGACTTTTGAAATATTTGCATTACGTTTTTATGTAAAAAAAAACTACCATAAGCGAAGTTCTTTCAATTGTTATTTTGTATACTTCAATAAGAAAATATGAACAATAAAATCTGAGAAATAGAAAGAGTTTCGCTGCTTCGAGTATTGAACACAAATAAAATATTTTCGTTTCGTTAATGAAGTGGAAATATTTAGCGCATATTGTTTGAAAATAAGTAAATACATACATATATGTAAAGAATTGAATACAAACAGATCTCCTTATCACCAAAAAAGAAGAAAGTGCGCCCAATTTGAAACTCCTGCAGATGTCTGTACACCAAATGTGTCAGCGCTATAACCACGTGATGTTGGTTTTTCTTTTCAATGTTGACACCGCGGCCTTACGAGAGTCTGATATTGAAGGCGCTCTCTATTTAATATTACAACTCTCTGGTTTAATCAGTTGCGTAGAAAAATTAACTAACGTCAAACATTTATTATAATAAAAAAAAACATTTGAATATTTAAAATAAGTGATACCGTTTTTCAATTTACAAATATAAAATGGCAACAGTATTTTCAAAATTAAAATTTGTTTTTACATCGTTCTTAAATCAAAATATATCTTGATAACAGAAAATCAACAGTATGCTTTAAGGAATGATATTTGAATTAAGTTTACATTATCTAATATTGTTCCTTTAATAATAATTTTAATTTAATTAAACTTTAATTTGATTAAAAAAAAGGAAGGTAAGGTAATTTTGCAATTAACGTTTAATTTAATGCATATTTTGTACATGTATAAAGTGAAACGTTCTTTAACCTTTAAAATACAAAAGTATATTATAAAGAAAATGTAGAATAAATAAATCTTGTCATTTTCTAATCTATTAATAATTAAGTTTAGAAATTGTCAGTAATAAATTCATATATGAATTGCTGTCATTAATATTTTTATAAATGGTAGCAGTATAAAACTTTCGTAATTTATTTTAATTGAACTCTTATATAGAATATATATATTTTTTTATCACATAATGAAAATAATGGAATACAGTTTCTTTAATTGAAGGTATATAAAAAATATATATAGAATTTTTAATAATTTCATTCTGACAGTATTTAGCGCATCCTTATATACTTCTAAACTGTCAAGAACACGAACTTTGAACAACGAACGTTCAAGAATCGGCCATATTGCTTGGCGGAAAATACTCATTCATTGTAGGTATTTCATGACTTTGGCTTAAATTTTTTGCCTGATAATGAAGCAGATAAAACTATTATTTACCAATTAAAAGTTCCCAGAGCATCAAAACCTGTTATAGTATTTGGCGTATTTCGTGATTTTCTATTATTTATTTATGTTGTAACTTTCAATTATTTTTGTGATTATATTATACTTTTGTTTCTTGGCTTTATCAAATAATACTTCCATGGCTTATATATTTAGTGAAATGTTTTTTTTATAAAAGCCAAAGAATCTATGTGGCGGTTAAGGATCCTTTTACCGGTTAAAGTAAAGAATAAGGTGACAATACACCAAGGCATCAAAATTAATGTATCCAAATATGATTTCATTACAAACCTGCGCAAAACTTAAGTAATATGACGTCCCGTAAGTGTTTCATTCCGTGTGTATCATCGGTTTGATATAGTGAAAGTAGTTCCACTCACTTGTTTACGCGTAGTCGACACCGGTGTTGGAAATGGAAACCCTAAGCCTTCCACGCCAAAGTTGGCGATGGAAATTGACTTGGCTGAGTGTCTCTTATTTCTTTACTTTTACTTCTTTTACCAAGCCAGGAGAATTTTGGAAGTTTTTAAACCTTTCTTGTTCTTTGTATGTTTGGTTTATCGTAGAGATATACCATTCGCTACTTCTTAAAAATGAACAATTCCGGAAAGCCTTCCAAGGCCGATAACCTTGCGTGCATGAAGAGATTGAAGCAAGAACTGCTGGTGATGCAGAAAAATCCGCCGCCATTGTGCAGTGCTGGCCTGAAGAGAGACGACATGCTGCTGTGGACTGCCATCATCTTGGGCCCTCCGGACTCTGTGTACGAAGGGGGATCCTTCTCCCTCACCCTGAAGTTTTTTCAAACGTACCCATTCCAGCCGCCAGTGGTAAGGTTATCGAACTGTTTAAATTGGTTGGTTAATTAACGTCTCACTAGAGCTGAACACTGGGCTATTGGCAACGGTTCAGGGTCTATCTTGAAGGATACAACCCGAGAACACTATCTCGTATTTTTTAACCATGGTCACATGACAAGGACAACATCTGAACTGGCACCCGACGCAATCTCAATGTGTATCACGACAAGGGACCTCGATCAAACTTAACGCGCAACAGTATTGTATACACGACGGCGGAAGTGGGAGTAGTTTAAACAACTCAAATGGCTACACACATGATGGGAAATCGAACCCGCACCTCTCGGATGCTTATCCGAGCCCCTAATTATTCGGTCACTACAGGCCCGAAATTCAAAATGTTTTTATTTGCGGTATTTTAAGCTGGGTAATGCAGTATGTTTCCGAAGGAATGAAAACTTTAAATCGTTCTTCCTCAGTGTTCGGTTTTTCTTGAAATTAAGTTTTTCGAAACGATAAAGACTTTTTTTTATTATTAGTGGAGAAATATATAATTTTTTTAAGTATATAAATTGACATGCGAATATTATAATATAAATTAGAATGCGAATTTGCTCGATGAATAGTAGTTTTTTTAAATTACTTAAATAAAAATATTAGAGCCTTAGGAAAATTTTTGTGTATAAAAGTCAAATGCATGTAGCTTACAAAATTTTAATGTAAATTCTTATGCATTATACTTCAAAGGATCTGAGAAAAAAGTTTGTTGAAAAAATCGGAAAGTTCCAATTGCCGCCCATGGCAACCTTTTGTCTGGGAGATAAACAATCGTTTACTTCTTTGAGAATATGGTAAACCCGGCTCCCTTCGGCCGCAATTGGGCTACTGCCGAAAAAATATAAATATTTAAAAAAGCCTTAACGTATTAAAAAAATTTTTTTTTTTTAAATTATAACATTTATAATAAAAAAAAATACTCACAATGGTGGAATTTTTGTGTGAAACATTGTTTTCTTATATAAATTTAAATAATATACATTAAAAATTGGTTCTAAAAAGTCAAAAAATAAAATATTAAATGGGACCGTGTCCCACGGAATAAAGAAGAAGGTGGAGGTGCGATCAAGTCAAAAACCGGTTTGCAATGCGAAGTAAGCAATCGCTTAAAAAGTAGGTACTGACGAAGTATTTGGCGCTATTCCAAAGCACTACTTTGTACCAGTACTTGGCGATAATTTATTTTATAATTTAATTTACCTATGAAGTGGAAATAATAGCATCCTTTACCGATTTGGAACTTGTACTGCATCCCACAACTGCACAAATAGTAATTTTTTAAGTTTTAGCATGCGTTTTCTTAATTTGAAAATAATGCATCCCTTGTAGAAAAATCACTGCAAACTAGGTTTGTTTGTGCCTAGTTTGGGGGTTGCTAACTTGCGTCTCATGAAAACTCACCAAATCATCTCCACCTTTTTCTTTACTCCGTGACCGTGTCCCCCTTTCAGGGTGGCCTCGTGTCCACCACGTGAATAAAATTACGTCTTTTTTGTCATAGGTGTGGTTTACAACAAAGATCTACCACTGCAACGTGGACGAGAACGGCGGCATTTGCCTGGACATCTTGCGCAACCGCTGGTCTCCCGCCATGTCCGTGTCGTCCCTGCTGCTGTCCATCTGCTCCCTGTTGACCGACGCCAACCCCGACAGTCCTCTGAGGACGGACATCGCGCAGCTGTACAAGAAGAACCGAAAGCTGCACGACGCCAAAGCGAGAGATTTCACTGCGAGATACGCCATGCTCGACTGACGCTCCCTCGTCGTCGAATGGTGTCAAAATCACATCATAAAGAAACGTTGCTGAGAGGTTCGAATTCGCACTGTCCAGAAGACTCATTTTTTCAAATTTTACAATATTGCCTGATGCATATAAGAAAGGGATGACTTTGTTTTGTTTGTTTTTTTGGATGTAGGGTGAACTTTGTTTTGATTGTATTAATAATCTGAAATAAATAAAATGAAATTGATTTTTGTATGATCTCTATATAAATTTACTATTTTACATTTAAAGGTAACTATAGTCCTACGCCGAATAGACGTACCTTTTTCCAAGATGGAAGAATAAGAGTTTATCAGGGGAGAATCTTTAGAGGACCAGGGGCAGGGCCTGCAATTATTTAGACCAGAGGCTTCCAACCTTTTTTCTCTTATACGTACTCCTCGATAAAACTTTTCGATTGAATATGCGGTACGGCCTAACCCCTCCCCCCTCCCCCAATTTTTTAAATAATAATCCAGAACTGCAAATTAAATCATTTTTAAGAGTACAAATTAAATTGGGATACACCTACGTTTTATGTAAATTTCCAATACAATGATACAAAATGTTAAGAGTTTCAAGGAATCTCAAGTTGCAAAGGCATTCTAGAATCTATGAAAATGATAATAAAATATTGCACTCGCCTTTGTATTACCCTCAAGCCCTCAAATGGCTCTAAATAAAATAATAATGTAAAAACAAAAAACTGATTTCCAAAAAAAAAAATACTTATTAAAAAAAATAAACAAATTTTTTCAAAAGTACGTAAATTATTAGGGTATATTTCCATTGTACAAATCTGTTTAGAAAAATAGAATTTTTATCTATAATAAAAAGATTGTAGTGCATTATTTTCAATAGGATTTGGATTATCATCTTTCTAAATATTTTTTTTGGTGTATACTTATAGATGAAAACAAGCTATTCCTACCTATTGTTATATGAAAAACAAATACCGTAACAGACTAGATATTCCTGTTAATTTAAGAGTGAAAATACCAAGCTTGCAGCCAAATTTGGAAGAGATTATGAACCAAAAGAAAGATTTCACTCATCCTATACAGTTCGCAAATCTGTGCAGTAACTAACTTAAGTGACTTTTGCCATGTTTTCATGAGTATTAAATGTACAAGTAAGAGACTAACAGCAATTAAAATTTCTGACTGTGGTGTTATCTTTTCAATGTATTTGTTGGGTACTTTGTGTTCATCATTAAAAGCAGAGTAAAATTAAAAATATTTTTTTTAATTAATTTAAGTGGTTTTTTTTTAAACAAGGGATCGCCGGTTCTATTTTAGTTTTAGTTAGGGGATTTGTGGCTTCATGCTAAATGGGAACCGTTGATATAGTGCATGCACACAAACGGTTCTTTAACAACCTATAATGTCAATGATAGTGATATATATATATATATATATATATCTATATATATAAAAGCGAAAGCCACTGACTCACTCACTGACTGATTGATCACGAGATCTCCAGATCCAAAAGCCCTACAGTGCTGAAATTTAGAACACAGATTCATCTTGGGCCCTAGGGGTGCACTAAGAAAGGATTTTTAAAAATTCGAACTCGAACTGCCAAAATAACGATTTTTAAAAAACCTTCCCATAGGATTAACATGGGGAACATGTAACAATGCAAAATATAAAATTTAAACAATGGAAAATTTTAATATTATGTAACCTACCAGGATCATTCTGATTGGCTGGTGACTAAATATCGCCAAAATGTCGCCAAATTAATAAAAAACATCGCCAAATTCATAAAAAAACATCGCCAAATTTATAAAAAAAACATCGCCAAATTCATAAATAACATCGCCAAATTCATAAAAAAACTTCGCCAAATTAATAAAAAACATCGCCGAATGAATAAACAATTCCGCCAAATGAATAAAATATCGCCAAATAAACTAAAATATGATAATATATGTAAAAATAATATAAAAATGGCGAAATTATAGTCAAAAAATGATAAAATGACAAAATGGTGAAAATATGATTGGATAACGGGATATTACATACTACAACAACTATGAAAATTAAATTTGGCATGGAGCATGACATTTTAAGCCAAAATTGCTCACTAAGAAAGAATTTTCATTTTCAAAAACTCGAACTCTAACTGCCAAAAATAAAAATCCTTTCCACATATCCACTGACTCATCACTAATATTGTAACTTTCTGTATACCCAGGAAGATGAAATTTGACAGAGTTGTTACTTATATCTTACAAAGAAAAAGTAAGCTATCTGGTAGGTACATGCCACTCTGCACCATTATAATTGGTTCATGAATACTTTGGACCCCACGTGGTAGGAAGGTCAGAGGGAGAGTGTATAAATGGTCAATCTGGTTGACGCGGCGTACCTTCCTCTACTCCATGTTATGTCATTTATCCACGAAGGCTGATTACCCATAGAATTATTGGGGTGGAAGTGTATACCTCCTGTCACCAAGGGTGACATTTTCCTTCATGCGGTATAAAGATCAGAGGGTAAAATGGGTTAACAAACGACCTGAACGACGCGGCCTACTTTTCTTTATATGATGGTCTGCCTATACGACGAGTTATAAGGCGGAATCGAAAACTGTTGTAAACTCCTCCTCCATCTGGTACAAGTGTCAGAGGGGGAATGGGTTTGCGTCTATCGTCTGTAGTAGTGGGTAGGGGATAGGGTCAATTTTAAAAAAAAATTGATTTGGCAATGCAGTAAAAAATATGACTTATTTTTTATTTAAAAAAGTTCAATATTAAAAAAGAGCCCGTGCAAGATCCAAAAAAAAAAGTGTTGGGGAGCCTTCCCCCTTGCCCCCCACCTCGCATATTGATAAGGTTTACCGTACAAAAGAAAAAATATGAAAATCTTGAATTTTGGCAAATGAACATTTTAAAATCGCTTTCGTTTTTTCTTCTTATATTCTCACCAATTTGTGAAACTTAACGACAAATGTAGACATATGTGTCTAATAAAAGTTTTTCGAAGATAATTATTATTGACAATTTAAAGAGTTGTTCCTCTTTAAATCTTTGGGATGTTACTAAAGGTTAAAATATGGATGTTAATCAACGAGAGTAACGTATATATATCCACGTTATTGTATAGCCAATTTCTCCATATTATCAATCTTTTCAGTTCTTGCAGGCCTTTGTTAATAAAATTTCGTTACAAATTGGAACTTTTAACGCTGTGGTTTCCCTTGATGGGAAACCTCTCCATAGGATTAACATGGAGGACATGTAACAGTTCAAGATTGAAACAATGGAATATTTTAATATTACGTAACCTATGAGGAGCATTCTGATTGCATGATGACTAAATATCGTCAAAATGTCGTCAAATAAATAAATAAAAATGTCGCCAAATAAATAAAAATATCTCCAAATTAATAAAAACATCGCCAAATGAATAAGAAATTCACCAAATGAATAAAAGATTTCGCCAATTGATTAAAATATCGCCAAATGAACTAAAATTTGATCATATGAGTAGATGAGCGCAAAAATGGCCCAACTCATATTTTTTTTTAAACTGATCATTTTATGATACTAAACTTTCTTACAGAATACGCATTTACTGAGCAATATCGGTATAACCCATTTCCCCGTAATTTCGTCTAGAAAGCGTTCATAGTTCGTTTTTGACTTCAAACACTTCTTCGTTGACAAAAATATTCAAGCTCCGTTTTCTTCGTAAAGGATATTTGGGGATAGGGCCATTCTTGCACTCACCTACTTATATATGTAAAAATAACATAAAAATGGCGAAATTAGTCAAAAAATTATATAATATCAAAATAGTGAAAATATGATTGGATAACGGGATATTCCGTACTACAACAACTATGAAAATTAAATTTGGCATGGAGGTACACTTTAAGCCACTAATTTTCAAACACTCGAACTCTAACTGCCAAAAGTAAAAATCCTTGCCACGAGCCATTACTAATTCTCTAACTTTCTGTATACCCAAGAAGATGAAATTTGAATTCTATATGTAAGATGCATATCTTACATAGAAAAGGTAAGCTATCGGGTAGATACAAGCCACACAGTACCATAATAATTGGTTCATGAATACTTTGAACCCCACGTGGTAGGAAGGTCAGAAAGAGAGTTTATAAATGGTCAATCTGGTTGACGCGGCCTTTCTCTACTCAATGTTATGTCATTTATCCACGTAGGTTGATTTCCCGTAGAATTATTGGGGTGGAAGCGTATACTGCTCGTCACCAAGGGTGACATTTTCCTTAATGCGGTATAAAGTTCAGAGGGAAATATGGGTTTACAAACGACCTGATCGACGCAACTCACTTTCCCATACGACGGTAGGTCATTTATCGTCCATACCACGATTCCCCGACGAGTAATGAGAACGAAATCGTTTGCAGTTAAGAGCGACATTCCCTTCACGGGGAACAAAAGGTCAGTGGGCGGAATGGGTTAATAATTGGCTTGGTCGATGCGGCCTACCTTTCTTTATATGATGGTATGCCTATACGAAGAGTTATGTGGCGGAATAGAAAACTGTTGTTGTGGACTCCTCCCCCACGTGGTACAAGTGTCAGAGGGGGAATGGATTTGCGTCCATCGTCTGTAAGAGGATATTGTTTCGAATTATTTAAAAAAAAAATATTTTGGCAATGCAGTAAAAAATTTGACTCTTATTATTATTTATTTTAATAAGTTCAATATTAAAAAAGTGCGAGGTTAAAATCCGAAAACAGTGCTACGGAACCATCCCTCCTCGCCCCCCCCCCCCCCCCCCCCTGGATATTGATAGGTTTACCGAATAAAAGAAAAAATATTTGGCAAGTGAACTTTTTAAAATCGTTTTCTTTTTATATTCTCGCCAATTTATGAAACTTAACTACAAATATTGACATAGGTGTCTAATAAAAGTTTTTCGGAGATAATTATTATTTCCTCTTTAAAATGTTTGGGATGTTACTAAAGGTTAAAATATGGATGTTAATCAACGGGAGTAACGTTTATATATACACGTTATTGTATAGCCAACTTCTCCATATTATCAATCTTTCCAGTTCTTGCAGGACCTTGCTAATAAAATTTCGTTACAATTTGGAACACTGTGGTTCCCCCTGATGTGTGACAAATTAAGAATATTATTTATTTCGCTATAAATATTGTATTTGTATAATTTTTTTAACTTATTTCCTTCCCGTGCGTAGAACGGGTATTTCAGCTAGTATATATATATATATATATATATATAAGGTGTGCTCGTACTCGAGCTGTCTGACGGAAGGCGGGGAAAGCAACTATTTGACGTCATAGTGACGCCTACCTTCGCCTTCTGTGGGCGTGTCTAATGCTCTCGTTTTTACAGTCGTTTTAGGGTCTACAGAGCAAACTTAATTTAACAAGTATTCTTGTTTGTAACTAATCACGAATTTATATAAAAGAAAACAGTTAAAATTTGCTTCAAAAAACAATTTGAATCGATTTTCAGAGTAGTTTAGTTATTAAAATATCTCGATGTTAATTGCAGCGAATTTGAACCAATGGTTCGTGAGGTGCTGCCATCTATTCGTTTTTTTCTGAACTATTTAAAAATGATATTCGATATTTTAATTTAGAATTTGCTGAATTTTAAGAGTTTAAATTTAATTACTAATTAATTTAATTATATTTTAAGGATTGCATTTAATATGTAAAAATTGCAAAAGAGTTGCTTAATAAATTAAGCGTATTAAAAAAATATTAGCTGCCACGAGAGCATGTCCATGAATTTTGAAAGTGTAAAATGAGGTTAGGAACCATCAGGTCAATGCATTTGTATTGGACATATTAAATGAGTTACAATTTCAATCAAGTAAAATACGGGGACATAACAAAACAAGTAGTGAAGCTACCTGAACACAACTATTTACAGATATTTACATTATTTTGCTAATTAAAAATTAAATCACCAGTTGTTACCCAACCGGGGATCGAACCTAAGTAGCAATGCTTGAAACACACAGCCAATGAGAATGATCAAAAACCCATAGTTAGGCGGAGCAAAATTGACGTCAAATAGTTGCTTTCCTTGCCCACTTTCAAAAAGCGAAAAACGAGCGCACCTTCTATATATAGTCTTCACTATCCTTGCTATAATGTGTTGTTTTTAGTGCTGCTATCTGTTGCCCATTCCTCAAACAAATCCTTCATTGAACGACATGGAAAGGATGCATATTCAACATCTTGTAGGTAATGGTATATTTTGACACCTCGATGTAGAACAGGGATAATAAATAGTTGATATCTGGATACGCTTAATATTTAATATGGGCTAGCTAAAGTACCCGGCGTTTTAACAAAAAACAAATTGTAATTTGTAAAGAAAAATAAACTGAAATGTGTTGACAGTATTTTTTTAATTTGGAAATATTTTTTTTATTAATTGTAAATTAAGTTTTTTAAATAGTTCATGTTTATTTTTAAGGGGTTTTGGAAACTAAAACGTTTCCAAGGATCATTTGGACAAAAATAAAGAGTGGCCCTTATGAAAATGTAATAAAAATAAGTGGTTTCTAAAGACTTCCAAGAACCGTAAGAACCCTGCCGTTGATCCAAACAGTGGGGATTGTGGTCACGACTGAATCTTTGAAAATACCAGAGCGGTTGCATTTGAACATTAATAGAGGGAAGTAGGAGGAAGGATTGAAACAGTTCGGAGGCCTAGGCTGTCACCTCAGGATTAATAAATATGTAAAGACTGTTTTTTGCGTTATATCATACTCATTTTGTAATAGAGTCACCGACATAACCGCGTTATTGTAATAGAGTGCATTAATTTAATTTGAATTAAATCAACTAAGTAGTTTTAAATAAAATCAGGCACAGAATAAGTGCACAATTGATCAATATCAAGTAATACGCTCCTTGTCGCTTAAATTTTGATAAAAGGCAATTCGAAGTTGTATAACAGATTTTTATCTGTTTTTGTATAGAAGAGATCTCAAGCAGTTATTTAAGGGTAGGGACCTTCAATACCTGTAAATGGTTGGTTGACAATAATAACGTCGTACTAGAGCTAAACAATGGGCTATGGGCAAAGGTTCGGCATCTATCCGGAGGGAAGACCCATGAATACTTACTCGTAATTTATAATCATGGTCCAATGGCGAGGACCACACCTGAGCTGGCACAGCGGATGTTTATTGTGGAAGACAAGGAACCAAACTGCTAAACTTATGATCACGAGCTCTCTGCACTTTCAAAGTCGGGATTCAAGCCCCAACGTGACGATTTTGAGTCGAGTTCTCTTCCACTGGATACGTAAATGGAAACTATACAGAATCGAAATAGCCCCTATACACAGTTTTGCACAGTTTACAGCCAATAATTATGGTATATGATCTCGTTTTACAATGGTTATAAAATACCAAGTTAAATACATAAGAACGGTAGAGGAAAAACCCAGTCATCGCATTTTTGGGCGCAAATAAACTGAGGGACGTTATCCGTTGGATTTGGTCCAGATTCTCCAAAGTAAAATTAAATATTTGCTTTTCCATGTCTTTTTATTCATTGATAAACTTTAAATTGTGTTTTTCTCCAAATCGATTTTAATGCAATGACGGGGTTTCCCCCTTGAACCTTTCATAGAATATATCTTTATTTACACACATATCAAATTTCTATTTATTATTATTTATTTACACACAATAGTATCAAGGATTTACAATATGTTTTGTCTTATATTTAACCCGTATTCTTTCATAAGGAACATAGCAAAAGTTGTCACCGTATATTTTGAATACATTTCCGTCTAGTTCAAAACTGAACACTGTCCCTTTCTTTGGAATAGCTGAGAGAAATAAATAAATTTATTAGTAAACAAAAAAAAAATCTACCTCTCAAATTAATTTTTTAAATCTATCAAAATAAATTTAAATTTTACATGACATTTTTTCGTAATAATGTAAAACTGAGAATTTTATATATTTAAAATGTGTGATATTTTACATTGATGGCTGTATACAGGCAAGTAACAACTTAAAATTGCTTTTTGACGTAAATAAGTCTTTAAAAAAATTCGGTATGTATCATAGTTACAATTGCAAGGGATCACAGCTTAAAAAACGACATTTGTAAAATTCTCATATCAACAAGGGAAATTATCCTATGGAGATAAAAAAAAACTCTACCATTGTGTAGAGGAAAGTGATTCACGTCAAACAACTTGACAATTAATCAACTCCTTTGTACCACATGGAGGAGAGGAAGGGGCGGCCAGACGAGAAAATTAGTGAAATTTTGACTAAAAAGCAGCGGCTTAGCTATCCACGGATATGAAGTATCAAGAACAAAACTTTATGGTACAGTGGGGACTGTGCCTGTCTATTTTTATCTTAATAGCGAGTGTCATCAATACAAATTCAACAGGAATTGCTAGCTCTGTGCATTCCTATGACAATTCAACTGAAGGAAGAAGTATACACATTTCTAAAATAGAGCTATGCATATATACAACCTTCATTCCACAATATTTGATAGAAATGAAAAAATAAAGATTCTTATAATAAAATTTTTTTCTCTCTTTACTCTAAACTACAATTCTACTAAATTAAAAAAAAAAAATTTAAAAATTCATTCAGCTAAAATCTTATTAAATAGTGAATGAATATGAAAATAACAAATAAGTATCCCAGGTGCAAATGAAGTTACAACATATAAATATTCGGGAAAAAAATGATTTTAGTACCCTTGTATACTTTAAGAATTTTTGCTTGAAATTTTACTATACAATGAAGAAGCAAAAAAAAGCGAGTTCAAATGCTTCAACTGAATTTCACAAACTAGTTAAAAGTGGGTATAGCATATTTTGCTTATATGCTACAATACCTGTTAACATTTGTATTATTGAATTTTACATTGTTTAAAAATGAAATTTGTCTTTCAAGGGAAAGAGAAACTACAAAATCTTTCATGCAATACCATAATTTATTATTCATTATCATTAATTCATTAAAGCATGCATTTGGTATAAATTCATATAATTTAAATTTCTATATCTTATTTCATTAGGAAACTTTTCAATAGAAATTTTATAAATTATATTTAAAATTTGTATATTTTACGGGAAATTCCCTAGAAATTTTAAATTAAGATATTTATAAATGGTGTCTTTTATATTTATAAGCTTCTAAATATAGTAATACCAGGTATTTTATATGCTGGTTTTCTGTGGTATTTAATATTTAATGATTAATTAAAAAAAATTTAGCCGATCAAAAACATTCTAAAACAATATATTTTTTAGACATATAATTCTAAAATAATTTGTATAATTGTACAAAGCAATGAATAATTGTACTACCAACTCCTACAAGTGGGCAGGTTTGTGTTACCACTTAAAAGAAAAGTTTATAAATAGACTTTAGATTTTTTTATTTTTAGTTAATTTGACATAAGAAAATATAATATTAAATTAACACATAACATTAAATTAATATTTTAATGAAATTTATAGTAAATAAGATAACATTAATAAAACTACCCCATAAAAAAAATGGACATGGAGCTTTTTAAAACTACCATGAGAACATTCTTCATTTGAACTTACTTTTGATTTTGTCCTCTTTTGTTATGAGCTTGAAAACATTTTTTGTCTCTTGTATGACAATACCCGACTTCCCAATGTAGCTTGGGCACTCAGATGCCACAACAACCATCATGCAGCCATGGTAGTCTGCCTTCAGAAGTTTCTGGTAGATGCCCGAGAGATCCTCTGGAAGGGGCCTAGAAACAAATTGATAACTATTATAGGGAGCATTCATTTATTATGTGATACTATTCTTCATTCTTTTGTATGCTTCCTTCCATCATATCACAAAGTCACACACATTGCCTTTAGCCTTCCCTCATGTCACAAAGTCGTACAAATTGCCTTTACAAAGTCACACATATTGCCTTTATCCTTAACCCACAACATGGCTACGCTACTGCTTGACCAATCTTTTTTCTGCATGAAAACAAGATTGATATATTTTTTTAATGAAAATAGTTACACATGGAAAAAAAATTATTGGATGATGAAATAAAAAGGAATCTGATTGCCTTCTCTGATATAAATGTTTCTGAGAGCTCCAAGAAATACAAAAGGACAGTGGTTCATGAGTATGTAACATTAAAATATTTAATTTACTTAACATAAATTTATTTAATTTAACACTTTTTTATCTAACATTAAAACATTAAATCCCGCCCCCTGAAGAAAAAAAAATTCCACGTAAATAATACAGCATTCTATGCATTAGAATCCCGTTTTTACAATTTCATATGTTTGTTTTGAATTTTTTTAATAAAATAAAATCACAAGATAACTACATTATTTAACATCTGAATACATTCTGCCTCAAAACTTTCTCTTTAAACGAACATAGATATTTAATAATAATAAAAAAATACGTTGAATAGATGTCTAAAAAAACGTGTGTTACTGTGGAATTACTACACTTTTTTATCCACTATAATATTGCACAAGTTACTATAGTTGAACCTATAGGAACAACTATTTAATTTGAAAAACATTACATGATTTTAAATTTGAAAGTCTAAATGGTTAGATGTAATGTTATCTTTTTGGTAAACATTTTTGAAAGTGATCAAACTTACTCCTTCAGTTGAAGCATTGATTGCATGTACTGCTTCCATAATTCATATATAGGAACAAAAGTGTGAAATCTGAAACAAATAAAATATTATGCTTGTTATTCTTAAATATATATATCATAGGAAGGTCAAACCTTATGAACAACTTGTATTTTGCACAAGCCATGTTTGTATTTTCAGAAATATTTGTTTAAAACATTGATTTATGTTACCAGCATTTGCAGAGCTTTCAACTAGGTTATTTCAAGGCAAAAAACAACATAAAAAAAAACTTGTTTCACAAATCGAAATATAATATAAAAATACTTATATATTACAAATACTTTAATTGCTCAAATAAAACATTTGTTAATGCTGCCTCTAGTATTGTACAGCTTCAGATAAATTATTGATAATACTTTATACTATACAAATTTTAGTCTTATTCAAAGAATTTACAATAGCAAGATCTATGTGACTATCTTAATTAATGCAAAAATTATTATCTGGCACTGTTTGTGGATGTTTAGGACATTATTTTAAGAGGGGATTGTGTCTTGTCTCTGTTGTATCCACCCTTGTAAAGAAGTAATGCAAAAATAACTTACTTAGTCGTTTTGGGGTCTAATTTATGTGTAGCAAGTCGTCTTTGCTCACTTGCATTCAGCAATGTTTTACGTTTCTTCTTCTCAATGGCTTTTTGTCTTTTTTTGTATTTATCGAAGCTGAAAATATATTGTTTGTATTCATCTAAAACATACGTATTTGATCTCGGCATAACATCTTTCAAAAAGGTCTTTATGTAATCATCTGGAACTTTCTGAAACCAAGAAAATATATTGCTAAATAAAAAATAATTAACATTTTGATTGGTATTTAATTTGATTTAAACAAAAGCTAAATTACATTAAAATAAAAACAAAAATGCAGGTCAAATCAATTTTCTAGCATTGAGCAAGGAACAATAGATACTTTTCTAGGACAAAAGATAATGCTGTTAGATTATAAAATGGGTAATATTTTTGACTTTTTCTTTCTTTATTCATAATTGAAATTAATGACAACTTTGAAACATAGAATATTGGTTGTTTGAATTAATGTACAAAATGGGTTATTGGTGACAGTTCAAGATTTATAGTAAAGGAAAGACTGGGGAACACTGCTTTGTCATTTTGAACCATGATCAGATAACAAGGACTGTTACGTACTACTTCTAGAGTACGGGCGCTGGTTAATTATAATGGACTGTATAGCTTTTTGGTAACAAACGATTTATTAGAAAGATATTATGCAAGCAACCGGTCATTCTGAGCCGGGAAACGGAGAGACGGTGAGTTTGGTCATCCTAGACCCATGCTAAAACGTCCTAATCGTAGGAACGCAGTCTTCCGAATGAAGGTTTGCCAGTATGCCGTGAGGAGAAAGAGCGCCAAGTGCGCCAACGCGCGAGAGAAAAGATGCCAATTCCCGATCGTCTCTCGTCTCCGCAGCTCGCATGGTACATAACATTCCGCCCGGCGTTGCAATGTGAAACATTCAAAAAGAGGTTATACATAAACTTACAAGACATAAGATATATACAGAGTTACAAATAATATCATATAAAGTTACATTTAACATTACATAGTTGGTAAAATACACAGTTTTGTTATAGGTCTTTTTAGAGCTGCGGAGACGAGAGACGATCGGGAATTGGCATCTTTTCTCTCGCGCGTTGGCGCACTTGGCGCTCTTTCTCCTCACGGCATACTGGCAAACCTTCATTCGGAAGACTACGATTAGGACGTTTTAGCATGGGTCTAGGATGACCAAACTCACCGTCTCTCCGTTTCCCGGCTCAGAATGACCGGTTGCTTGCATAATCTCTTTCTAATAAATCGTTTGTTACCAAAAAGCTATACAGTCCATTATAATTAACCAGCGCCGGTACTCTAGAAGTAGTACGTAACATGGTCCGATCTACCAGAGTTAATTGATTTAAATAAGGGTAAACAAGTAAAGCCCCAAAGTTAAGTGAAATCTCTTAATCCCTTTCTTGATGATGACAAAATTATGAGAGTGGGTGGTAGGTTAAATCATTCAAATTTAACTTATCAACAAAAACATCCAGCTCTTTTGCCAAAGGGTCACAAATTTACCAAGGACAACACATGAGTTAGCATGTTATGCATAAAATGCAGCCATAAGGATGTTTGGAAAAATAGATTTAATGTGCATACCCATACATAGCACATGTATTTAATGGACAAAAAGGTGTAAAACTAGCAACCGTCTGATTATGAGGTCGCTGCAGTCGTAAAGTGGAGATTCGAACCATACCCTTCCAGTATAAATCTGTTACTCTAATAGCTTGACCACTTGTCTAAACTTAGAATATATGTTAAAAGTTTAACATGTTTGGGAAACATGCAGATTTCATCATTAGCAGAATTTTTTTGTACTTTTTTTCTCCCTGTATTTCTGTTGATGATCAAGCCTATATGCTACCCAAACAATTCCAGTTTTTAATATACAATTAAAATATATTCATGGTTTTGATTTAACGTATTATGTACTGAACATTATTTGTTAACCATTGTTTACACTGTTTCTTTTATTATAATCTATATTCACAAACAAAAACTAATCTATTGAAATCAAAACTTTCAAAACCACTTTTCAGCAAGCAAAATGCTTTTAACTATGCATAAAACACTAAAATCAGAAGTAATGTTAATCTCTATAAAAATTTACATACAGAAATCTAGTGTTGTAAATATAAACAGCAATCTAGGTTTACAATTTCATATCTAACCAAACAATATGGCACATTATATACGGGCAAGTTATCTGCCAAGTAGTGCAAGTTCCAAAAAGCTGTAAACATACTAACAATATTTTTCGTAACTGGGCAACTATATGCATTATTTGGACAAGTGCTGTGGGTCCTTCTAATTAAATAAGTTTCCCAATAATGAGTTGAAGGCCATTCCCCTACCATTATAGCCAGGACAAGTAGTAATCTTAATATATGTTTTTTGACTGGCACCAATAGGCAGACAGTATGCCCTTATAAGCAACAAAGTTATATAGACAATAATTCTACTTACTCGAAGCCCAATTCTTTCACTAAGTTTTTCAATAGATGGAGGAAGCCCTTTGAAAAGAGGATCTAAATAAAATATAATAATAATAAATTAATCCACAGGCAAGAGAAATGAAAAAAAAACACATTAATTTAACATTAAAATTTATGTATAGGAGGAAAGTATAAGTACAGCGTGTATGAGAATTATCCTTGCATCTTTGACATGGAATAAAATCTAAAAGAAACAAGATAAGTTTTGTTGTTGTACATGTAACAGCAACACATGGAAGTTTTATTTCTATGTAGTTTTTTTGCAACTTCACAACCAGATGTCACTCCCCAATATTTTTTAAAGTGGAGATACATTAAAGATCCCATGTACCGTATTTCGGTGGCTGATATCTACGATTTGAAGACAAGAATCATCGTTGAAACTTTCCCCCCGAGATAAATTGGACTATCGCCTTAATGTTTTACATGTTACTAATGATAACCATGTTGAATGTGTGCGACTGTGTAAATTGTTATTTGTAAATAAAGTTTAATAATTGTCTCTTCCTTCCTGTTTAAATTTAAAAATTTCTTTAGTGACATCAAAAGTAATACATATATATATATGCGGTTTATTCCTAGTGTCCGGTGCCCTCGCCAAATGGGATTTGGCGACAAATGATTGGGCGATAAAGTTTATATTTTGGCAACCTTTCCTGGTGACTTGCAAAAATATCATGTATGGCAACCCTAAATTTTTTCCTCTCACATGTTTTACGAGTTCTGCCATTTTTTTAATCGACGTTCGGCTTGCGTATTTGTGATTTTGATGTGTACGCGGACGACGTTTATTTAAATAGTAGGTATTTGTGGGAGTTGGAAATGAAAGGCAAACGTGCCGTGATTGATTGCTGTATGGATGCCGGATTATTGTCTAACAAGCGAACGTGCAAGGAATGCGGAAGGTGCATGGAGCTGGCCCCGCTGCAATTCACTGTGGAATGGGTTTATGGTTCGAACCATGGATATATTATGCAAATGATCGACTGCCCAGAGGGTGTCATGGATGTGATCCCGAGTAGTCGGAGGCCGAAGGCTGAAGACCACAAAACGTCAGGAAACTTTAGTGCGCGGTATGCGTGTGCACAAGAGTGCCGTCAAAATGCCCCAAACAACTGCCCGAAGGATCGCCTGCCCGGATCAACGCAATGTCCGCCATTTTGATTTGGCGACAAAAAAAAACCCGTCATTTTTGGCCTTGGTGACAATGTTTGGACTTGGCGACAACGGGGCACCGTACACTCGGAATTTACCATATATACGATTGTTTTTCATTTGTTGCTGTTAAAAGTACAAGCAACAGAACTTAGGTATCTTATTTATTTTAGGTTTTAATGTGTGTCAAAGTTGTAAAGGTTGATTGCCATCTCTGTTGATAAAAGGTTTGAGGTTACAACGTTATAAATTCACACTATGCATGTTAAATGGGAGTTTAGATAAAATTTTGTTAGCCCTAAGTAAATTCTATAAATAAACACGTTGGTAACAGTGTTTTGCATGCTTTGGCATTCAATAATTTTTTTATTTAATTTTTTTTTAATGCGCGAACAATACTTTAATAAAATCTTACTTTTTGATTTTTCTTTCTTTCGAGCTTTATTGCTCATAGCCACATCCATGGTTAAAATGTTGTTTACTATTCAACACATTTTTGTCAACATAAATAAAGGAGTCGAGTTTAACAGGCTAGTTGGTTGTGAACTTTTCTAGCTGCCTGTGTCTGACCAAGGCCGAATATAAAATGGTTAATAAGCGTTTCGTAATTTTAGATTGGTAAGTCAGTTGATTAACTAAAGCTTTATAGTGGGGTATTGGTGATGGTTTAGGATTTATTCAGAAGGCCGAAAACACCCAGAAACACGGTCTCGAACTTTTGAAATATAACCAGAAGCAGATAACAACACCTAATCTAGCACCCCACAGATTTATATAGGTTGTTGAATAACGAACCCGAGCCCATCTGTACACAGTGGATTATTTGTTTTGTGCTACGAGAAAAAGATTGTTTGTAAAATTTTATATGGTTGAAAAAAAGTGGCAGTGTTCTCGGTTCTTTTCTTCTAGACAGACTAGGAATCGTCGCCAATAGCCCATTAAGAAGATCTAATTCGAAGTTATTTCAATTTTCAAATAAGCTTAAATAAAAGCTTTTTATATTTGGCAACGCTTTCAACGTTATGCAATGTTTGTTTATTTGGGGCCGAATCCGAATGTGTGTCATTTATTTCTTATTTAAAGTTTAAAGATAGGGAAAGAATAATACATTAACATGGAGAAATAAAAGTATTTAAATTGTCTTTCAAATAGAGAGAAATGGATTCACATATAGACAAATCCACATCGTCACTTTGCTTTAACAAAGATGACTTTATGGCGGTTTGTACATTTGTTTTGTTGTTTTATAAAATATTTTAACAATTGTATGCACACATTTATATATATTTATAATTCAGTAAAGTAATATATTTATATATAGTAGCAGGCTCTTAATTAATATTGTTCCAGTTGGATGTTATGCAAAGAGTGCTGTACCTTGCCCTTTTTATTGCCAATGCGCCCTACCCTGCATCTACTACTAAGTAATTTTTTAAAAATATTTTGTCTTTTTTTTTTTGGAACCAAAACTTAGTTCTGTATGATTTATCTAACATGTCCTGGACAGCAAATCTTTTATAGTTGTAGAATTCAACACATGACGTATGCTGTATGCACAAATTTAGTACCCTTTTTTTTAAATGTACTCTGCCACATTGTTATTTTTTTTGTCATCCACTCAGTTGAGTTTGAACTCGCAATCCTCTGACAACTAGCCAAACGTGAATCCACCTCGCTGTCGGAGGCCCTTCTTTACTAATGCAAAAATATTATTTCTAAACATCATCACATATTTTGTGAGCTTTTGATACATTTGCCAGGTCTGTACTTATTTAAAAGGTTAATCGTGTATTTATTCCACATTATTTTTTATTTTGTTTTAATCAGCACCAGGGGCAGTTAGTTTGAATCTCTCTTTCAGCAGATTCATTCCTGGTGCATGTTAAATCTTTCAGGGTTTAAATACCCTCACTCCTATGTCAGGTTGTGTGGGGAGCCAGCTCTTGTGTAGTCTTTAATTATCTGACCATGGTCCAATATGATGAGACAGTGTTCCTGCACCTGTCCTTCAAGATAGATTGCTGAAATTGTGATATATAGTGTAATCGTCATTCAACCAAACTTAAACTCTGTTATTTTCAGGACGAATTCAGCGTGGATAGGTTTGTCAGCAACTGCAGAAGGTACACTTCCTTGGAGACAATGCGTGAGCATCTCAACATGTATCATAAAATCTTGTGTGCTGCTATGGTGGAACTGATAAACAAAGACTATGTAGATTTAGTGAATTTATCTAGTAATTTGGTAAGATAGCATTTTATTACAAGCATTTGAAGAAATAGTTTCTGTTCACTAATGTCTTTAGACTTCTCTTACAGTGTAAAGTCTGAATAAAAACTTGATAGCAAAAGAGTTTATTTTACTGAAGTATATTTATATACAAGGTATTAGTGATCATAATCTGATTCACAATTGGTAAAACAGTATATTGAAACTTTTAAAGTAGTAAATAAAATATTATTTACATACAATATACAAAATGTGATTGTTGTTTTTAACAAAAGACTAGAAGGAATCCATTTTGTTAAAATGCTACAATATTATTTGCAAAAATCAAGTTAACCGATATTGAAAACTTAAGACTTGTTTTTTCTAGTATTATGATTTTTTTAAAAGCAATATAGTTTTATTATCCTCTTTTCTATTGCATGTCTTTCAATAATTTATCAATTATAAAAATTAGATTCACATTAAGAGAAATATTTTATTTTCCTTGCTGTTTTTTTAAGTATAATTTTAAACACTTATCCAAAATTAGGCAGTCATAATGTAGTGTAATTATAATTAACTTTAATTAGCTTAAGTTAAAAATTGTTTTAAATCTTAGTTAGCTAACCTTTAGTTAGCTAACTTACTAAAAGGTTTTAAGTATTCATCTTAAACAATGTATTTGAAATGTTGATATTTTTTAAAAGAGAAAAACAATTATTACAATGCACGAATTAAAAAAATAATATTATAAATCCTAACAGTTCATAATAACTATCAAAATTATATAATCTTAAATGTATTTTTTATTCAGTTAAAAAAAATATTGTTATACAATTCCCCATATAAAAGAGAATTAATTTCCATTTTCTGGTTTAATATATATTTTTTGAAGGATTTATGGTAGTCTTTTGTATTACTATATAGTCTTTTGTATTATTATTTTTTATAAACTTTAATAATATTTTTTAATAATTAATTTACAATAATATTGAATCTAATTTTCTTTCTGCTATACTATAATTGCAAAATTGTCCCATTTTTATACTCAATTTTTTTTTTTTATTGTTTTATTAGTTATTTAATTTATGTTTAGTATGCTATAGTCACATGCCCAGCTTAAAAAAATAATTCTGGCCTCTGACGTAAGTATTACTATATGTAAGTCCTTTTAATATTTACAATATAATTATATTTTAAAGTTAAGTGATAAATTAATTTTTTTGTAGGTTGGTTTGGACAAATCAATTAAAAACTTGAGTATACCATTGCAAGGTTTAAAGAATGAATTGGATGTAAGTAATTTTTCCTGAACCTTAAATAGTATCTATTTTTTTCCTTCATTAATATTTTCAATACTTTGCTGTAAAACTGACTAAAATGAAAATAATGCTTATTAAAATCGAATTATATTATATATTATATTATATATCGAGAAATATATTTTTGTGTTTCTAGCATGTAAAGAGTGGTTTGGATGGCACCCTAGACTTTGCCAGTAATTTATTTGCCCAAAGAGCTGTAAATCATGCATCAAAGGTTGTATTTTATTTTTCTGATCAAAACCATTCAATGCACATATGTGCATAATCACAAATAAATAAGAAAGGTACTTCTCTTCTAAACGGCCTCAAATAGTCGCCAAGCGAAAGTTTGTCGCCGTATTGATTATTTACAATTTTAATGTTGCCACTCACAAAATAAAATGTTAAAAACAGTCGTAAATGATTTACGATTAGATGACGTCAAAAAGTACATTCTAAATTATAGACAATAAGTCGCACTTAACCTGTGCAATGGGCTATTAGTTACGGTTCGAGGTAAAGACTTTCGCTCGTCAGCGGATCTGGATGTATTTTCAAGTGAACATCAAACGACCGGATGCGTTGCGCATGCGTCTTTTTTTCTGATCTTTATGGTTACTTAAGGAGAAATGCACAATTACGGTTAATTACTCAAACGCTGTGTCTTATTTTCGAACCACGGTGGATGACGTTCACTGCGTAATGGGCTAGCGGTGACGGTTCAAAATTATTTCCGAAGGATTTCTTTAAGGTCTGCACGATTGAATAAAATAACATCGCACTTGAGCTCCACGATGGGCTAATGTCGACGGTTTAGAATTCATCTCGAAGATTTGGTTTGGTTAATTAACATCGCACTAGAGCTTCACATTGGGCTGTTGGCGGCAGTTCTGTACCTATCTCGAAGGGAACAATGTCTCGTATTTTTGAACCACGGTCAGATAGCGAGAACATCACCTGAGCTGGCAATCCTTCCGGCATTCGTTTGGGGCATTTCGACACCACTCTTAAGCGCACACGCGAAACGCGCGCTAAAGTCACAGACTCCTGACATCAATTTATGGTCCTGGACAGTTGTGGTCTCCGGCCTTCGGCTTCCGAATACTCAGGATTACATCCATGACCCCCTCCGGGCAGTCAATCATGGTGCTTACAGGCAATCCTTCGGGCAGTCGTTTGGGGCATTGCGACAGCACTCTTAAGCGCATTCTAAACAAATTTATTTTAATAGCTATCCTAACAATCAAACATGTTTCCAAAATTATAAAAAATATTCACCAAACCCAATTTAAAATCATTTGAACCAAACCCATAATTTACAAATATCCGAATTTAAATATTTGTAACTATTAAATAGTTCGCATAGTCGTGCAACCAATCAGAGTTCGTTAAACACTTATATATTCTAACCAATCAACAATCGTAAGGCAATAGACGTTTACTGTCAGATCGCGAAGGAAAATGCGCACACATCCAATGCACGTAATCCAAAAACTTTTCGGAGGAAGAAAGTAAAAAAGTAAATATATAATACGAGGTACCCGTTTCCGGGTCTTTCCTTCGATATAGGCCCCGAACCGTGGCCAATAGCCCACTGTGTAGCTCTAGTGAGAAGCTAATTACCCATACCAAAATCAACTCCAAAGAAATTGTGTTTTAACTATTTTGAGCAATGACACTAAAAAAGGCACGTTCAGTTTACTCTCCCGTTTTTATTTAGCTCAGTGCACTCAATCATACAATCAACTGAAACGCGATCTTTTGTGTATGGTAATCCCTAAGGTAAACAACTTTGGCGCATTTTCGCTCGTTGGCATATGAGGCCGTATAAACGAAAAGAACCATAAGAAATTTGCTTTGGTAAAAGTTATGAACTTCAATATTACCTACTGATTTTGAGCATGTTTTTTTCTATATGAGAGCTGAAACTATGCAAACGTGCATAAAATAACAAAATTAGAATGTAATGTTCTATGTATTTTTATTTGTATATAAATGTCGTGTGGAAAGTATTAGAGAAATGGGGGGAAAGGTATTTTTACTTAAAACATGAAATTTGGTAGGGACTATTGCAAGGGCCAGTGATACGTAAAGGATGGTACAATGTGAGGTGCAACCCAACTTTCAGATTTGTTCATTTAAAAAAACAACTATTAAAATGTACCATTAAAGCATACTTTTAAAATACTTAAACAAATAAATGGAATGAATGTAGCAAATATTGACTTTAAAAAAAAAATGAACTCTTAATAATAAAAATTTATTTAAATTCTAATAATCAAACTTATATTTATTTCAAATCAATATTCATCCTATAAATAATAATAAACTGTAAAAGTACTTAGCCAAAAATGATGACGAACTAGTATCCAGGCAAGCATTGAATCTTTATTTATATTAACCTTTTAACAATGAACTCTTAAAGATTACAATTTATTTTAAAGATTCTCAAAATCAAACTTATATTAGTTTCAAATCATCAATATTCATCCTATAAATAAAAATATAAACTTTAAAAGTACTTAGCCAAAAATGATGACGAACTAGTATCCAGGCAAACATCAAATCTTTATTTTGTTTTCTTTTTATGTGGGCAGTCATCATTGAATGACACTCATGGCAGTTGGGGGTGAAACTTTATAAACTGTAAAAGTACTTTGTAGCAAAACTGTCGATCATTAAAGTTTTGACAAAAGATCTCCATTGGAAGGTTGTATGCAGTAAAATTCAATAACCCGATGAATTCACGACGACAAACTGGATCTGCGGTAAAGGTTTGGGCCATTTACGTGAAGCTACGCACTATGGAATTTTTTGTGTGTTTTGGAGGTCCGGGTTGCAACCAAGAGATAGACGCTCACAACACTGTACATTGAAGAAATCGTAGAACTTTGCGTAGAGGAATACATGAATCGGGTTCAGGTCCATTGATGAAGACAAAGACACAACTGCCAAACAGGAAATAAGTACGAGGAATTCAACTTCTCGAATATACAAAAATAAATCTCTCAAAAATGTCTTCTGTGGAACTCCAACAACGGCTGCGAGTCCAGGTAGCTTGAAATAATTCTCCAGCATCGGCTGCGAGATCAGGAAACATCAATATATACTTGTTCGAAAGCACATCTCATGTTATTAAAAAATATTTGAGGGATGGACAAAATGATTACTGGATACAAAATACTCGATGATTATCTGCTAATACAAATTCTTAAAAATTCCAAATATTAATTTTAATTTAGTGATGCAGTAGGATTTAAAGATAAAACAAAATTAAATGCTAAGCCTTGGCTGAACATGGCTTGCAAAGCGAGCGAGAAAATTACGTGCTACATCCTCGAAGAATTAAGTTAAACTGCAAACTAAATATCTGTAAATTACAAAAATATTGAAAATTTTAAGTAAATGTATATTAAAACTAGTATTTTTAAAGTCTAAATATTGTTTTATCTTTTTAATGTTTTTTTTATTCATAGGTGTCAGCTTATCATGTGGTATGTGTTCTTGAAGGACTCGAAAAAATAGCAGACTTGAATGCAGCAACTGAAGATGATGTAGAGTAAGTGCATATGCAATCTCTTAGTTGTTGCATATAGATTTATGAAAGTTAACTTCTAAAAATATTTTTCTTTAAACATCGTATTACAAAAGAAATAAATTTATTCTTTCAATTTCTCAAAATAGCAACATACATGGTTAGTCATAAATTGTTGGGAGATGATAATTGTTTGGCTGTTTAACTATGCATAACATAACTATTGTTTTTGTAATGCTTTAACTACTTTGTTGCTATTAAACTATTAACTATTTGTTGCTATTGGAAATATAAGCCAAGTATTTGAGGAAAAATAATGTTTTATTATGCCAATACTGCTAATTGTGATACAGCCAGACAATGACCATGGATCAGCAATTTGACCACTTTGTATTTTGTTTAGTGCAAAATGTAAATTCCATTGTTTGTTAGTCTTAAATTTTATTTTAGTGCAGCAACTCTCATTTAAATGTTGAATATTTTTTATTCAGATAAAACTTGTTTACTTTTGGTTAATTTTTACTAAGTTGAACATGTTTTCATAAAGTAGTTCATGATTCATAAAACGGATTTGCTAAAATCTGCATCTTACACACAGTTTCAAGAAACATGAAATTTTTTTTCCAAATACAAGTAAAAAACATCAAATTGCTCTGTTCTCTAAAGTATCATTTCATACAAGCACTAATCTGTGTTGCATTGTTTACCATTCTTTTAGCTTAATTTTAGTTTCACAACTGTGTCTACAAGTTTAATACTCTGAATTCCGTTAGAACCTGGGTGATCTGTAATTAACAGGGTGGTAGCATAACCTGGAAAACCGGGAAATCAGAGAATTGTCATGGAAATTTTTAATTCTGGAAAAGTCAGTGAAATTTTCAAAAATTCACAAAAAAACAGGAAATTTTTCAAATTTTGATCATTAAAACGGCAATTTTCGTCTGCCATGCCCTCCATTCTGGGTCATTTAATTGTCAATATTTCCTTTTAGTTATGAATAAGAATTTAAAAAAAAAACTTGGTTATGTGCATTTTCATCTTTTCAGTTTTATTTTGTAAAAACTTGAACCGCTGCTGAAAGGAGAAGCAAAAGCAAAGTGCATTGGACCTTGAATTGTAAGCAACATGTGAGGGCCTAATGAATATGGGATTTATTGAAAATTGGAATAGGAAATATGAAGCATATAAAACATTTAAAATTATCTACAAAAGAAATAATTTGAAAAAACTTTCTTTTTTTGCATTATCTGCTTCCAGAGAACTTTTTTAATTACTATTATGCCTATCGCGATTGCATAATTTGTGTTGTATTATTTTATTATTAAATTATTATTTTAACTGTCAATACGTATTGCTTATAATTTTACATTTATAATGCAATATATTTATAGTATTATTGTAGCGTGGATACTTTATTTCTATACAAAGCATGTATTGCAACATTTCTTAATATAATTGTAAAATCAGGGAAATTTTTGTAAAACCATCATGGAAGTCAGGGAAATATCAGGGAACTTTTTTTCGAGAATGTTGTTACCACCCTGATTAAACTTTGATTCAATGAAATCCACTTGTTTTTATCCACCTTGAGTACTTATTCTGGTTTTAAAGCCTCCAGAATACACGAAAGTGTTTTTTTAATGATATTGGCTTTGATGATAATACCTCAAGAAAGAATAATGCTTCTGTAACTTAATTTGTCATACTCCTGGTGTCTCCAAGATATTAAAACATGGTTTTCTAAATTATGAGTCCAATTTTAAAAGTCCAATTCCTAATTAAGTTTTAAATTATGAGTCTAATTAAAAATAAAAAAATTTGATGGTGGATTGATTTTTCTCCGATTTCAATCGTTTACAAACTGTCCTATCTTTTTTAGCAATATACTTATTGATGGTCTTATAATATTTATATTTGGCTTCAAACAACACAACAACTTTAAAAGTGGGAAAAAATATTTTATTGCTGTAAGTTAAATTTTGTTATCTATATCACATTAAAAGATGTGCAGAATGTTTCTAAAATTTATTTTTTACTAATTGACTCAGTATTTTTAAATATACTATTTTATATATGATTTTTATTTTCAGCCCTTTGCAGTTAGAAAGAGTGGCATTTTCTTTTAACTCTGTAAAATTTCATATGCAGAAAGTATCAAATATTAAAGATCTGCAACACAAAGAAGCGGTGAGATTACTAATAAATTATTAACTTTTTTTTAAAAAATAAAAATAAAATGGCATGTGCATCTTGTTTCTTACATACATTTTAGTCAGTTTTTGGTTTCTAATTAATATGATTTTTCAAAACTTTAATTGGTAAGATATTTCAATGCAAAATTTTAATTTTGAAGGGTTAATTTAATATATTTAGATTAAACTAATCCATTTTTCTAAAAATTGATTTTACCATAAGTTTTTGTTTTTTGTTTATTAATATGGAAATAGTTTCTCTGCTGTAAAAATATAATTATTTTAAAATTGTACATGCAAGTTTTTGAAATAAATAATAAAATTTAATTTTTTTCTTTTAAATTAGATTGATATGTATTTTTTATTGCATGTTTAATACAAATTACATGCACAGCCATATTTTTATGTATAACCTATATGAATTTTTTGGATCTAATACATTCTATTAAATACTAATACTGCTCTATTAAATACTAATATGTATATGTTGTCCTAAAATAAGAGCTGTATTTGTTAAATTCAGACAGTTACTGATCTTAAATATAAAGGGGTTTTATCAGTATTGGGATATAGTTTAACAGGGTTGTTCTTTATTTCTCACATTTTTAATGGGTTTACCTGGGTTCTTTGGCTCTTAAATGCCAAGATTCTGTTTTCACCCAATTTTTTCTGTGTTGATAATTACAGGATTTATTTCTTCAAGGTCCAAATTCTGATTGAAAAATATCAGTTATTTTCACACATAATTAGCTGTCTGCAAATTCTTAAAATTAAACTAGGAAGCAATATATATACACTGTAAAACAACAAAAGGTTTAATTTACAAATTAAAATATTAAACTATTGTTAAATTAAAATTAAAGTGTAGCATTTAATTCTAATTTAACAACAGTACTATTTTTTAATTAATTATTTTCTTTTGTTTTACAGTATATTTTTGTCATTATGCTTCATGCAGCTCAGCTTTTTAGTGCTGATTCATATGATTTTTTTTATTAAAATATATCCTTTTTGTTTTTACATTATCCATTAGTTTCTTATTTTTTTTATAGACGATAATTTTTTGATAACTAGTAATAATAAAAATGAATTATATTTTAGTTATAAATTTATCTTTCTTTATAAGTTAAGCATAACCAAATCTCTTTTATTAGGAAGTGCAAATTATTAGTAAGAACCTTGAAGAAAGGCTTCAAAGGGTGTTTCTGCAGAGTCTTGTGTCAGGGGATGGGCAGAACCTGAATAAAATTCTTCGAATCTATTCTCTGATTAGTGAAGAGAAAAAAGCCGAGAACTGTTTTCGACAAGAAGTGGTTCGGCCTTTTATGAAGAATGTGAGTACCGTTGATTTGAGTTTTTTACCCATAAAAAATGTGTTTTTCTTAACCGGATGTAAATAAGTTTATTTTAGCATATAAGCTTTTTAGCTGCCAAGTGGTATAAGCTCAAACACATGTTTTTGTGATAAGTACACCATTATCATTTGTACGGAATATTGAAAAAGTTTGCAACTGGCCTTGGCTGTAATGTGAAGTGGAATGACATTGAACTCATTATTGGACAACATATTGAACTATGACCCACACCACTTTGTCAAAAGAGATTTAGTATATGGGTAATGGAAAATGGTGTTAATTCATTTTTGTGACTAATTCCACTTGACAGCCAGTCCTCCCGCCCACAAATAAAAATAAGGTTCACAATTTCTCATAACTTTTTTTGATTAAATAATCTACAAAAAATACATTACTGCAGAAAATTAAAAAAAAATATGTTTAGATCTGAAATCGGAATTAACATTACGTTGTGTCGACCGGAGGTCCTTACACCTTCATCGAATTAAGTCTAATAAACAGAATAATGTTAGCGGGGTTTAAGTTTAACTAAGAAGTTACTAATTAATTGATGGGTAAATTTTCATTTTATTTTGGAATATTATGAGAATGTTTTGAAACCGTCCACATAAGAACCTAGTAGCCGTTGACTATGTTTAGATCTGTATTTTATAATAGTTTATATATAAATGCCATGCAACTAATCTCCCCCCCCCCCCCCCCCCATCCTCTTCCATTCCCATATAACACTGAGTTTCAAACAAAAGTTTTAAACCGTAATATAAACATTCAAATTAGAAGGTAAGTTCTCAGTTTTCTTGTTGATTTTGATGAATGGTAGTAGAACATTATCTGTGGCATTACTCGCCAGATTTAATTTAAAGAACATGTATAATGTTTGTACGGAATATTAATAATTTTATGAAGAAGCAGTCTGTCCATGTTATCCAGAGTTTTACCACTTAATTGATAGAATATGGTTAAATGTTACTAAATTAATACTAAACTTTTGCACTTGAGGTACATGTTTGAAATTTGCGTTCTTTTTATCGAACAGTTACATCCCGTTATTTTAAAAGGGGTCTTCTTTAACGTGTTTCTTTTACGTTTAGGATGGATAATTATAAAAATAAAAAGTTCTGCAGGAAGATGAGTAGTGATCAGTATACCAAACATATATTTAGTGGTTTAATGGCATTTGTGTCAAATGTTTAAAAAAAACTCGGGTTGTGAGGAATTTTAATACGAAGAAATATTTAATTCATCAACATACTTAGTGCTCCTAGTTGATAAAAATAATTTCTATTAAAGTAACTTTTTAAACTCGAGAATATATTGTGCTCTTTCATTTTAAAGAACAGAGAAAAACCTATCGCATTATTTCGGTGAAGAAATGTGTTAGGTTTTCTCTGTTCTTTAAATAGTGCAAAAGGGATAAAATACATTGATACCCAAGTAATGTTCATATTTTTAATTGGAGTTAGATAAAGAACAAGCTAACAAAAGAAAAGCATTTTTTATGTTCAGGAACTTTATGTTCTCATTCAATTTGAAGAACAGGGAACAAAATGCCAGGTCATTATTTTGATGATTGAGAGGAGTCATTACTTGAGTCCTAAGGTTTAATATTATTTTTTTACACATGGTTTTTTCACAATACGACTTTTACAAAATTAATATAGAATTCTGATGATTATAATTTACATATTAATTCTTTTTTGTGATTCCTATTTATTTCAATAGCTAGTTACTCAGAGCAACATCACCAGACTGGGTTTGGAACGAGTATTCAAGGACATTCTCGACTTCATACCAATCTCTTGCCAAGAGATATTAAATATCACCCAAAGATGCAAGAGGTAAGAATTTTATTCCACACGTATCAACAAGTCAAGCATGAAAATTTACCAAAGCCTATTTTGCCAAGTCTATCCAATCCTTCAAAATAGATCTGCATCATCACCAATACGTCATTGTATACTCTAGTGCAACATTAAGTTAACCCTTTTGCATCCGATGGTCTCAAACTAAAACCACATACTTACCAATTTGTAGGATGAGACCCAGTGGTTTCCATGGTATCTACATGCATAGAAATGAAACGTAGAGCACAATCTCATGGCGCATTACATACTTTTTAGTTAATTTTAAATAACTTTAAAAATATCGAGTAGCTTTTCCAGAAAATTGCGCAAAGAATTTTGTTTTGTTTGCTTTTGTGATTTTTTAAACAATCTGTTAATATTTTACTATTAGCTTGCTAATAAAGCAAATATTTTTAACGGTAAGTCTGATGCCTGTTGGTTCAAGATGGAAATTGGATTGTTGAAAGATTGCTTCATTGATCCTTTATTACGCCTCATTGATGCTTTTAATTTTTTAAATGAGTGCTCTAAATATTCCATAAAAAATTAGGTGTTAGCAATTTATCGTAACGATCGAATTGTTACGATTTAATGTTGCGTGTAAACAGGACATTGTAGCGATTAATTAGAATTGGATTGGATGGTTGATGCCGGCCGGCATCAATTTCTGCAAATCGTAACGATCTGTTGGAATGTGTAAACAAGTAGCAGCCATTTCTTGCTACGATTTGACTCAGCTTGCATTTGCATCTGCATCAGAAAGGTTGTGTTGAATAGTTGAATAGTTTGGTTGAGTGTAGTTTTTATTCGAATAGGTAATAATGGCAGTTAAACAAACTCCTCGAGAGTTCTTGAGTGAATTCATTGAACTTTATCAGAGTTTTACCTGCTTGTGGCTCCGACAGGAATAAAAATGACCTTGCTTATGGTTCATTTCTCAATTCTTTCAATAATTTTACATGAGAGAATTCCCTTTTCTTTAGCAACCACTGGCAGCTCCACTTTGTTCTTGATATTCGGGACTTTTTCACTTTTCTCGCTAAACAACCGATATATAACAACAATACCACTACTATTCCTCCTTGGCAAAAGCTTATTTATTAGCGGTCGACAACGAATATTTGACAAGAAAACTTTACGATTTATCGTAGCGTGTAAACAATACTCCCTTTTTCGATTTATTGTAACATAAATTTGTCAATCACATCGTCACGATTTATCGTAGCGTGTAAACCAGCCTTAATACTTAGAAAAAAATTATTAAAAAAAAATGTTTTTCCCATAAAGATTTTGGACTGAAAGGGTTAGCCAACAACAGGTGTTCTACCCTTATAAAAAGTTTAAAAAGCTGTCTTAAATAATATCCCAGTTGGTTAACAAAAATTTATTGTGTTCTAGAAGAGCTGAAGTCATTTCAGGCTTCGATATCCTCGTGAATGCTGTGTGGCCGGAATTTATCGAATGTCTTGGATATGTATCTTCGGTTCACCTGTACTCGGTTGGCGACCCCCAGCTCTTCCATCAGAATTATTCGGCAAGTATGAAATTCCTGGACAGTTTCGAAGCTTGCTGCGGGGACCAGAACAGCGTTCGGAGGTTGAGGAATCTTTCCTCCTACAAGGAGTTTATTTCAAAATGGAACCTGGATGTATACTTTCAAATAAGGTTTGTGTGTTAGCTTATTTAAAATTTCCCTATTGTGTGTCAGAGATTCTCATAACTTTAAGCATGATTTTCAATTTTTAGAATGTAAATTTTTTAAGCACTGCTCTATATTAGCAAGGTATTTTATATTTCTGAGGTGCTCGTATTGGATGCTGGGAAGGAACTATTGGTAAATAATATTTTTTATTAAACCAATATTTTAATATGGAATAATGTTCTTGTACATGGCTTAGCTCACGAAGTAAAGAAAAAGGTGGAGATGATTTGGCGAGATTTCATGAGACATAAGTTAGCAACCCCAAACTAGGAACAAACAAACCTAGTTTGCAGTAGTTTTCCTACGAGGGAAAAATAAATTATCGCCAAGTACTAGTACAAAGTAGTGCTTTGGAATAGCGCCAAGCACTTCGCCAGTTCCTACTTTTTAAGCGATTGCTTACTTCACATTGCAAACCGGTTTTAGACTTGTTCGCACCTCCACCTTCTTCTTTACTCCGTGGGCTTAGCTGCAGTCAAAAGCTAACATTTTCCATCCCAACAGAATTTGTGACTGGAATAGGTATGCTAGTTATTTCAGTTGATTTATAAGCTGTCTGTTATAAAAGTCTCTAAAGTAGTTCTTAGATACAGACCAGGGGGCCATTAAATTTTTGCCTTTGGGCAGGAAGATTGAATATTTGTATGGCATACCAAAATTAAAAAAAAAAAAAAAAATTACAATCATTGATATATGTAGCTTTTTGTAGAACTAAGGATCTTTTACACATGATTTCTTGAGATGTTTGGTAAAAATATAAAATCACAGGAATATTTGAAAAACTAATCAGGCACATGCTAAATATTAAAGAGTACTAAAACAATTTTACACTTTTTCACATTAGAAATAAGTGAGTAATGCAGTCATTCGCAAAAGTAAGAAATCTAAATATGTTTCTGTTAAGTTTTTATAGAACTAATTCTTAGAAGAAATTTTGTATACAGTCTCCATATTAAAAAAAAAATCTCAATATAATTCTGCAATTAATTTAAACTTTAAAACTAAGATAATTATAAAAAAATGAAGATTGTGGCTTATATAACCGTAAATAATATTTGTTTGAAAATTACATGAAACATCTCTCAGGGGTGTAAACTAACGTAACAATGTGTGACATGGAGTACATAAAGATAAAAAGGCCGTTTATTTATTAACAGGCTAGTGGTTTTGGAAAAAACCAAACAGTCGGATAAGTTGTACATTAAAAACATCCACAGACTCAAAGCTTATGACTCCACAGAATTTAAATCTTAAGTTCATACAAGTGTCGCACTTGTTGAAGACATGCTCAACTGTTTCAATTCAGCTCTTGCAGCCGATGCACTTATCGTCAACAACTCCCATGCTTTTCTGGTGTTTGTTAAGAGTGTTGCCCGTAAGAGTAGCTCAATAATAATTCTACAGTACTTCTTATACAGTCCAAGTATAAGCTTCTGTAATATGCTAGAGGACTTCTTAACAAAGTGTTTGGTTTGTCTCATACCTTCAGTGCTAGTCCACTCTTTATCCTTAAATATGTTCATACAGAGTGAGAGCCTAATCCTAGAGACAGATGAGAACAAACGGCTGAGGTCACATTGGCCTGTTTTAAGAACCAAGCCTTGCGAGCCCATCAGCCATCTTATTCCCCTTCATGCCCTGATGAATTTTCCAATGACTGATTTTAACTGCGAAATTTTATAGTGACATGAGGGAAGTTTAACATGATATTGCATGACATCGGTAGAGGGATTGTAAACAAATATGAATATTCGATTATGAAAGATGATAATTTGTGATTAGTTACGACTAGAATATGGTTTATATAACTTTTTGACATTGTATGCTGCATATAGATTTAGGATTCGAGTTTTAACCCTTTACACGTTAACTTCCAAACTGGATATCTAATTTTGAACTGATATGCTACTTTTATTACTCTGTATTCATGTAGGGTACTTAAAATGGATGGAAGTAGGTCAAAGTCTAATTTTTTGGGACCTTATTCTTAATTCTGGGTATTTTATCACTATATCAAAACAACTGCTTCCCTAACAGTTCACTATGCACTTCATCCTGAATGTGCCATTTATCATTCCTCCTCAAGCACAGAGATGTGAATCCAAATATCCAGTTTTGCATTCCCATATTGAAAAAAGTTTAAATTAATTTGTATTTTTGTATTTGAAAAATTATGTATTTCATACTTATTTAATGAAACTTTTTTGTAGATTTCAAGAAATAGCTGGTGAATTTGAAATGTCTATATTTGAAGCGTTTGAAAAATCAAAAGGTAAGACCTTCTATTGTTTTCGCAGTAACTGTCCAAACTCAGGGCAACAATATTTTTATTAAAAAAAATTAAGTAGCATTTGCATATTTGCCAAATATATGGATTACTTTATAATGTGTACACAGTTTTGTATATGTTTATAAGCATTGAAAATAATTCTTTGAAGAAAATAATTCTTATTTATACATATGTGAAAAAAGGGGAAGGGAGCAAAACATTTCTAGTTGAAATTTCGTACTAGCATTCTGAATCGAAATTTAAATGCAAAGTATTTTGTAAATATAATTTATGAAAATTATTTATGATCCTACTTTTAGATAACAAAATTGTTAATTTCTTGATACCTTTAAGTAATTAATAAATTATCAATAATTAATAGAATATCATCGCATTTTAATTAAAATGGGTGTGGGGCATGGATTACAAGCCCAAATTTTTGACTAAATAATACCCCAAATAATATTAAAATTGTTAATTTCTTAATAAATTTACACAATTAATCAATTATTGACAATTAACAATTGCTAAATAATGAATAATTAATATAACTAACTGCTCATAAGAATTTACTTTATATATCAGTAAATATTCTAGACATGAAATTAGTTGTGTCCCCTTCCTCATAATTTTCAAATTGCTTCACCCCTCTTATAGTTCATAAAAGATTAAGGGAGGAATTCTCTTAGCAAAGTGCATTAATGATAATATGACAGCGCAGCCTCTTGCTAAATTATTTGTGTAAATTCCTAAAATAATATTAACTATATAAAACCAAAATCTACTTCGATAAAAAATACTCTAAAATTTAATATAATTTTTTTAACTTTAAAACTGTAAATAGGAATTTTTTATACATATTTTCACTTTTGTGAGTTAGTGCTAATTAAAAAAAGAAAAAAAATTAAATTTTGCTGTCCATGTTAAAGTATCAATACAATAAATATAATTAATAATTAACATTCATATTTTCATGCATTTTCTTTAAGATCATTTAGCTTTTTTTTAAATTTATTTTATAGCTAATGGTGTTTTAATATAAATTTTCTTTCTAAAAATTCTATATTTTTACAAATAAATGTTAGTAAATATTTGTGTGCTAATTATGTTTAAATTATTTCAGATGAAACTTCCCCTTACACCCTGAATGCAACCCTGTCCTTGTGGTTGTCTCTGAATCGCAGCTGGAGTGACTCCATATTTCTAGCACCCTTGAAACATCACTTTTGGAGGTTGACGCTTCAGCTTTTATCGCGATACAGACATTGGGCTTTCTCCAGCATTGAACTTGTTGTAAGCTGTAATCTATACTAATCAAATTACTGAAGGCCTGTATTTGAGTGCTCATATCTCAAAATCTAATGATCTAATTTTGATGAGACTGTATAAAATTATAGTTTTCACTCATAACAAAGTTTCAGCTTCAAGCTTTTCAATATATTAATTAAAAGATAATTTACAGCTATGAAATTTTTTCTTAATGCATTTTTCTAATGGACATAAAAATAAAAATTCATTCTTTTTCTTTCTGTTTTATTAATCTTAGTGAAATTTGGCAAGCATAAAGTAGTTGCCTAAAAGGAAGATTTTATACTTTGTCAATACTTAAAAAGGAACTGAGTATTACAACTTCTCACACTTCCCATTCTTTTAACTATTTTTTTTATGGTTGTCCAGGCATAACTCTTTATTCTGATCACTTTGATAATTTATTTTGAATGATAAGGAGTAATCCCACAAACCGTTGTCCCATACTTTTCCTGGAAAATTCAGAGGACATATAATTTTTTTTTTTTTTTTTTAATTATTATTATTTTTTTAAATTCTCAACTACTGGAATGTTAAATATGACAAACTGGATTATTTAGGAAATGTTTAATTTTATATTGAGACATTATTCTCATGATGGATATTTTTTACAGCTGCTACGAAGAGCCATATTGGATATGTAACGTATTAATTTAGAGTGTTCACATATCAGATGTAAAATTGTTGCTATGTGCCATTCCAAATGCAAGCAACGATAATCAACTATAGGCTCTAGGCCCAGTAAAGTTGGTAGAAGCCCACAGAATAAAGAGTCCCATTTAACTCATTCTAACAATGCCAATGTAATTGTCTGTTAAAACTAACTACTCCTTACGAATTTACCACCTCTTCAGGCAAAATATTCCCTATTACTCTATTACAAAAGTGATGCTTTCTACCTTCCCGTTTAAGTTGTAATTTGTACAACTTGTACCCATGATCTCTAGCCCCATTGGCTGTATTAAATGTTATGCCTTCTGCATCAGCCGTGTTGAAAAATTTGAATTGCTAAACAATGACCCCCCCCCCCCCCCCCCTATTCATCCTCTCCTTGAGTATATACATATTTAAAAGTTCTATGCCTGTTTTTATAGTTCATTTCTGAAGTAACCTTAACCAATTTCATAGCCCTATGTTAAACCTATTCTAACAAATCATAATCTTATTTTAAGATAAGGTGATCAAAATTGTACTGAATACTCAAGATGAGGCCTATCCAACCCCCTATACAATGGCAATATTACATCTTTTACATATATTCCTTTTAATTAATCCCAAAATTATATTTGCCTTTTTACTAGATATCCCATATTGATGTCCAATTTTAAAAGAATGTTGTATGCCATAATTTTTTAGTAGAACAGTGAACGAATTTAAAATAGTGTTATTTTTGAATTTTGCTTTAGTTTATTATAAATGTCTGAAATTAACAATATATTTTGATTTCCAGGATAGCAATGCTTCTCAAATTGCTTTTTTGATTAGAGACTTACAGTTTCTTTTGAATCAAGTAAGTTTTTTTCCCGATTTCACAAAAATGTTTTAGTAGTTATTATTACATTTTTGTATCAAGTGTAAAAAAAAATAGTATAAGATATTTTCAAACTTTTTATATATCAAGTAAATTTCTTCTAAAAATAGTGCATTTTTTAAAAAAATTCTACATACTTGTATACTGATGAGGAACTGAGTAAAAAGAATTTTTAAGTGGTGAAATAATGACTATCATTATATATATTTTGATTTATTGAAGTCATGTAAATTAGAATCTATTTTGTTAAGTGAAGGCTTGCATGAAAGCTCTCTGTGTGGTGGAGAAAGTAAAAATTTCATTGATTTTACATATTCAAGTTAGGCGGAAACAGTGGCAAATAAAATTGTGTGCTAACTTATTCCGTAAATGAATTTACTATTTTTTTTGCACATGAAACAGTAACACATCAAAATGTAAGACATTGTAAGCAATCTAGAAGACAGTTGGGACAAAAGTAGAATGAATTTTTTTAATAATAAGTGAATTTCCTATTTCCACAAATAAACCTCTAACACAGTTGAACATTTTAGAAAAGGGTTCTAAATCCTTTCAGGAATCCAGTAGTTTAACACAGGTAAAAAAAATCTCTTCAAAAGTTAACTCAGTGTATTAAAATAAAATAGCCGGAAATACCTGTACAAATTTTAATAATTAGAGGCACAAATAAAATAGTTTTTTGGTCAAAGTTATAAATTACTAAACGTCGTTTAAGGTGTATGCTCCAACAATACATCTAGTAGTGAATATTTATTCATATTTTGTTTATTTAACAGCTGCAAACGTTTTTTGAAGTAACTGTACAACCTCAAGTCAGAAGCAATGCAGAGACAGATGCCCTTGTTCAAGGTAAGCTTAAAAAATTAATTTAAAGTAGTTTAGTTATTTTTTTTGTATTTCAATTTTTAACAGCTTTTGCTTTTGAGATAATTCTTGTTTAAGAGAAAATTAAATTACCAAAATCTACCTTGTATATAATTTTTTTTTGGTCTGACTTTAAAATTGTGGATTGTTTCTAAAATATCCACAATGAAATTTTTTTTCATAGAAATAATTAATTAATGAGCCTTTATTAGCTAATGAGTTTTTTATTATACCAGTGTTTACCTTGTTTCTAATTAGTTTAAATAATATTAAAATAATAATATAAAAATGTAATTTCAATTGAAAATTGCTGATAAGATATTGATACTTGGACTTTATTAATATTGCCTATCTTTCTAAAAGAATTTTGTAATAATAATATTTTGTCTTTAAAGTAAGTAATTTTTAAAAAATAATAAGGTTTTAAAATTACAACAGTCATTATAATTTTATTAGATATATTTATTTTGTTAGAGGCCATATTCAGCATTATTCTCTTCGTAATATGTTTACATTGTATTAATTGGTTTATAATCTAGCTCTGGTTAATTGGTGGTTGGTTAATGTCCGTTAATCCTTGTTTTATTGAATCAACAAACCAGTTTCTGTGAGTTAATCAATGAGCATATTAAAACCATATAAACAAAGGGATGTTACAGATGAAAGTTAGACAGAGAAAAAATATATTCAGACTGTTATTTTCTTGTAGGAATTTATATTTGTATCACTAAAATTATATTTCTCCAAAGCCTAACATTAAGCATTTTTTAATATTTATCTTTACAAAAATAGACACAATTAAGAAAGTTTTTCGATTTTCATAAATACAATTGTATTATTTTAAAGCTTGTGTTTTGTGGAATTTTCTTTAAATAAAAACAAATGGCATATTTTGTGTATTTCAAGGTATATTTATACCTGAAGTATTTTACATTGTTTTTTATGGAGAAAGAATAGCAACAGACAGCCATTTTGCCACATTGTGTTTAGCTCAGAGAGTTGTAATATTAAATAGAGAGCACCTTCAATACCAGATTCTCGTAAGGCCGCGGTGTCAACATTGAAAAGCAAAACCAACGTCACGTGATTTTAGCGCTGCCACATTTGGCGTTCAGACATCTGCAGGAGTTTCAAATTTGGTGCACTTTTTTTTTGGTGATAAGGAGTTCTGTCCGTATTCAACTTCTTAACATATATGTACGTATTTACTTATTTTCAAACAATATGCGCTAAATATTTCCTCTTCATTAACGAAACGAAAATATTTTATTTGTGTTCAATACTCGAAGAAGCGAAACTCTATATATTTCTCAGGTTTTATGGTTCAGATTTTCTTATTGAAGTATACAAAATAACAATTGAAAGAACTTCGCTTATGGTAAATTACGTAATGCAATTATTTCAAAACTACAAAGTAAGAAAAATCTCCTTAATATATCTGTTAAACTCCCTTAAATTGTGCCACTCGTTAACAAAAATCGATATTTAAATACAAAATGAAACACAAAACCATATTACAATACTTTGATCTCGTTTAGTTCTTAAAGTCGCCAAAGCATGAATGAATTGGCATTTCCACATATCACTAGGTTTCAATGATGGACACACGGAAATCCGCATTTTTATTCCTCTATTTGTATCATTACTCTATGGTTTAGCTGTGTAGAAGAGACTTTAAATCTCTGATGGTTCAATATATTATCCTCACATTGGTTATGATGTGTGTGTGGAGTGATGTTACAATCCAGATAGTCTGTTCATGAAAACATTTAATTATTATAAAATAATATATTTGATTGGTTCTACTGGTAAATTTTTTTTTATAAAAAAATAGCCCTGGTTCAAAACTTTTTAAACATTTATACTACAAGGGAAAATATACATTGTAGGCTCTATATATTCAGAAATTTTTTAATGTATGTTTACCCCTAGAAGAGCCTGATTATGAATACATTAAATCCAATCTCCCTTTATCATAATGAAATATTTCTGTTGATGAAGGGAGGTGTGTATTTCAAAAGTGTCTGGATTTTATGTATTTTCATTGCGTAGTTTTGACGTTGTATTTGTATTTTAATATTTTTAACGCAAAGTTCTATGCAACAAGTTTTTATTTTTTAGGTACTATAGCTGAAAAGTGCTCATGCAAAACCAAACATGTCAAAAAATATTTTTTTTAAATAATATTAGTATTGAATTTCATAAAAAAAGGATTATTTTCATCCTTTTCTGCAAAAATATCTGAATCTTTCTAAAAGTATTCCTTTTATTTTAAAAATAAAAAACAAACAAATGCATATGTCTACCGATGATTTTTGCAGTTTTCTGAAATTAGCAATCTGACTGACACATTACCTTCTGCTTTGGTACTCCTCAAGTATGGTTTCTCAGTTTAATATCCTTTATGGTCATTTACAGTTTATTCTATTATTATATATATTTCGGCTGATTAACGGCTAAGTGGTGCAAGTCCCAAAACAAAGTTTTGTTAAAAGAACATTTAAAGTTTGCAACTGGGCTGGGATATAATATGGAGTGGAATGATATTCAACACAATGTTGGGTAACCTATTGAACTAGAACCCACACTACTTGACCAAATGATAGAATGATTTAAAAATGGTGTGCACTGTGTTGTGTGAATATTAATCATTTACATATATGAAGCTGTACACAGTCTAACGAATTTTCCTTCTTTTATAGTAACTTTTAATGATACACTTGGAATGTTAGAAGAAATCCCTGTACATGCTGGAAAGTGCATTGTTAAGATATTAATGGAGAAGTGCACCTCTCATTTAAAGTGGATCGCGAGTATCCCACAACGATTCAGAAAAACAAATCGTGAAGTAAGAAATGTTGGGGACTTTTCATATATTACATGCTTTTATTTATCTGGGTGTCTGTTATGGATGCTGTCGTATCTTTTATTAAGTTTTTCATATTGATTTAGCCCCTTTCTATATCTCACTTGGAATATTTGCATAGCTTTGATGATAAGGCAACGTTTAGTTATGATTATTATTAGTTATTAAACTGATTGATAACTTGTTAATAATAAGTTTGATTTCAAATAGAGAGCATGCATGCAACAAGGATTAGTCCTGCTTGATTAGCATGATGCTCTTATGGAACTGAAAAAATTATAAGAGGGGGAAAAGGTAGGGTGTTGAACAGATATTTTATTTCTATTATATTTTTACTTTTGTGACATGAAAGTTAACAAAAAAAGTTATGGTATATGTATCATGTCATTATGGATATATTTTCAAATTTGTAAAAAAAAAAATCTATGTTTCAAGTTGAGTTGCAGCAATTTTTAAATTTAAAATAAAAAATGTCGGTGCATTTTTCTAATAAACTATTATGAATAAAAACATAATTGTTTCAGAAATATGAATTAGATGGTGTATGCAACATATGGAAAAATATTTTTTTTAAATATTCTTGCATATATTTTTTAATTGAATTGGCTTTTGTTTGCATAACACTTTTAAGTATAAAAACTTTATTTTTAAATATATATGCATACATACATACTAATATTGGAATTTTTTTGGTTTCATAAGTTACACATGCTGTCTAATTTGTATCTCAGAAAGAATTATGCTTTTATTCTCAATAGTTTATGAGCAAAAAGTAGGCATACCTATATATTTTTTATTAACTCAATTCCAAAAGTAGATTTTCTTCACTAATATTTTAAACACATATTAATAATAACATAATAAAAATATAATTTGTTTTGTTAATGTTCTTGCGATTGAAGTAGAATTATAGTAAAAAAAAATATCTGTTCAACACCCTCCCCCATTAAGAAAATAGTATTCTGATGGCATCTTATATTATTACAATAAAATTTTGATTTGTTTTAAATCTAAGTATGTTTTATATATTCAATTTTAAAAATTAAGTGTGTTAGCTGAAGAACAAAGTAAATATTTTAAATGAGTGTTTCATAAGAGATCATCTTTAATACTAAAGAAATTATGCATAAAGTTTATTATTTTAAACATTTGTATTCTTCATAATTTTTAGCTTCCATCAAAGCCATCACCGTATGTGTCCCAGGTGCTCAGTCCTTTAACAGAATTCTCACTAGAGGTAAAGTCTGTGTTGTCTGCCAGTTGGATAGAAACCTGCGAACAGGAAATTATTGATGGAATCATGAAGCAGTATGTGTGTTTACTATTTCTAACTGTATAGTCTGTTCTAAAAATATTTATAAATTTTATTTTTTTGTGTTGTTATTTACTCAGATTCCTTTAGGAGGTTTTGGTTTTATATTTGTATTGTCAGAATTCAAACATACTTTTCTGGTATAGTGGGTAGTTTGCAGGATTTCAGACCAAGGGGTCTCTGGTTCAAGTCATGCTGCCGTTAGTTATTTAAAATCGTCCTCATTTTCGACAAAATAAATTTCTTGAAAGAAATTACCTCAATTTGACAAAATATGTAATAGAAGTATTTAGAACAGGCGTCTGTTTCGTAAAACAGGACAAAAAATTCTTTAAAAATGAGCATACGTTTTTTGACAGTGTTCTGTTGAGTGAACTGGCACTTTCCTTATCACTCGCAGGATTATTTGTCTATACAGCCTACATTATGTGCCGAATTCTAGAACAACAAACTCGAATGCCACCTTAAAGTCACCAAAATAACGATATGTTAATTTTTCTCTCTTCTTCAAAACGAAAAATAACAATTCTTGATTTAAAAAGTTATTCTCTCACAAACTTATATAGAAATTAGTTTTGTCACCCAGAAACACCAAGTATATGTTGATGATCTAATACTTTCTTCTGATTGAAATTCCTTAAAACTTCTGATTTTTAAAACATTTTATGAATATCATAAACCACTAACTATACGTTTGGTATATTAATATTCAGTTTTATGCATTATTTTTTTATTTTTATAATTATTCACCCTAAACGTAATATGCTAAAAAAAATACCTCTATAAAAAGAAGAATAACAAACTGTGACTGTTCTATAAAAAGAACGTAAATATCAAACCTGTTTCTTGAGTGCAAAGGGTTAACAACTAAAAAGAATAAAGAAATAAAATTAATAAATAGTCAAGGAATGTATCAAATGCTTAATTCTTATAGCTAATACAAAGTTTTATTCTTTTTAAAGTTTTATTCTTCTTATAAAAAGAACGTAAATATCAAACATGTTTCTTAAGTACAAAGGGTTAACAACTAAAAAGAATAAAGAAATCACATTAATAAATAGTCAAGGAATGTATCAAATGCTTAATTCTTATAGCTAATACAAAGTTTTATTCTTTTTAAAGTTTTATTCTTCTTATAAAAAGAACGTAAATATCAAACATGTTTCTTAAGTACAAAGGGTTAACAACTAAAAAGAATAAAGAAATCAAATTAATAAATAGTCAAGGAATGTATCAAATGCTTAATTCTTATAGCTAATACAAAGTTTTATTCTTTTTAAAGTTACTCAGTTGCTAATTGTTCAGTTATAATTCAAAAACGAAAAATTTATGGAATTTAACTTTTTACCACAAAGGGGATAGTAATTGTTCATAAAAATTTATAGGCTCATTTTAAAGTCAATAGTTTCTGTAGTAAAAAAAGGGAAATTATTAAAACATTTTTTCAAAATTATTTATTGCCTTTCTTTTACCATTGGCAGTTTTATTTTCTCTGAATGACTAATTTTATTTGAAGGATTTAAAAAATGGAAAAATGCTTTTAAAAAAGCAAGAAACAATTTATTGAAAATTGTCAAAATTAACATTATTATTTCAGATATTTTGTTACAATTTTAAAAAAATATATGGCTTCTGTTTCAAACTTAAAAGCAAAAAAATTTTTTTTTTAACATTTTAAACTTTTCTATTGTTTTAATGCTGAAATGCTATGTAACTGTCAACATTTAGCATTATTGATACCTTTCAAATTCATTAAGAATTTCTAAATTTTTGCTGCTTTTAATTTTTGATTACAACTCTTTTAACAGAAAAAATTTATTGTGATATCTTTTGAATTTTCTGCGTTAATTAGATGAGCGAAAAGTCATATTACATATTTGAAATATAAAATTAAATGGCGTATGAAAGTGCTATTTGGAATCTTCTCGTAATAAAAATTTTTGTTGAAGCAAATAAAAAACAATGAGTTCCAAATATCACCTATAGATGGTGCCATACCTCCTCAGTAGACAATTATTTGATTTTATATTAAATTTGAAAATGTATTGGGGACTTTTGAGTTTATCCTACATTTAAATTTCATTTGTATTTTTTGTTTTACATTAACATTGTTACCAACTGTATGATGAGTTAATTCTACTAAATTCTCGTTACCTCAGGTGTACAGCACAAATGAGCGATGTCTTGACCTCCATCAAGAAAATGGAAGACAGCCTCAAAATCTTGAATCGAGCCCGTGTTAAACCAGCTGGACAATCTACAACAGGAGCTATTTCTGATGATGATAAAATTCGTCGACAGTTAGCCATTGATGTAAACTATTTTGAAGAATTGGTATATACTTTTTTTATTATCATTCTTGTTGTTGGTGAAGGTAATGCTATGTTTGTGTGCATTTAAATAACATGATGTATTTTTTGACAATTTTATCATTGACATGACATTTAAATTTGAACTTTAGCCCTTCACTGCATGGTGTGTCTCAAAAGACCCAAACCAGAAAATGCAATCTAAAGATAATTAAAACAAAGTCATCCTAACTGGATGACATTTCTCTTGATCCCCAAATTCCAGACCATGTTTAGTTTGATTTTCAGCTACTGAATACTAACACATGTCAGAAAACCAACATTAGGTTGGGGATGCTGCATGCATTGGAACACAGTATGGCAGTGGTTGCCAATTAGTAGTGAGCCATTGACCCCTACCTAAAACTAAAATAGAACCATGCACTCCGTTTTACTAATGCTACATGTAATAATTATGTTCATGAAAGGCCTCCATTTTCTAAGCAAACCTCTCAATTTTGTTGGCCTAAATGGGGGGGGGGGGGGGGGTCTAGGCCAAAGGTGGCCAATGTATTTTAACCATTTTATCTTTGTGACCCTACGGATGAACCCCCTAACGTGGACCCCGGGCATTCAGCGAACCCCCTTTTGGGAACCACTGGTTTACGGCAGATACATTACTTTCCTCACTTAGTCTAATAAAATCAATGATGTCCTTACTAAAGTTATTTAACCTATGCAATATATGTAAAATATGTTTTGAATAACATTTAAATGAGTTGTGTTTCTTTTATTGCTTAATTTTATTACACTACCTGAGACTTAAACCTCTTTTGGATCAATTTGGTTGTCGAATAATTACAAAAAATAGTTTTCCATGTGTCTGAAAGGTATTTTGCATGTGCACAAATTATTTTCATGAAGGGGAAAGAAAACATGCAGTGAAGGTTATTTTTCAAACACAGATAACAATGTTGCTGCTATTCAGATTAAAAAAAAATAACATCACATGATTGAAATGTTGTATATTTAGTGCTTACATTGAATTAAAAGAAAAATTATGTTTACAGATTGCAATATCAGGCCTGCAAAGCAGCAAGGTTAAAAGTTTGAAAGAGCTAAAAGCATTAGTATCATCTGCTGAAAAGGCTGCAGGTTTTACAAACATTGCATGATATTTTTGATATGTTATATTATTTATACATATAAAAGATTTATTAGATGTCTGTGTATGAATTATTTGTGTTTTTACTGTACAGTTAATTACAACCAGCAGTTAAACTTAAGTGGGACATTCTTCCAACCCAAACTTATTTCAAAAATCATATCACTACATTATTTTATTAATTATAAAGAACCCGACGTTTGTCGTTCCAGCCGAACAATGACTCATGCATGGATGGACGTTAAGCAACATTAAGTTAAAGCAACATTTCATAATGAGTGAGTGGTCTCTCAGCCACTGTGTCTCGTAAATGAAGCACAGTGCTGTCCGAGGAACACCACTGGGAGGTATACCACTCATCGTTTCTCAAGGACTGACCTCTTTACCCCATATTTTTTAGTTATTTCTGCATAAAACCTTCGCAAAGAGGAGCCAGTGACGATGTTCGTACGCTCCTTATTTTTTGTTTTATTCTTATAAAGTACTTAGAAATTCCTCATTTTTGTCCAGAAGGTCCTTAGAAACTTTCAAATTACCAAACGGGATTTAGAAAGTCCTTAAATAAAACGAAAATAATTTAAATCATTTTACTAAACCTCCATTAAAATTTTTTAATTTTAATGTAAATTAAACGTAACTGTGTATGTAAGTAGGAAACCCACAGCTTTTTTGCACCCAATAGCTTTTAGCGCATTGTACCTATTTTCTTCTTTTATATTCATTTATTTAATTTTTTTTCTGTATGAAGCCTATTTGGGACTTTAGAGCTAACTTTTCATTACAAATGAAAAAAAAAAAAATCGTATGAAAAATAAGATTCTCTTATAAATTCCTCTTACTCTTATTCCACTTAGAGACTCGCTATTTTTATTTTCGGAAAATGTGTACCAACTCCGAGTGATTTTCGGGCTCCTATTCCGTACAGTGGCGCTGGAACTATATTTTTAGATAATAGTTTTTTCTGCTAGTTAATCAATATTCGAAAAATTTAAGCCAAAGAATATCACACAAATGTTATGGTTTTGTTGCCGAAACTTTCAATTGAAAATTTAATTGCACAGGTTTTTGACCATATCTTTGTGACCTATATGAGGCATGTTTTGCTGACCCCTGTTAAGTAACAGTGGACTTAACAACATTTATAATAACAGGCCCCGTATATCTAGTAACTCACTGCACCACTGCTTTTGTTTTACAACACTCTGAAAAAAAGCAAATAAAAACATAATAAATTTATATTATTTTAAAAGTTGAAGTCAAGGAAAGTCGTGCCTATTAATTCTAGAATACCCTTTACTTTTTAAAAAAGAAATCGAAGACCCCATCTTCCAAAGATATCCTGTATATGATAGAATTTTGTGTCTGTAAAGCATTATATCTCTCTATTTTAAAAAAAAGTAAGCCCTAGGGGGAAAAAGTCGGCCCTAGGGGGAATTTTCAGTTCTTTCAATGTTATTCAGATCGTATCTCAAAATGTAAAAGTCCTAAAATTACGAAATTAAGTGAATTTGTTAAGAAATTTTTCATAAATAAGAAGAATATATTTTTGTTTCAATACTGTTATAAGTTATTTAATATTAAAGTCATCGTTGATAAAATTTCGCTTACAAGTAATTTTGTCCGTCGAGTTTCTGAAACACTATTAAGAGGAGAGATCCACTTTTTTTAGGGAGTGTACAAATAGGTTTGAACTGGAAATCCAAGTAAGCATTTTTTTAAATTCGAATTAGTTTTGGATTTATAAAGTTTTTAAACATTTAAACACGCTCCACTTTTTTAATTTTTTTCACCCTCATTTTTGAAACGTGATTTCTAAATTGCTATAATTCATTTAAAATTACATATTCTCTTATTCAAAAAAATATATTAATGTTCGTTAAAACTTCTTCTTTCTGATGTTATAAAGACTATATTTCTTTCTTTACAATTAAATTAGATATGGTCAATTAAGATAGGTATAAAAAATAGAGAAGAAGGATAAAACGTCGGATATTTCGAGAAAATTTTAATTTGCGACTTTTTGTCTCATTGTTCCGCTTGCATCTCAAAAAGTAAATGTCCTAAAATTATGAAATTATGCCAGTTTATTAAGAAATGTTTGGGTAATAAGATGAATATTTTTGTTTTTCAATACGATCAGTATATTAGACGTAATTTTATGTTAAATTCATGATTTTAGAAAATTTTGAAAATAAGTCATACATTTTTGTATACTTGTCTTCCAATTTTCAACAAAAAAATAAATAAAAAATTAGGGGTATAGATTAAACTATTGGCTACAAATGATCCAAAGCGCTTGTGAAATTTCGATTTAGTTTTGTAGTTACAAATTTTTAAATAATTGACGAAATGTCTGAAATAATCGTCAATTTTACGCGTAAAATTTTAAGGGATAAATTAAAACTGCTCTAAGTAGTTCAAAAATATACTTTTTTCCCGGTAAAAAAATATAGTTATATTCGTAAAATCTTCCTTTCTTGAATGGTATCAATACTGAAATTCTATCTTTAAAAAATAAATTAGATGTAACTATTTATGTGAAGTACTATAATTATTATTAAAAGATATTTCGGAGCAAAATGCCAACGTTGGCAAAATGCCAACATGTATGTAAATCTAAATCCTGTAGCTTAATATATATTTTAACGGTAAATTATTATTAACGCCAATTCTCAATAATCTTACTTCATATAAATAAAAGTTGGCGAATTAGGCTTATTTAAGATTGGCGCGTTTATGCTGCTGTTTGTTTACACATTTTTCGCTTTTCAATGAGTAGAAACAATTGCGTTGAAGCAGTTCTACAGCTTTTTCCAGTTATCAGGCCCACCACAACGCCGGAAACGTGGGGGCGGCGGGGGGCTGCAAACTTGAAACCTTAAAAGTTGGGGATTTCAAGTTTTAAAAATCTCTGAGTTGGGAAAATTTATGCCTCAGGAAAATTAATATTATTAGCAAATGAAAGCGATGGAAGACTAGAAATTGCCCAGCTTGTATCAAGATGAAACTTAAATTAGATCTCAAAACGGAACACTGCATTGGAACATGCGTGCAACAAATCAATACTTTAGAGAGAACTGTTTAATATTACCTATAAAAAAGCTGACAAATGTCTATAAGTTGGAACTGGGAATTTTTTAGCACTGTTGCGTTGTGAATTTCGAATCGTTAAGTGTGGTCTGGTTAATTAAAGTCGCACTAGAGCTGCACATTGAACTACTGGCGTTGGTTCGAACAAATCGCCCTTGATTGGTTATTGGTACGTATTTACTTACTACATCAAGGACGCTTTGGTTCGACGCCTTTCTTGAAGAATAGACCCGGGAACGATGTCTCATATTTTTAACAATGGATTAACACTAGATTTGGTACCCGACGTCCTTAAGTTGGGAATTTTGAATCGTTCACGTTCGGAATTTCGGATCGTTAAGTTGGGAAATTTCTTGTCTCAACATCCCAAAAATAAATTTGTGTGACGGCACTGCCAGTAATAATTTATATAACTAAAAAAAGTATTGCTGTTAGGACACATTGTCATTGTCTACAGTGTATGAGGCCGGTATTGTTTGCGAAGCAAACTAAAGAGGATTGCGTAGCAATCCTCCGGGGGTTGGCGAAGCGTGAGCGGAGCAGGGGGCGGAGCCCCCTAGTATAATAAAAATTTACTAGTATATAAGCTATGAAGAAACGCTAAATCTCTGCTAAATTGGCCAATTTGTTTATTATTGCAAAAATAAAAGTAAAACACCTGGCGATGTTACTGCCATCAATTGGCGTGAATATTATTTTAAAATAAAAATTAACCTTTCAGCGACAATAAACGCATGTAGTAAATTATTAGTTTTAATATTGGTGATGTAATAATATATTAAAGAAAAAATATTGCATTCTTCCAAATTGAAATAATTTATCGTATTTGACGAAGTTTTTTTGGTGCCAATTGGCGACCAGAATCTATATACCCGTCTTGTTTTTTAACATAATTTCTAAAGAAAAATAAATTAAGAATTATTTTTATTAATAACTGCTTACCCTGCAGTTTCAGAGAATTATAAAATATATGATTTTTGAGATAAATGTTTTTCAGAGAAATATAATTTAAATATTTACTGACAATATTTCTTTTAAAAATTAATTTTTAAATATTAATTTTGAATTTCAATACAATGTTTTTTAGGTGAAACTTTAAAAGTAAGCTACATGGAGGTATAAATATATATCCTAAGCTAAACTATTAGGGTGGACTTTTTCAATATCATAACAAAGTTCCACTCCGTAACAAATAGCACCATTGTCATAAATGTAATAACGTTGGATAGAAATTTAGACACCGACATGTTTAAGATCTTGAAACAAAGTTGTTCGGGCATGAATAAGATACACATGGCGTCAGTCGAAACAGCTGGTTTATCTTCCTCCTTCGGTTTTGTTAACTCCCGATTCTATAATTTGCTGCTCAATAAATGTATGTTTTAAAGAAAAGTCATAATAGTAGATGGCAGCCAGTATTGTCAAGTCAAAAAATAATTTTGGTCGCCAAGGCGATATTTAACAATAATGTTATGAAGGAAAGTTCTACAATATAAATTTCCAATAGGAATATGTAAGGGGAAATGGAAAAGAGTTCTATAACTATTGAATGGTTACAGATATCTACGTGAAACAAAGTGCAGAAGTTAAGTTAGAAGATTATTGATAAAATGACGCAAGTTTTATAAGAATCAGGTAAGTAGTTTTTGAATTAAATTTCACAAACAAATCTGAATCAGTGTATCTCAATTCATGTAAAAAACTCAAAATGAGTGGTTTTGTTCGATTCTACAGACAGACATTCCATTCTTATATATATGTACTAGCTGAAATACCCGCTCTATACACGGGAAGAAAATAACTCGCAAAATAGATACAATCAAATTATAGGTAAGCGGAAGAAAAATATTCTTAATTTCTCACCAGTCAAGATAATCTAAATAAATAAAAAAAACGAACCCAAAGAAATTAACGAAATTTATTAGCAAGGTCCTGTCTGTAACTGAAAACTTTATAACACGGAGAAGTTGGCGATTAAACAATGCAGGCAAATTAATGATACTTTTGTTAATTAACACACGAAAAGTTAAATATCCATAAATAACTTGTATTAAAGATATATATATCAACAAAAGCCATTAAACTTCCTAGATTGGCGAGAATATAAGAATAGACAGGGGAAAAAAAGATATGTGCTATCATTTTAAAAGGTCGCGCGTTTTATTTTAGAAGGCTTTCATAAAAAAAAAAGAAGAAAAAAAAAATCTATACATATTTTTAGTGCTGTGACGGTCCACATGCAAAATTCTTGAATTTCAAATTTATTTTTTATTTTGTTTGGTAAACCCTCTGAATATGCGGAGTTTTACAATCCTAAAACAATCCAAATTGTTCAAAACTAACGGTCCGAACAAAAATTCGCAACCTATTTTAAAAGATTTCACATACAAAATTCTAGATTTTCAAATTTTTTCCTTTCTTTGTAAGTTAAACTCTATCATTACGCAAAATTTCACGATTCTGGAGTAATCGGAAGTAACCTAAAATAACGTCGTAAATATCAATAAGAGGTTTTTCACCCCCTTAATTCTATCTGAATAAAAATAGCTTAATTTCTCCTATTTAAGGTATAAGGAACAACTTTGCCACGTTTAATATTCCTGAGTATACGGAAAGTTGAAGAATTAGTGATTAGTGAATGAGTGGCTATAGGGCTTTCGCATTTATATATATTGATTGATTAGTGGCTTATGTTTTCAAGGAACGAAAACTTTAAATTGTTTTTTCTCAGTGTTTGCTTTCCTTTGGTATTAAGTTTTTCGAAACGCTGTGGTGTGTGTAAAATGTGTATATTATAAATTAGTATCCAAATCAGCTCTATGAGTAGTAGTATTTTTATAACTATTGAATGGTTACTACTACTACTACTACTACTAATAGAGCTAATTCAATACTAAAGTAAAGAATAAAAGTTTTAAGGAAAATGTGTGGGCTATTATGATGTATTATGTCCAATTCTTATGTAATATAGTTCAAAGATCTGAGAAATTTTTTTTTATGAAAGGTAACAAATAGGTCATTTTTAATTCGCATTAAAAATTTAGAATTAATTACTTAAATAACACGAAACGAGTCAAAATGAATATGGAGCCAATATTCATTAAGAATTTTTAACTTAAAACTACTCTTTATAAGGAGCACATGCAATGAGATGGTTCGAAAGAGCTCGACCATAAAGTCGTGCTGCAAGTCGCCGCAGCTCAGGGACCTGTAGGGTATGTAGGAGGCTCTCTCGCCTGAAAAAAAATGCATAGGTCTCGCCTTGTTAAGCACCTCGATAACTACGTCTTCCTCCTCCTCATCTTCTTCTGTGAAGCCTCTGCGTGAACCAGGGAGGAGATCTTTGGCGTGAACACGGAAGGCGGCAGCTGGGCAAAGGAGGAACGGCATCCACCTCCTTCTCCTCCGTCTGCGAACAACACATCCTTACGAAGAAGAAACTGAAAGCGAAAACACAATGTCACTGTTGATGAGCATTTGTTCACAACCATACAGACACACCTCCAGCAACTAGCACAAACCTTACATGATTTAAAAATTAAAATTCACTTACAAAGTAAACTCTTAAATTAATTAATTTTTATTATACTAGGGGACTCCGCCCCCTGCTCCGCTAACGCTTCGCCAACCCCCGGAGGATTGCTACGCAATCCTCTTTAGTTTGCTTCGCAAACAATACCGGCTTCATACACTGTAGACAATGACAATGTGTCCTAACAACAATACTTTTTTTAGTTATATAAATTATTGCTGGCAGTGCCGTCACACAAATTTATTTTTGGGATGTTGAGACAAGAAATTTCCCAACTTAACGATCCGAAATTCCGAAAGTGAACAATTCAAAATTCCCAACTTAAAGACGTCGGGTACCAGCTCTAGTGTTGTTCTCGTTATCTGACCATTGTTAAAAATATGAGACATCGTTCCCGGGTCTTTTCTTCGAGAAAGGCCTCGAACCAAAGCGTCCATGATGTAGTAAGTAAATACGTACCAATAACCAATCAAGGAAGCTTTGCTCGAACCAACGCCAGTAGTTCAATGTGTAGCTCTAGTGCGACGTTTTTAACCAGACCACACTTAACGATTCGAAATTCACAACGCAACAGCTAAAAAAATCCCAGTTCCAACTTATAGACATTTGTCAGCTTTTTTATAGGTAATATTAAACAGTTCTCTCTAAAGTATTGATTTGTTGCACGCATGTTCCAATGCAGTGTTCCGTTTTGAGATCTAATTTAAGTTTCATCTTGATACAAGCTGGGCAATTTCTAGTCTTCCGTCGCTTTCATTTGCTAATAATATTAATTTTCCTGAGGCATAAATTTTCCCAACAAAGGGATTTTAAAATTCAAAAACCCCAACTTTGAAGGTTTCAAGTTTACAGGAGGGGGGGGGGGGGCATGCTCCCCCCCATACACACAAACGTTGCCGCCGTTTTGGTGGGTCTGATAACTGGAAAAGCTCATCTGCAGAACTGCTTCAACACAATTGTTTCTACTCATTGAAAAGCGAAACGTGTAAACAAACAACAGCATAAAACGCGCCAAACAAAAATAAGCCTAATTCGCCAACTTTTATTTATATAAAGTAAGATTATTGAGAATTGGCGCTAATAATAATTCCCCATTAAAATATATATTAAGCTACGGGATTAAGCTATTGGATTTACATACATGTTGGCATTTTGCCAACGTTAGCATTTTGCTCCGAAATATCTTTTAATAATAATTATAGTACTTCACATAAATAGTTACATCTAATTTATTTTTTAAGATAGAATTTCAGTATTGATACTACCATTCAAGAAAGGAAGATTTTACGAATATAACTATATTTTTTTAACGGGAAAAAAGTATATTTTTGAACTACTTAGAGCAGTTTTAATTTATCCCTTAAAATTTTACGCGTAAAAAATTGACGATTATTTCAGACATTTCGTCAGTTATTTAAAAATTTATAACTACAAAACTAAATCGAAATTTCACAAACGCTCTGGATCATTTGTAGCCAATAGTTTAATCTATATCCCTAATTTTTTTTTTTTTTTTTTTTTTTTTTGAAAATTGGAAGACAAGTATTCAAAAATGTATGAATTGTTTTCAAAATTTTCTAAAATCATGACTTTAACATAAAATAACGTCTAATATACTGATCGTATTGAAAAACAAATATATGCATCTTATTACCCAAACATTTCTTAATAAACTGGCATAATTTCATAATTATAGGACATTTACTTTTTGAGATGCAAGCGGAACAATGAGACAAAAAGTCGCAAATTAAAATTTGCTCGAAATATCCGACATTTTTATCCTTCTTCTCTATTTTTTATACCTATCTTAATTGACCATATCTAATTTAATTGTAAAGAAAGAAATATAGTCTTTATAACATCAGAAAGAAGAAGTTTTAACGAACATTAATATATTTTTTTGAATAAGAGAATATGTAATTTTAAATGAATTATAGCAATTTAGAAATCACGTTTCAAAAATGAGGGTGAAAAAACTTCAAAAAGTGGAGCGTGTTTAAATGTTTAAAAAAGTTATAAATCCAAAACTAATTCGAATTTAAAAAAATGCTTACTTGGATTTCCAGTTCAAACCTATTTGTACACTCCCTAAAAAAATGGGATCTCTCCACTTAATAGTGTTTCAGAAACTCGACATACAAAATTACTTGTAAGCGAAATTTTATCAACGATGACTTTAATATTAAATAACTTATAACAGTATTGAAACAAAAATATATTCTTCTTATTTATGAAAAATTTCTTAACAAATTCACTTAATTTCGTAATTTTAGGACTTTTACATTTTGAGATACGATCTGAATAACATTGAAAGAACTGAAAATTCCCCCTAGGGCCGACTTTTAATCGCCAAAATCATTTGTTGATACTTGTTGACTTTTGGCGACTTTTGTCGAAATTTGCCAAATGACGCTTTTTGGCGTCATTTGTAGATTCGAGATAACTTGGTAACTAGGTAACTTGAAATAAGTTTTTGACCTCGAATCATTAGTTTATTATGTCATATTATTTTATTTTAATTTAATTTAAAATAATTTAATTTAAAAATCATTGCGTTTTGAAACAAGCGTTAATAAATAAGTTATTAATTTTATTATTAGCAATTAATATTAGTTATATAATCATAAGAGATATTATTATGAATTTATTGATATTATTATTTATGAGATATTATTATTTCCAAATCACATTTCTTCTCTTCGCTCCTCAATATGTAATAAATAAATATATTAGGTAATTCTATAGTATAGGTAGGTTATTCTGCATAAATGTTCTTTTTATATTATGTAATATAACATTATAGATTATATATACTATATTATATATGTTATATATAGCATATGATACATATTTATTTATATAGTATATATATTTATATATTTTATATATAATATTTTTATATTTATCCATATGTATTTACATAGTATATATAACAAAACATATAATATAGTATAGTTTTTGTTAATATATAGTATAATAGTATATAGTTATTATAGTATATAGTAGTAATATATCAACAATTTTGAATGAACTGCATAAAATGTATTAAAAAGTGCATAAGTTGATCAATTTATTTCTAAATATAGAGATATATATTTATTTATATAGATTTATAATAAGATATATAATACTAAATTTATACTAATTTTTTTTATAATATACTTAATTAATGTTAATATACTAATATACTTAAAATTATCGCCCGCAAATATATCGTTAGTTTCAATTTAATTATTGTAATTTTCAATATTATTGTTCATAAATAAATATAATAATAGAAAAAAATTGAATCTCACTGCTAAACTAGGTTAGATATTTATCAAAATTTTAATATTGATCAGCCGTAAATGCAAATTAGTAAGATGATCTTAAAGATTATCTACTCTTAAAGTTTACGCAATGTTTCCGATCATTTTATAGAAACTTATGATTTGACTTTTTTTGAAACGCTGATCGTTCAGTAAAATCTTATGTAGATAATTCTGCATAAATGTTCTTTTTATATTATTTAACTGATGCATATTTAACTATGCGTATTTAACTGAATTCTCTGAGTTAACAACATGTTTGTTTGAATAAACTGCATAAAATGTATTAAAACGTGCATAAGTTGATCAATTTATTTCTAAATATAGAGATATTTATATTCATATAGAATTTCTAACATTCATTGCATATAACCGGTTTCAGCTAGTTATTAGCATTTCAATTCACTTAAAACTCCTTAAACTTATTAGAAATTGCAGGAATTCGCTAATGGAATTATTTAATTATGCAGTTTTAGTAATTTAAAATACTAAACATATATAAAAATGTGCAAAAAATAAACGTTTTATACCTACAGAACACAACCGAGAATTGACGTCTTTTCAATAACTTTGAATATTTTTCTCATGTTAGATTATCAAATATCACGAGATCAGAAATACGAACTGACAGAGCGAGAAAAACAGGAAGTCGCTTGTCATTTGTAAAAGAAAAAAAGACGTATTTCGTATTTGGTGTAGTTTTTTTTTTTGCCAATTGGCGACCGGTGTCTATATATCCATCCACCTTAGCACATAATTTATAAAGAGAAATTAATTAGGAATATTAAGTATGCTTGCATCAATATTTACTGACAATATTGAAAAAAAAATATTTTGCAAATATTAAATTTTGAATTTCAATAAAATGTTTTTGAAGTAAAACCTTATTTAAAAAAATTATTTTTCAAATATTCATTTTTGAATTTTAATAAAATGTTTTTGAAGTGAAACATTTAAAATAAGCTACATGGAGGTATAAATATAGAAACCCTAAGTTAAACTTTTAGGGTGGCTCATTCCGATAATATAGCACTGTTCCTCTCCGTAACAAATAGCACCATTGGCATAAATGTAATAACGTTGGATAGGAAATTTGGCACCGACGCGTTTAAGAACTTGAAATAAAGCAATGTTCGGGGCATGAATGGGGATTCCCGTGGCGTCAGACGAAACAGCTGTTTTATCTTCCTCCTTCAGTTGGCGAGGTTTTTGTTAACGACCGATTCCTATAACCTGCTGAATATTAAATGTATTTTTTTAAAGAAAAATAATAGAAGGCAGCCAGTATTGTTGAAAAATATTTTTGGTCGCCAAGGTACAATAATGATATGAAGGGAAGATCTACATGTACATTTCCAATAGGAATAACGTATGAGAAAATGTGAAAAATTCTATAACTTTTGAACGGTTGCAGATATTCAAATGAAAAAAAGTGCAGATTTTTAGTTGAGAAAATATTGTTAAAATGGTGAAAGTTTTATAAAAAATCCCTTCAGTCGTTTTTGAGATAAAAACGGACACACAGACATGCAAAAAAAATCTAATGTGATTTTCTGAATCAGTGTAACCTAATTCTTCAAATAAAACCCCTAAAATTGAGGGGTTTTGTTTCAATCCACAGACTGACAGTGCATTCTTATAAATGTATTTTCTAAAGAAAAATCGCAAAATGTGCTGATAATCATGTTGAAATGTGACGATATGTTCTTAAATTCTTAAAATTCATTGGTTGGTTGTGGAACCTCAAAAAATATTCGTAAAATAAGCAATAACATTTTCTTATTATTTATTATATTTTGATAATTTTTAATAAAATTTTTACTATTTTCCCACTAATTTCACTGTTTTGCAGGCAACACTGGCGAAAATAATATAATAATCGCGCGAAAATAATAAAAATGTTTTATTATATTTTGACATTAATTTTAACATTTTGCCACAAATTTAACCAATTGACATTAATTTGATTATTGGGACACAAATTTCGCCATTTTGATGATATTTTTAAATATAGGATCATATTTTAGCTCATTTGTCAACATTGGGCGATATTTACTCATCAGCCAATCAAAATGCATCGTTTATCCCAGAATAGTCAAAAAATATATTTTGTCGCCAAGGTGATTTTTAACAATAATGTTATGAATTGAAGATTAGATGTAAATTTCTAATAGGAATAATGTATGTGAAAATGGAAAAAGTTCTATAACTTTTGAACGGTTGCAGAAATACACTTTAAACAAAGAGTAGATTTTAAACTGAGAAAATATTGTTCAAATGGTGCAAGTTTCATAAAAATACATGCAGTAGTTTTTGAATTTAATCCGGACAGACAGATAATTTTTTTAATATAATTTTCTGAATCAGTGTATCCTAATTCGCGAAGAAAACTCAAAATGAGGGGTTTTGTTCGATTCCACAGACATACACTCCATTCTTATATATAAGTATTGGTGTAATAAGTTTATTTAGGCAGCTAATTAACAGCTCTCAGTTTGGTCGAAACTTAGCATTTGACATGACGATTTCTCCTGTTCCAAACATAGAATTGTCCAAGATTTTCACGATTTAGCATAAGTTTTGTAGTCTGCTTATTATAAGATGTCTGACTATATTAATTCTTCTAGTATCAGAATTTAATAACTTATACAAACTTTGCAAAAATTGTTAATTTGAAGTTGGAATTTCCGCCTTTGAACATTTCTCTTTATCTCGCTAATCACAAAAACTATACTATTTGGACAAGAAAAAAATCTTAGTTGTATTCCGAAAAAGGTTTTAAGATCGATTTTTTTTAATATGTAATTAGAAAACGATTAATAACTCCCAAGATGTTTCCCCTAATGTATTTTTACAAATTGATGTACAGCTCAAATTTTATTTTCGCTTATCACGGCACCTGTTGGATCAATATTAATGAAACTTGACAAGCTTAAAATAGTTGTTCAGAAGTTTTCCACTTTATTCTGCATAAATAATCTAAAACGGAACAAGATCTGTCTAAATTCCACAAATAACTTCTTTATTCATGTATATTAAATCTCCTCCATCCAAATAATAACTGTGTATTGGAGCTATAGTGTCTAAAATTTGTTAGATCATATTCCAAGAGTCCTAAAATGCGAAATTTTTTATTTGCTTATGAGGGAATTCATTTCCATTTAACATTTAATAAATTAGTTGAGTGACAAAAGTACAGGTTTTGATTTTGAATGGTATTATGGGTGCTAGTCTAAAAGCACGGGTCTCCGATTTTGTCCCTTTCAAGTGGTATAGATGTCATATGAAATACATATTGATGTATTTCATATGACTTCTCGAGTTACAATGCTGTTCTGTTTAACTAGACAAATGATGCTAATGTAAAACACTAGAAAATCGTAATAATCTCTCAAATAACAAAACAAAAATTTTAAAAAAGGGGTGGGGGTGCGAAGAGGAGCCTTAAAATTTCCAAGTCAAGTATGGGTTTTTTTTAATCAAAATTTTTAGAGTCAAATTACCGTTTTATAGAGTCTGGCAATTTACCTGTTTTTTCCCGATTGGATGGGAAATATTAGTTTTAGATGGCAAAATTGCCAACCCGACCAGAAGTAAAATTTTGCAATGATCTCCGCAATATTTTTCATGCCTAAGAGGGCCGTAAGAATGTTTGTAAATTCCTGTCTGTAGATTTGTCAAAATCACAAACCTAGTTGACAAACTTGAGGACCATTTGGCTTATTTTTAAAGTGCAACTTCTTAGTTTCATTTAAAAAACATCCAAATGTTTCATAAATTTACCAAGGTTTGTGATTTTGTCAAGTCTACAGAAATTTACCAACATTGGACACCACTTGGGAGTCAATCCGCACATATTTATCTGAAAAGATATGTTGATAATAGGAATTCTTGTAACCAATCATATTAAGGATAACAGGAAAGTGGACGCTTCTCAAAATATATTAGTCAAGTGAATTTATTTATATTGAGAATTTATATATGTGTATTTTTGCAGATCTGGGATATAAATGTATTAGTAAAGTTGCTTTTTGGTTATTCCAATTTAAAACAAGATATAAATAACTTAATTATTTAAAAAATATATAAGCTGTACATAGATGATTTTTATCATATATCAGGAACGTCCTCTCAAAATCTAACATGTTAGTTGGATCACGTACAAATCGCAGAAAACAGCAAAAACGTTTAGTATATGTATGTATTTCTATGGACCTCTAGTTTTTTTTATGTTATTAAATAAAAGGCATATAATATACATTTTTTTGCTTGTAAAACGGATATAGGTCATTCTTTTTTAATCGATGCTTATCACATTTTTTATATATTTGACATGTTTGGTTTTGCATGAACGCTCCTTATATTTCTGTTCTTGTGTTCAATCTAAATAAATTGTGTTAAAAAAAAGGCTACGAATTTTAGCAAATAGCGATTTATTGAACATTTTCAACAACAAATAACATGACTAGTCGAGGCACTGGATTGACACAGTTTCAGAGTTACTCTTCCCAGAACTTCTTGACTTTTCGGATGTACACTTGAAATGGAGTTAAAAAATCATAAAAAGGGAAAAAAATACAAATTAAATTTTACCTTTAAAGTCAAATTTGAGTTTGTTCAGTCAGTGTATTCATTTTCGAAACTTTATTGTCATACTCACAAAGAGCTCGAAATTTAGTGGCGACTTGTGAGTGTGAAAATTAATTACGAAAGAATTCAATCACGGTGATCATCACGGTGTACTTCAATTAGTGAAATATGAGTAAACTATTTTAAAAGTTGTAAAGTTATTTTTTCTTCAAAATAGTTTTCTTTATATTTCCAATGTACAACTTTTCATTACTGTAAGAAAATTAGTATGGTCCATCGGTGCCAGTTCCAGTGTCATTTTACTACATTAACATTTTATCATAAGTGGTGTTTTATGAAATTGCAAACATCTGATAAAAAACTTAACCATCTCTGTAGTGAAAACACTTTAATTAAAACTTACAATAAGAATACTTCTAAAATATTATTTTTGAACACTTATTATTATATGATTCCGTTGATAACCAAAATTTTGAAACCAGAGTGACGAAACAGAGGTAAGCATAAACTCTATAGTTCTATACTTGTCATAATAATTTAAAGAAAACTTTTTTAAGAACTAGAACTTTATTTTTAAAAAAAGCCATATTGGCTGCTGAAACAGCAATATTTAGCTGTTTTAGTCAGTTTCCAAAGATGGACGTTATTTTTTTTTTCATTCTGTGTCTCAGGAGAGTTGGGATTTTCGACATTTAAATTTTCTGAATTTCGTCGAAATATTCGTAACACACCTCCCTCCCCCTCGATTTCTACCTGTATTCGTCCATTGTTTCATCTATAATAGGTAAAAAATAGATTTTAATATCTGTATTTAAAATTTTTATTCTAAGAAAGATAATCGTTATTCGATTATTATGTCTCGAATCTTTTTCTGTTTCGTCACTCTTGTTTTTAAAGATAAATACTATAATATATAATCCCTACCTATAAATATACATATTAGTGCATTTTTAATCAGAATAAAAATTTCTAAACATAGAATATTAATTTTTGATTACATATTTAAAAAAACATTTTTTCAATATATTTGTTTTTAGTAATCATATTTTTATATATGAAAAAATAGCCATACATTGTGTATAATAACCATACAGTGTGTAAATTCTCCTACACCAAAATACGTCAATTTTTTTTATTTACATGCATAAGTTTACACAATTTTGATTCGTAAAAAACTAGTTTTTTTTATAATCATACTTATTATAATTTAATACTGATAGTATTATAGTAATATTTTGGCCTTTTTATATATATAGAAAAACGATATTATATGTAAATACTATGATACTCTCTATAATCACATATTATTTAAAAAAAAACGATTTTATTTTTCAAGTTTATCGTCTTATTCAGAATTTGTGTTATTGTTTATACTATATGAAAATTTATAAATATTCATTTTTTAAAAAAAGTTTATATAAACTTTTCAAAAAGAAGCGATTTATTATGATTTTTTACACATTGCTATAACGATCAATCACACTTGTAAATTTTGTTCACTATATCAAATTGAGTATTTTGAAGTTATAGATATCATTTATAAAACACTATCGTAAATAACAATTTGAACAATACAATTTGTTTTTTAAATAAGTCATACTATAATTTCTTTTATAAAATAAATTGACATTTCACAACTAGTTTATATTTATCATACACATAAAGAAAGTTTTGATTGTTAGCTAGTAAAAAATTAACCTCCTATTTTTTGGTAACTATTAAATCATAGCCAATTTTTAATATGAAAAAAACTTCAAATATTAAAAATTTAAAGGTTAAAAAGCCCTTTGATCAGATTTAAATACACAACATCTTAAATGCTAGAAGTTGTAGTAGGAAAATATTATTTTTTAGAAATCATATAATGAATTTTTGTACATTGTTTTGTAGAATAAACACTTTTTATTTAGATATTTCTTTACACGTTCTTATATCTACCAATTGCATAATTCTTATAACTACTTATAAATTAAAAATATTCTCTTATTAATCACACATTTAGCATCTGATGAAAAATTATCCAGTATACAATTTAAAATATCCTATGATTGTCTCATTTTTAATTTAATTTTCTTTGTATTTAAATACTAGCATTCGGTGATTTTTATTTTTTCAAAATGCAATATTATATTGTTAATTATAATACTATCAAAAATAATGCTGAAAAGTGCACAAAGTTTATTATATTATTATCATATTACAAAAACAAAATACACAAATGTCGAATCTGGTACGAATTAGCGTCAAAATATTTTTACTATTGTCAAAAAATAGCTGCTGTATGATATTCTAATAGCAGAAATGTATTAAATGGAACTATCAACAAGACAAGATGTTTTTTGGAAGGGCATTGTTTCGACCCCTAAAACTAGAGATTTTTTACTTACAGTATCACCTGTAATATGCGCAATTTTATTTCAGATAAATATATAAGTACAATTTTAAATTAATCTTGTGAAGACGTGAGCATAATATCGAAACTGTAAATTTGTTTTCGCTGCTGAAGAGTTTAGTTTATATTTATCACATATTATTATTACATTTTTTCGTTACAAAATATTTTTTGTATTTATTTTAGTAAGTAATTTAGAGAATAATTTAAACAGTTCCGGTAAATCTTTAAATTTGAAAAAATATTTTAAAGTAGAGATTGTCTTTTAACTTTTATTTATTAACTTATATAAATTTTATTTATTAACTTATATAATTTTTCAAATAACTGGATATTTAAAATGCAAATCTAATAGGCAAATATACCCTTCCCCATATTTATCTATAATATAAATCGCGAAAAATTCGGAATGGGCGAGTTACGCCACAAGAATAAATAACGTTCCGCGGCATGTTGGTTGCTAGGTGTTTTGCGCCATGTATCATTTTTGTTGCTAGGTGGATTGCGCCACGCGTCCGCATTGCCATCTATCTCAATTTATCGTCTTAATACCGTCTCATACATTTTTGTTCAACCTATTAGCGTTACCCGGGGGACACTACCAGGAGTTTATATATATGGGAAGGAATTATAGATTGAATTAAGATTAATATTTTTTAATTTATGCATTCTAGTGCGAGGTGTTGAATTCGACTACTCGGAGGGGATAAGTAGCTCAAAACGACTATTCGAAGTTTTTGTTTTTTTTAAAGAAATGTGCCATTTTTCGATTCCAAAATCCTAAGTTTATTTGACCATGATTCAAAAATATGAGGCAATGTTCTCAGAACTTTCCTTCGAGATAGATCCCAAACCGTTGCCTACACCCCGCTCTAGTGTGACGTCTGATCTAGTTAATTCGTCCAATTCCTAATCGACTTCTGAAAGAGAAGGGATGATACTTTGAAGGGTTGCCAGTCGTAGACGAGCGTGGTGCAATATACCTGCTATGAAGATGTGTGGCGCAAATCAACTTTAAAAAAAAACTATATCAACAACGCGAGAAAAAATGTTTTGGTGGCGCTATTCATTCTCGGACATTATTCTCATGCATTTAATCTACAAATATATATATATCTTTATGAAATTTATTTTTATGAAATTATTTATTTTTTTATGAAATGAGTGAGTGACAAAAGTGAGAGAATTTTAATTACCTCACTTCCTATTGCAGGTTATTGATACTAGTCATATATAGAAATTTAATTTTCGCCCATGTTTTCCAATATCTTTACCATCCGCACCAGTTTCGACATTAAGTCAGAACGCTCTCACAGTAAAACACCGAAGAAAATACTTTGAAGGAATCTTTTTTAAACACGACATTCTACACATCGAACATTCAACATCACATATATAAGTAGCTTTACGATATGTCTCGTTGATACTCCTATACAAGTATAAGCAAAAATATGCAGGATTTACTTTAAATAGCTGAGTGATCATAGGCGTAGTCACCCGGGTGTGCTAAACTGCGTTTGAACACGGGACCTTTTGCTCTATAGTGAGATGTCTTACCACATGACCAAAACGATTGTGCAAAGGTTGTGTGGATGTATCGGCTATTTAAACTAACCACAGATGCTTCAGCACACTCATTAATTTCCGAAACGAAAATACTTCTTTTAAGTTAACAATTGTACATGTTTGAATAGTGTTCTGCTAACGGTATTTCATTAAGTATTTCTAGCTAAACCCAGTTTCAAATAAGCATTAAATATCTTCTCACCAACATTGAAAAATCAAAATTTTCGTTCTTTCAAATATTGATACTCTCTTTACTTTATTTGTGCTGAAAATAGATTTTAGTATCAAATATTTAATTGTTAGTTTGTAGAAAAGTGTTGCCAGTCATAATTAGTGAATTGCGAAAATTCAAAAGGTCTATTTAAACATGTTAAGGGATAATTTTAACATTTTTACCATGTTAATTTAAATTTGGAAGAACTAAAATCGGACAGGTCTCTACTGCACCATAAGGTTTGGTACGTGACTACCTTTTACGCGCGCCTGCTTGGCCTGCTGCTTCTTTGACCGAAATTTGACTCATTGGATTAATTGGCAACCTGAATTGCTCACGTTCCTCTACTTGATGGTAAGTCATTTATCCCCATGGGCTGATTCCCCTTGAGTAATATAGGAGAATGCGCATACTCTTCCCTTTTGACAGGGGGCGACATTCCATTTCACGCAGTACAAAATTGAGAAGGGGGAATGGGTTAACAATCGGTCTGGTCGACGCGTTCCCCTTTCAACCGAGGCACCATGTGTTCGATGCTGATACCGACCTATGTGTAAGTGTTGCTATAGGTGATATGTATTTTTATACTTCGTTCCTTGCAATTATCATAACTATTTCCTCAATAATTCTGCATTCTAGTCAACCAGTGGCGGCGATTGGATGTTTAAATTGCAGGCAAGTCTCCACTCGCCACCTCTAACCGCAGCCAATGCTTTCACAGTGGTGGCGTTTAATCAATAAATATATTTAGCCTATATGCATTTTAGCCATGGGTACATAAAAAAATGTTTTGGAAAACGTTCAAAGGAATTATTTCATTTGTTACTTAATTTTACTAAGCCTCTTGAAACCGAAATCCTTTTTGAACTTATTGGGGTCAATTTGGTTGTCAAATTAAATATATATATATATATATATATATATATATATATATATATATATATATATATATATATATATATATATATATATATATATATATATATATATATATATATATATATATATATATATGTTTTCAAGCCAATGGAATATATTTTGCGTGCACATTATATTTTTCAGGAAGAAAATAAATGTGCAATGAAAGGCGAAAATAAGTACATATAAGGCATTCCTAATACAGTATAAAAAACTTAATTGATACGTAACACTTAAATTTCCATTCGTGAGTTTGCTCGATTTAATAACTAAATTGAATTTCCGACTCGTTAGATACACGCAGTGGGATGCATTTAAATACAATTCAACGTCAAGAAATGTGTTCTTAGATACACGGGCAATACACCGACTGGCTAAAATATTATGACCATACCCATATACATATTGCATCCTATGTGCGTTCTCATTTTGTCGAATAAAGGATTATTTCCTTTAAGTTTAATCACAATTTGTGTGTCTTCCTATCGGTTATTTTAATTACTATTTTCTTTTTACCTAAATCTTCTTCACATGCCTTCATATCCTTAATATGAAATTTGGTGTAATTATGTTCATTAATTCAGATACTGATGATTCAAAAGAGGGGAACTTATTTTATGGCCACCCTGTATTAAAACTCTTTCCTGCCCGGACAGTGCTAAAATCCCCCTACTGGTGATTTTTGGTACTAAACTTTTTTTTACGGAAATCTTCCCCCTTGCCTTCAATATCCCCTTAATATGAAATTTGATGTAATTATGTTCATTATTTTTAGCTACTGATGCCTCTAATAAAGGGAACTTATTTTATGGCCACCTGATACCTATCTAGCCTTCCGGAGGAAACAGTTTGATGTCAACCTCATTTACATAAAACCGTCAGGTGGTCATACTATTTTGGCCACTCAGCAGCACATATTTTGAAAAAGATTCCAAGTCAGTAAAACTAAGAAGTAAATAATGAAAATGGCAAACTCGCAACCTCAATACCCAACCTCGTAGGAAATCAGATCACAGACAAACTTTTTACACAAAGTCATCCCGAGTTGTCTGGGAAGACTTATTTCCAGAATGGAATAGTTCGCCAGTTGGGGTCCTCGTTCATTCGTTCAAAATGCTGATCGGTTCAACCTTGCCTTATTCTTAACCATCCAGGTTCTGTGATCGGCCGCCAATAAGTTGGTGTGCTTCCGCCATTTTCTTTCTGCTTGCCTGAGGAGGAGATGCTTCAGCAGTCCGAAGTGGCGTTCCTGTCGAACTGCGTCTTGACGAAGTAGGTGGTGAGGTTCCCCTTGCCCTTCACGAAGATGGTTCCGCGGCATTCGCAATCGTAGTTGTGCTCCATCAGCGTCTTGGCGGTGTCCTCGGTCACCTGGAAGTTACACAAGGACGAAAGTAAGAAAAAGGGACATTCACACTAAAAGAACAAATAATGGGGTACTTTGGGATTATCCCGTCGACCATTTTCGCCGAACCCAATATTATCGCCAAACACGATATTATCGCCAAAAGGTAGCTTCTGCGCCAATAACCGCAACCGCCAATAACCGTGACGTATCTAGTCACGGAGTAAAGAAGAAGGTGGAGGTGCGAACAAGTCTAAAACCGGTTTGCAATGTGAAGTAAGCAATCGCTTAAAAAGTAGGAACTGGCGAAGTATTTGGCGCTATTCTAAAGCACTACTTTGTACAAGTACTTGGCAATAATTTATTTTATAATTTAATTTACCTATGAATTGGAAATAATAGCATTCTTTATCGATTTGGAACTTGTACTGCATCCCACAACTGCACAAACAGTCATTTTTTAAGTTTTGGCATGCGTTTTCTTAATTTGAAAATAATGCATCCCTCGTAGAAAAACTACTACAAACTAGGTTTGTTTGCGCCTAGTTTGGGGTTGCTAACTTACGTCTCACAAAATCTCGCCAAATCATCACCACCTTTTTTTTTACTCCGTGTATCTAGTCGACATCATGCGACCTTGACTACGCGAGTTAGTTTTCTTTAGCTTGTTGAAATATAATGTTTTTTTTTTCACTCCGCTTCAAAATGATTCGAATTTGGGATTTGCATAGTACAGAAGAGAGTGCAGTGGCATATTTTCAAGAGTATGGAATTATTTCTTCTAAGAAAATGTGCGTTAATGGCCACGATATGGCGTTGCATATCAAAACTGATAAGCAATGGCGGTGCAATGTAAAGGCATGCGAAAAACGAGTAGCTATTCGAAAAGGCACGTGGTTGGATGGCTTTTTGGCCACCGAAATGATTTATATAATAATGTATATGGTTATTATTATTTATTTATTATTAAGATTAGATAAATTTATTGTGTTTACAATGTTTATTTTGGAAATTTTTTTTCATGGAAAAACTAGCGCCAAGGGGTTTGGCGAGCGTTGGCAGGTCGACGGAATAATCCCAAAGTACCAATAATGGCAATGGTAGTCATAGAACTGCAGGGTGCGCCTGAGAAATATTTCGATATATATCGCAATTCCGAAAGAAAGAAAACATCGCAATTTCGATTTTTTAAATTTTCAATTTGTGATTTCTCGATTCTACGATTATTTGATTTTACGATAGCTTGGTTTTGCGATTATTCGGTTTTAAGAATACTCAATTTGCCGATTAGTTGGAAGAACACTCTGGACGCTAAAAGAACAAGCCCGATTCCAGAAAAACGCTACACAGAAATTATCAAAGACATAAATTACAACCTCGTTTTGTAACTTTCCTATAGCAGGGCTCGCAACAGTTTTTACATATGTCCCTAGGGAAAAAGGGACCAAACATTTAAATAAAAAGGGACAAAAAAGGACCTACAAAATTTAAATCCTCATTAAATTTTAAGTCATCAATGTGAGAGTGACAAAATTATAGGAAGAACTCAATACAGCAAAAAGAGTTTTAAGGGTACAAGGCTTGGCTTTTAAAACGCAAGTTACGAGTGCAATAAAAATTATGCTGATTCGATATTCTCCAGATTTGAAACGAAACGAGGACTGACATACAAAGCAGTTCAGATAGTGTATTTTATTATGCATTAATTTCCATAAAAAAAAATCAATACTATCAAGATAACTATTTGAACATCACATTTGTTGCAGAAAGTTCCAAAGAGATGGCTGTCGAATTGTGTAATATTTTATTTTGTATGTTAATTAGCAATCCGATTGCATAGTACGTTAGTACTTTTTGAACTCTAAATTAAAATATATTTTTTAAATTTAATTTTCAATTATTTTTTATATATTCAGTTCAGTTTCCAGTTTTCCACAATTTTTATAATTATAATAATAAATTTTTATTCGAATTGCCAAAAACCGGCAATTACTCCATGTTAGCTTAGTATTGTAACAATTGAATTGGGTGAATGCAGGCTAATTTTCAGGAGCCCAATATAGGCCAATTGTCAGTGGGCCAGAACAGGAAAATTATCGTTCGGCCAATTCACAACGTTTGGTATTTTATGCACTTTTCTAAACATTTTATAATAAATTAAGTTATTATTATATTAATTTTTTTATTTTTTATTAAAGAATAACATGATAAAATCTTTATAATATAAATTTTATTTTGGGTAGCTATACTTACAATTATGAAGTGTTTAACACATATTTTAAGGAACTTTAATTAATTATTTATTATATTTTCACTAAGCACTTCCTTTTCAAAATTTTATTGCAATTTGCGGAAAAGTTGTGACAAGGCGGTAAAGGCCAAGTATTTGAATTCCAGTACTGGCGGCTAGTAACAGCCAGCCATTATTGGGCCATTACATTTTCTCACGTACGTTTCGTAACAGCAAGTTTCAGTACTAGCCATTTACTGGACTAGTGCATGGGCGGCCGATGGTCAGAAGTGGCTATCACTGACACCATTAGTCCAACAGTTTGCCATAACTCCAATGCTTGCTGGGAGTGTTGTGTGACTGAGATAGATAGCCCGGCAGAAACGCCATCGACATAAAATGATGCTATTTCAAAGACTCATAACTTTAGGGAGAATTAGTCCAAATAAATAAAGCCACTGTCATGCAAAAGAAAGTGAGCCGTGTCAAACAGTCTGGTCACTACCCCATTTTCCCCTCTGACTTTTGTACCACGTGAGGAGAGAAATTAGTCATATTTCTTGCATAAACTACCTTTTTACACGCTGTAATTTCGGTTATCCTACAATTCTAATTTACTATTTGATGGCTGATATTTTTTTGTGATAAAATTGTGCGAAGTAGAAAGTGATGATTTGTAGAAAATTTCACTAAGAAGCCGAAATATCATTCTAAAGTTCAATTGCGGCATAGGAAACTTAACACAGGTTGAAAGAAGAACAGTGCAAGAAGAACAAAATGATACCAAGAAGTCTAAACTTAAGACAAGTGCTAGTAGATTCAAGGTAATATACCAATTCCAATAATTTATAATCACTACATATAAAGTAAACTGAAACGTATTTCTAAATTATAAAATCTAGTATTTCTAATTGAAAAAATGCTTCACATTTTCATTGTTTACAAAACAAAGGTAATTTAAACAATGATAATTTTTGACAAAGATTGAAACAATGATTTTTTTAAACAAAGCTAACATACAACAAAGACTAAAACAATGATTAATTTTAAACAAAGCTAACATACAACAAAGACTTAAACAATGATTTTTTAAAACAAAGCTAACATTACAACAAAGAGTTTACTTATATAAATTAAATTCGATGAATATTTGTTCACTAGCACAAAAACTTTCACGGTTGAAGTGTGCATTTGAATATTCTCAAGTGAGTATTCTGAAGTGAGTATTTTGAAGTGAGTATTTTGAAGTGAGTATTCTGCAGTCAGTGTTCTTACGATTTGTAACATGTCTTCGATACAATTTTCTGCTGGTAAGGCTAACTTGCGAAAAATGCATTCTTTGATTGATTTGTCTGCATTGGATTCTAAACTTCTTCCGAGGAATCCCTTCGAGTATCATGATATGAGCGCAACATCCCTGTTTTGTAGTAACTTGTCTTCCAAACCATTTTCTGCTGAATGCAGCATGTTGGAGTCGCCGACTGACTACGTTAAAGTTGAGTCAAATATGTTGGCGACTAAGTTTGAAGTAAAATCTTATGTTAGTGAGCAAACCTTTGATCGAATTGAAGTTGGTCAAACACGATTCCCAAACTTATCTCATGAACTTGAAAGGGAAACCTATCTTAATATAATGGCATATAAACGCCAACTTCAGTTTCATTCCAATCTGGAAACTATTCCCGAATTGAATGAAGAGGAAGAAAACGAACCAAACCATACATATGGCAAATCCCATAAGAAGACTATTGGTAGAAGAATCTTTCGATACTTTGGCAAAAAGTTCAGTTGCTTAAAATGTAACTATCAGTAAAAAGTTATTAGCATGAAAACAAGTTCTGATGTATGGATTAGTGTTCCTATTCATGATTTGGTTATCATTCTAAATTTTGTGTTGAAAATTAAATTCGAATGTATCATTAGTCTTCTTAAGTAATGTTTCGGACCTCTTTCTAAATTGTGTTGTTTTGAAAAGATTTTTTAATATATGATTAGCGTTCTTAAGTAATGTTTCGGACCTCTTTCTAAATTGTGTTGTTTTGAAATGATGTTTTTGTATCATTAGAGTTCTTATGGTTTGTATCTCTTTCCGAATTGTGTTGTTTTTAAACGATTTTTTAATGTATGATTAGTGTTCTTAAGTGATATTTCGGACCTCTTTCTAAATTGTGTTGTTTTGAAATGATGTTTTAATATATCATTAGTGTTTTTAAGTATTCATGTGGCTCCTTGTGTGCTTGTTTAAGTTTTACAGTTGACGTCTTTTTCCTGATTCCATACCTAATGTACAAAAACCTTAGCAGTAGCCCAACATCCCTCTCCATAGCTACATACCGGCAAAAATAAACCAACTAATCAGTGAAATTATCGAATATTTAATAAATTATTTAATTCAGGAAATTATCAATTATCTAATAAATCATTTAATCAGTAAATAAATCAAATATTTATTAAATTATTTAATCAATGAATAAATCAATAAATTATTTAATCAATGAATAAATCAATAAATTATTTAATCAATGAATAAATCATTAAATTATTTAATCAATGAATAAATCAATAAATTATTTAATCAATGAATAAATCAATAAATTACTTAATCAATGAATAAATCTATAAATTATTCAATCCATACATGTTTTAATCAATGAATAAATTATTTAATCAATAAATATATCAAATATTTAAATAAATTATTTAATCAATAAATATATCAACTATCAACTATTTAAATAAATTATTAAATCAATTAATCAATGAAACGCGTTCCTCCCAGTAATTGGGGGATGAGAGGAGCCAGAACAACAACGAGGCTCTTCGGGAGGGTCTGCTTGTCCACTGGAGATTGGTTAAGATCCGGATAGGAAATAGGGGGGTACAGTGAAAAGTGGACAAGAGACCCTCTTGGGGTACGACAGTAGCCCACCTCCTCGCGGTGTACCCCGGTCAACGGTGTGCTTTTATCTCGCACAACGGCTGAGAGGCTACTATAATTGCTTAACTTTTCCAAACACTCACTTGTACTTAAACTATTTAAGGAAACAATTTTTGACAGAGACTTTTGCACCCAAAACCTGGAACAAGAAATTTTGTTTTGAAGAAAATGGAAGAAATTCATAAGCATTTCAAACGTAGTTCTATGAAACACTTTCTTGACAATCTGCAAAAAACTTACCTGCATCAGGATAATTCTTCTCTTTCATTTCATACAATATAATGAATTTAACTTTTACACTAATACTAACTAATGTACAGACTATTTCTACAATTTAATTTGTCTAGTTGACAATTTACACCTATTTTGTAAAAATTGAGTGAAGTGGAAAGTGACGATTTGTCAAAGATTTCACTATGAAGCCAAAATATCTTACTAAAGTTTAATTGAGGCTTAGGAAAGGGAAACAGGTTGAAAGAACAGTTCAAGACGAAGCAAGTTATAGCAAATTATATCAGGAATTCTACACTTACGACAAGTGCGGGTATATCCAGAGCTTACCAAAAACATTATTATAGATAATACTTTTTGAAGAAAAATAGCTTCTCTGAAACTTAAGCTAATAAAACATTAACAAAAAATTATAATAATGCTGAAATAGCTCTATTGGCGATTTCTTTGTAGCAGTCGTTTTTCCAAGTTCAGATGGAATCGTGCTTACATGCGATTTCGGTTTTGTATGTCAATTACCGAGTTCATATGAGTGTTTCTCTTTTATCTCTTTTCTAAATTCTGGAGTTTCCTGAAAGTTTTCAAGTGAATTTCTTACATTGCGATTTCACGTCGAAATAAATACGTTATAGTCAGGTAAGAACTTGCAATTTTAAAAAAAAAGCTGCCAAAAAAAGTCGCCAAAAGCTGAAAAAAGTACAGGGTTTTGATTAAAATGTAGTCGCTTTTGACGCCATTTTAATAAAAATAGTCGCAAAATCTTAAAAATAGTTGCTTTAGTCGCCTTTGGCAGCCCTGAACAGAAGCGGAACAACACGTTCTTCGTCGTGAAAAAGTTAAATACGATTACGCTTAAACGCCTAATAATTATTTTTTAACAAAAATAAGAAATTTAGAAAAATGGACAAAAACCATTTTAAATCTGAATTCTACATGTACACATTTAATTACTATTTACAGGGCTCGTAACACTTTTTACATATGTCCATAGGGAAAAAGGGACCAAACATCTTAAAAAAAGAGACAAAAAGGGACCTACAAAATGTAAATCCTCATTAAATTTTAAGTCATCAATGTGAGAGTGACAAAATTGAAGGAAAAACGAAATAGAGCAAAAAGAGTTTAGGCTAGCCGCGCACTGGCAACTATCGGACATCCAACTGAACTATTTAGTTGCGTGCAACTGAAAAATTCAAATTGTATCTGCTCATTCAGCAATTATCGCACATGTAACTATTGGACAGAATATCCTTTCGCTCTCTACCAAGCTAACAACTTTGTCAAATAATCGACAATTTGGCGATTTTATATGGATTGTGAAAATACGAGTTTAGGCGTTTTTTCATTTTTACTTTTGTAATTTCGAAATCTGAAACTGGCAGCACTGAGTTTAATGCAATTAAAATAATTATCGGAGAGTCGTTGAGTGATTTTTTAGTCACTTAGCTGATTAAAAGTTGCAGTGTAATTATTGATTGTGCCAGACAAATAATTTATGATCAGAGATTTGTAATCAGTCACAAGTCCATGAATTTTCCGTTACCAAATCAAGAGTTTAATAGCTATTGGTTAAATAGTGTATAAGTTGTGCACTACACATCCCTTAGTAACATAAACACCAGCTGACTGCAAAAATGTGTAATTTCATTTCCCGTTTTATAACATCAAGTTTATTCGAAATTATTCGAAGGCTGCGTGTATTGAGATGGTCTTGCATTGAGTATAACTCTTCACAAGTCGTTTTAAATAAATGCGTACATATTTTTTTCCATGATTGTATGTATTATAAGCTGTTTGTTACTTTCGACAGAAATAGTCATATATCATAGAAATCAAGAACATATAACGGGACAGCATGTGCGCTTTGTTGCAGCAATAAAACTATGTTTAAGAACACGCATTGAATCGTTTCGACTCCTTTCACTCGTTTTTCCTATACCCCTAGTAAAAATTTGAAGAAAAAAATTAATTTGAGTTTTCCTTTGAACTGTAGCATTATATTATTTCTAGCATTATTCCAAACAAATTTTTTGAAGAAAATCGGAGCATTAATAAAAGTTAGTAAATTTGCGAAAATACTTTAATATTTTTGTAATAATCTCATGTTTTCTGTAACTTTTAAATTATGGTCCGAATTGAAATTTAGCAGGGACGCTACTTACTGAAGAAGATGTCTATTTTACAAATAAAATGTAAATCGAACAGTATTTTTTTAATTACAATATGAGATACTGGGAATACATATAATTACACTTGCATCTGATCAGCCTTCTCCCGAACAAAATCTTCATTTATACTTGTATCTGATACAATGCATAAACGAGATCCGGAGGTCCTGGAAGGACAGAAATTGTATACACATAGGCTTACATTCTATATCCATGTGATTAATTTGTAAAGACAAAAACAGCAAGCCTGCTCCTAGTTTAATTATATTTTGAAAGTTGGAACACCCTAATAGCAGACTCAACATAAATGCGAACATGAATGGTGATTTTTGTAACCGCTATTCAAAATGAAAAAATAATAATCTTTGGTTAAATAGGGGAGGGAAAATGATAAGAAATGTGCTATCATAGGCATAAAGGGGAAAAAATATTTTTTCTAAAATAAGGGAAAAAGGGACCATATTCTGAAAAAAAAAAGACTTTTAAAGGGACCTGTTGCGAGGCCTGCTATTGCATTTTTACGAAAATATCACGATATCGGAAATATCGATATTTAAAAAAATATTGATATACCGAAAATATCGATAAATTGAAACTATTAATAATCGAAAATATTGATTGTTCGGAAAATATTGATAATTGATTAGCGATGTGAAACTATCCACATCCGAGCCTCTTTTGGGTGATTATAAAAGAAATTACCAACTATGAAAGGCAATATCTTCGCAGCCGAACTACTTAGAGCGATGTTAAACAAATTATTGAGAAGGGAAGAAGTTTTGTTTGTTTTGTGAGAGATGATGATAACCCTTTGTTTAACCCAACTGCGATTTATTTCTATAGATGTACCTAACGTATGAAATGAAGTGAATACGTTCTTAAAATCGGTCTGACTAAGGTGGTCATTAAAAGAAACTTGAGCGACGTAAAAAACGGTGACCTTTCAAAGCCGGAGGGAATCAGCTTAGGAGAATAAATTACCTAGCATTGTGTAGAGGAAAATAGATCATGCGATCGAGAAGCAATGGCTAAAAATGAGAAGGCAAAATGCTCTTTTTTTTACAATTCCGTGGGAATTTGTTTTAAACTTACAAAAAGTGGAATAGCTGTAATTAATATTCCCCTGCTCCCCAACCCTAATCCACGCTATTGTGTATCAGATAGTTTATGTGGTATCTAGGCTCCACAGTACTTGTCATTTGCGCCACTGGTCGTGCCCATAGAGTAATGATACAAATAGATGAATAAAAATGCACATTTCCGTGTGTGCATCATTGAAACCACGTGATAGGTGGAAATATTACTTGCGTCAATATTACTTGACAGGCCTTGGCGACTTTTAGAACTAAACGAGATCGAAGTATTGTAAAATGGTTTTGTGTTTCATTTTGTATTTAAATATCGTTTTTTGAACGAGTGGCACAATTTAAGGGAGTTTAACAGATATATTAAAGATTTTTCTTACTTTGTACATTTGAAATAATTGCATTACGTTTTTATGTAAAAAATTTACCATAAGAGAAGTTCTTTCAATTGTTATTTTATGTAGTTCAATAAGAAAATAGGAACAATAAAACCTGAGAAATATAAAGAGTTTCGTTTCTTCGAGTATTGAACACAAAGAAAATGATATTTTCGTTTCGTTAATGAAGAGGAAATATTTAACGCATACTGTTTGAAAATAAGTAAATACCTACATATATGTTAAGAAGCTTAATACGGACAGAGAACGCCTTATCACCATAAAGAAGATAGCGCGCCAAATTTGGAACTCCTGCAGATGTCTGAACGCCAAATGTGGCAGCACTAAAACCGCGTGATGTTGGTTTTTGTATTTCAATGTTGACACGGCGGCCTTACGAGAGTCTGGCATTGAAGGCCCGCTCTCTATTTTATATTACAACTCTCTGGCCGTGCCCCGATGTTACTTTTACCTGTATCTTGCCGATAAGTCCGCAGCTGTCCATTCTGCTGGCGACGTTCACAGTGTTGCCCCAAATGTCGTACTGCGGCTTCTGAGCCCCAACCACTCCAGCGATCACCGGGCCGTTGTTGATGCCTGCAAAGAGACGCAAAGATCGTGATAACGAATGTCCAAGCACCTGCTCTTTTATTATGTATGACAGGCTAAAGTCCTAAGTAAAGTTCCGAAAGTAATTTTGTACATGGCCTCCCATCAATGGCAAGACGTCCATTTTGTATTCATGAATTCCATCCTACTTTTGTTAGGCAGCTAACTTCCGAATTTTCAAATTCTTGTAAAAAGTTTATAGTTGTAAATTAAAAAATTTTTTTTGCGTCAACAATGAATTTTCTGGTGATACTACTGGCCTTCCTGCTGGAAGAAAGAACAAAACTATATATGCCAGTAAAGGTGAGTCCCATCGGCAGTGCGCAGCGTCTTTTCGGAAGGACGTTATACGTTCTATCATTAACACTTCAGTAGACGCTCGTGGCACAAAAGTAGTCGCGAGTCATCTGTGAGATGCCTCTTCTAATTAATCCAATAATACTGATTAAATACTATTAAATTTAAAAGGAAAATACACTGCTATACAAAAAAAGTTTTCTAAGAATTCGAGCACGTATGAGGCGTAACACATACTGTTGTCTTGGCATCTTCTAAGTGACGAGCGACTAATGGAGTGTTAATTATAACTACATGATATTCATTACTTTAAAATGCGTTCGATGAAAACTCGCTGAATCCACTCACCGACTCGTAGTCGAAACCTCTGGAATGACTCTCTGTTGATCTGGTCCAGCAGGGACATGAGGGCGATCGCGAATTCGGTGAGAGCGAGTATGTTGTGGCCCTGGCGCGACTGGTCCTGTTCGTGAGGATGAAAGAAAACATGCATGTTTTTTTAATACCAATAAACAAATTTAATTACAAAATAACTTGAAAATGAGGAAAATGTTTTTTTAAAAAATATATATTTCTAGTTCATTGAATTTTTCCGATAACTGAATGCCGGATAACCGAAAATATATTTTATTTTAAATAAAGATAATTCGTATCCAACAATGAAAAAAATTTGAAAATTCAGAAATATTTTTTTAAAAAATTCGGTTAATAGATATTTTCAGATAAATAAAAACTGAATAAACAATTTTTGCTGTAATTTTTTAAAAATTAAAATTTTCTAAATCCCCCCCCCCCCCCCCCAAAAAAAAAATCCGGACAATATATATTTTTGAACGGTTAGTTTTTTAATTGAAAATTCAGAAAGTTTCCAAGTGAGACATTCTCCATACCAAAAATTCCAAATATTTGAATTAGAACAGAAACTATGCGCGAACTACATAAAAGAATACATAAAGGTCGAATTGATAACTTTTCAACTTGGCACGCCTGGCGGTATTGGTTGGTTTGCTGAAGTCGGTTAAAAAACATAGTATTAACATAGTGCTATTTCCTATTAACTTTATCGGAATTCATCTCTCTAAAAAGCGTTTGAAACACTTTTAATTCTAGAGTAGTAAATGTTTGTGAAATTTGTTCAAGACTGCTAAAACACAGCTATACTATTTTAGACTACTATAAACTTATTTTATATTGAGTTAAATAGTTTTTTTATTAATTAGCATACTAAGCCGGAGGAAGTATTATATTAAATGTAATTCTAGATTTTTGATTTAAGTCAGTGATTTTTGTTTGAGTGACCCTTGTAACATGTGGTGTTCCTTTTTCATGTTTTGGAATAAATTATTTTCCAGTTGAACAAATTACGATGTCTTTTGATTTGGTTCTTTCAATCGGGCAAGTTGAATCGCCATAATAAAAGAAAATCTTAATCTTCAGCTGAAAGTGAACTACACCATGAATGTCCGACCAAACGTATGAGATAACCTTATTTCCATGGATATTTAGTTTTGGAATTTTTTCAGCTATTCTCCAGTAAAAGCCATTGTTTCTTTATCACAGAGTTTACGGAGAAAATCCATTATCCCGTTATCATGGGGGAAAATAATTTATTGGCGGTTATGGAGCCAGCCAGCTGAAGAAGGGAAACAGTGATGTTGAAATGCTGACCAAGAAGCATTCAACATTTACAAAATGCCTGCCCTCAATAAGTTTTTGAGGAGTGAGTTATTTTTCCATACAGGCCCGCAAGGCATGTTAATTGGGAAAGGTGTGGTAGGGAGGGTATCTTCAAGCAGTGGCGGCGATTGGGTGGTAAAAGTGGGGGGGGGGGGGCAAGATCAAGATGAAACAAGTGTGTGTGAAGCGGAGAAGAGGGGGGGGGGGTAGTAATAAAAATTTTGAACGAACACCAAAACAATAAATATTGCACATTTATATTTACTCTCTATTTTGAGTTATTTGAAGGAAAGAATACCAATTTAAAATAGGTACGAGACGCCCAGGTCGACTATTAACCCATTTTCGATTATTTTCCATTTTTTTTTTTATTTTGGAGTGATGCGGACTGTTGTAATGAATCTAATTAACATACTTATTGACCGACCTCCAAAGGGATAGGTATCCTTTCCATTGGTGTCAGTGTTGAAAAAGAAATGGAGGAAATTTTCTTTCCTCACCCTCCCAATCCCTAGAAAATTGCCAGCACCATTTACAATTCTACATTTGTGGTGTGACGTTTGGGACCCTGAGACTGAAGAGTGTTGAGCCGCGTATAAAATAATATGTATCGGCAAAGAAACTCTTTTTATTTTGTTTACAAAATTACTTTTGATACGTTCAAAACATCGCTCTCTAAAGAAAAGACAGTGTGTGTAGTTCACTTCAGTTCGATGGTGTGTGCAGTTCACTTCAGTTCGATGGTGTGTGCAGTTCACTTCAGTTCGATGGTGTGGTCGCCACAAGACAAATTCTTACAGTTTGCAGGCACGTGGGTATAGATTTTATGTAGGTTGAGTGATTGATTATTTCATGGGGGTTCAGTGACAGAGCAACGAATTTCTTTAGGCATCTATCCCCCTCACCAAGAGGGGTGAATCCTTAACCCCACAAAATTTAACAAACATATCTCACAAACCCCCACCAATTTTTTTTTATTAAAAAAATTATTAATTTTCGTTCAAGTAAACATGAATACGTTGGCAGAAAAATAACATCAACAGTTCAGTTATCATTGTCATTAACTATATTTAACAGTTGTCAATAACTATTTTTAAAATTAATAAATCACTCCCTAATTATGAAATCAATTTAGAGAACAAATTTAAAGTTTGAGATTCCTTATAATATATGTGTGGTAACGAACAATGAAGCCGCCGTGTGCCAGCTCAAGTGTTGTCCTCGTTATATATGACCATTGTTCAAAAATACGAAGCAATTGTTCCCGGGTTTTTCCTTGGAGATGGGTCCCGAACCCGAACTGTCGGCAATAGCCCAATCTGCAGCTCTAGTGCTACGTTATTTAACCAAATCAAACTTTCCGATTTAAATTCCCACCTCAACAGTGCTAAACATTCCCAGTTCCAGTTTATATACATTTTCAACATTCTTATAAATTATGTAATATTAAACAGTTCTCTCAAAAAGTATTGGTTTGTTGCAAGCATTTTCCAATGCAGTATCCGTTCAGAGGTCAAATTTAATCTTACAAGTTAGGCAATTTCTAATCTTCCCTCGCTTTCATTTGCAAATAATATTAATTTTCTTCGGACATAACACGGATTTCCAACACGGATTTGTAAAATTCTAAACCAAAATCATAATAATAATCACAGGGTCTCATTGTCGGATAATTATTACTATTCTTTTTAAATGGATATTTTGGAAAAAGCAAAAACATTTCATCCGTGTATGAATAAATCCATATTTAAGCAAAAGTTTTCAAAATATATCTATTCACGATTAAATTAAACTGTACCTTCGTTACACATTTTATGAAGTGCAATAATATTCGAAATTTACAAATATCAATGATTACTGAAATACGAATAAATTTTCCAATAATAGTTTGAAATTAAATTATAAATTGAACAATTAATGCTAAATTAAATTGAAGAACAATCGCATAATATGAATGATGTAAAAGATTTCGAAATATGATATATAAATGCTAAAAATCAAGATAATGGTATCTTTAAACGTAAACTTGCGCGATTTTGAAAATTCTGTGGCGTAGATTGCAAGCAAACAGACAAGCTTTCTTGAATTGAAACTGGAAACAGTAGTGCTTGTATTGCTGTCATGTTCAACTTCACATTTGTTCTTTTTATTAAAGTAATTTAAAACTGAAATTTGTAAAATTCGCTACATTTTGCTAAAAAGCAGAGCAGACGAAGATCAAAACAAAGACATTAATGGCTAACTCATGACTCCTTCCCTCCTATCTACAGATTTATAGATTACGCAATTGTTCGGCGCCAATAGATTACACAATACGCATTTTATTAAGACCGGATACTATTTTAATGTAAAAAAGTTGCAGATAGTCATAAATAAAAGAAGGGGGTTTGATCTATTTTTAGAATTGAAGGTCATACAGTTGCATTTTTCTATGTAAAGAAAAGATATGCTATTTCTTTTTCCGAAAAAAATAAAAACAGAATGAGTAATGGACATGGAATGAGTAAGGCATGAGTCGCCAATCAATGGATTAAGTTAGCAGCTGTCTGCCTGGAAATCTGAAAACGAAGCTCCTCAATTTAGATAGAGAATTTATTTTATTTTTTAAATGTTGAATTTTTTTTTAAAGAATAACGATACCACATTAGTTCAAAAAAAAATTCACTTGACTTTCAATGGAAGGGGTTTGAACCTTAGTAGTGGGAGGAAGTTGGGGTTCAAATTTTTTCCTTTGTTCGGCAATGCAATAGAACAATTGACTTGTAATATAGTTTTAAAAAGAGCAATATTAAAAAAGTGCGGGGGCAACATCCGAAAAAAGTGCGGGGGCAACCGCCCCCCCCCTTGCCCCCCCGAATCGCCGCCACTGTCTTCAAGGGCTATGAAATATGTTGACACTTGCGAACGTCCAAACACTTTGCATAAGTAACATTGATATTCTAAGTTGTCGTAGTTGCTTTACGACCACATTTAAAGTGAAAGGGCATACAATCTCCAATATCAGCTTCTCGAAGATTACAGTTTATTTAATTCATAATGAATTACATTACATTTACATACTCTTAATATATATCAGCTGAAAGCACTTCATGTATACAGTTAAGAACTAAAAGTAGAATGCGCTCAATGCCATACAGCGACCCTGAAACATACGCCAAAAGTCGTCACCTTAAAGAACGACATTTTACCTTATGAGCACCCATGGTACGCTTAATTTATTTTTTAAATAAATCTTTCACATGAAATAAAACTGCCACGTTACAGAAAACTGGAATTTTACAAGTGAACTTTTGAAGTTTGTCCATTTAGGTTTATCGCCGTTCCTCGCCTCACTGATGCTTTATCAAGTCGACCTTTTCTTAGGCTAGCCACACATTGGCAATTATCCGGCACGCAACCAAAATATTTAGTTTCATGTAACTGAAATTCTTAAATTGTATCCGCTCACTGAGCAACTTTTGTATACATTTTAGAAAATAATCGACATTTTGGCGATTTTGTATACATTGCGATAATACTAGTTTAGCGGGTTTTCACCTTCACTTTGGAAATTTAGAAATTTTAGCTCTACAATTCAATAATTTCCCGCAGTTGGTGTGTGATTTTTTAGTTGCTCAATTGATTAAAAGTTGCTGAGCAATTCTTGCTTGTGTGCAACTAGCCGTAGTCGGCAAACGAATTGTGGGTCGCGAACAAGTCAAGTGGGGTAACAAGCCAAAAAAATAATATAAGAGGGAAAATTCCGTATTGTGGCGGCACTCTTCGTATCAAATTGTGCAAGCCAAAACGTATTTTTTTAAAAGGTTTTCATTCTGTAAATGTTTCCTTTTATTTAATTGAATAAAAGTTATTGTAAATAACAGATGAATTGATGAAAGAGCATATAAAGTTTATCATTACAAATTCATAATTTTTTACATTGGGAAAGATATATAAGGTGGTCAGAATTAGTTAAGAGATAATTATTGTTTGGTTGTATCGCATTTAGATATGCTGACATAATAAAATATTATTTTTGCCTTACAACTTCGCTTATATTTTAAAAAGTTACTTAGCTTTAATAGCATTAAACAAAGTACAATAGTTACATTATAAAAAAAAATAATGGTTTGCATTTTGTGTATTAACGGGCCCCAAGCAATGTGTCACCAACCTGTATAAACTGACAGTTGTAAGATACATACAAAACCTATATCGCACATTACCCCGTTCTCTTCTCTGCCCGGTTGGAGTCCGGCAGCAGCCATGTATGTGCTCCCGATGGTCTTGATCTTCTCGATTCTGCTGAATTTCGGCTTCAAGAGGAGCTGCAATATGAAAAGATTGCAATAACCAAAAGGCAAAATATAACTCCGGAACAAATTTTGGGTTTATTTATTTTAAAAATATATGGAATAAGGTCTTTAAAATGATACCGTCACCCTAATACAACAACTAGATAATTAGTAAACTCAGGCCTCGCAACACTTTTTACATTTGTCCCTAGGGAAAAATGGACCAAACATCTTTAAAAAAAGGGACAAAAAGGGACCTACAAAATTTAAGCCTGCGTTAAATTTTCGTTAACTATCACCATTATAAATATAGCACCGTAAAACTATTAATATTATTAAAATAATTTGTTAAATCTCATGAATCTTTTAAACCTTATGTTGACCAAATTATATGAACAAAGTAACGGAGTAAAATTAATTGTAAATTTTAAAAAAATAAATTATTTTCTATCCGTTTGAAAGAAATCTTGAAATGATACGTTTCATATATGTAAGCTATTTCTGAACACTACCAGTGTTTGACTATATCGTCTATGCTTTCGGTCAGGGTCGGAGTCACAACCTAAAAAATGACATGTGTAAAATCAATATAACTTTACTTAGAATCAGCCTATGGGGATAAATAATGTACGATTGTGTGCATGAAAGTGACTTTTCGACCGGTCTAATTTTAACCTATTCCCCGCACTGACCTTTGTACCGCGTTGGTAAGGGGTGTAACACGTAATTGTTGCATATGCAATTCAACTCCCAAAACTCCATTTGCAATCAGCTTATGTGCATAAATGACATACCGTCGTGTAGATTAATGTGGAATACGTCGACCAGGGCGATTGTTAACTCATTCCCCCTTTGACCTTTGTACCGGCGAGGGAGGGGGGGGGGATCGACCTTGGCTGCAGTATATGCTTTCAGCCCCCATTACTCCACGGAGAATAGACCTTTGATGTATAAATTATCTACCATCGTGTAGAGGAAAGTAGGCCACACCAACCAAGTTGGCTATTTACCCACTACTTTTCTGAAATGTGTACCGCGTGGGGCCCAAATGTTTCCACGAATAAATTCTTACTGTACAGTGGGGTACCTACTCTTTTTTTTGCCGTTGGGGGGGGGGGGGATATAAGAAATACAACGGGGGGAGAGGGGGAAGAACCGATGAGGGACCATTTTTTACGTGTGCGAAACCACGGGTAATAGCTTAGTATAACATAAATCAGTGAATGAATGCATGCGTTTTGTTGCAGCAACAAAACTATGTTTAAGAATATACATTGAATCGTTTTGACTTTCTTTCACTCTTTTTTCTAGTACCACTAGTAAAAATTTGAAAAAATAATAATTTTTTTTAATACATAGCATTCTACTATTTCGAGTATTATTCCAACCAAATTTGAAGAAAATCGAAGGATTATTAAAAAAGTTAGTAAATTTGTGCGAAAATGTTTTTTAAAAATTCATTTCGTAATAATCATTTCGTTATTTGTAACTTTTTAAATTTTGGCCAAATTTCTTGTAATTCAGCAGGGATGCTACTTAGTACAGGAAAAGTCTATTTTTCAAATCAAAAGTAAATCGAACAGTATTTACTTGTGGTCCTGGGAGAACAGTTTACACTTAGACCCACATTCCACATTAATGTGATTAATTACATTTGTAAACACAAACATAGAGCCTTTTTCTGGTTTAATGATATTCGAGAGTTGCAATACCCTAGCAGCAGATTTAACACATATACAAAGGTGATTGTAATGACCATTACATAATAAAAAAAATGGTTAAATAAGGAGGAGAAAGGGCCAGAAATTTATTATTATGGTCATAAAGGGTGTAAAAAATTACTTTTGATAAAATAAGGGGAAAAGGGACCATATTCCGAAAAAAGGGACTTTTAAGTACCTCAATTAAAAAAAGGACTTTTAGGGAAAAAAGGGACCTGTTGCGAGGCCTGTAAACTAGATAACTACTAAACTAGATAGCAGATTAAGGTATTAAATGCAATTACATATAAAGTGTATATGTAAGTACATGTAATACCGTAAACTTCCTATGGCGTTATCTGTTTGAATAGTACTATCCTACATACGTAATAAAGTATTAGAAGTAATTTTAATATTCATTTTAATTTATGTGTCAATTCTTAGAATAAAATGTTGATGATAAGAACCAGACCCGCCTTCAGATTTATGATATTTTAGAAAATTCTCTTCAATTCTAAAATTTATGACGCCGAAATGACAACACATCATAGTATTAATAATCCCACTTTGGGGATTTCTAAGGGCGGATTCCAATTTGCACATTTAACCGTTATCCGGGAGCAGGTCATGTGGTTTGTGTACAGGTCCGTGTTCAGTGTATGTATTACCTTGTCGAAGTCGCATATGATCTCGTTGAGCAGCCTGAGACACTCGAGGCCCTGCTTGTTGATGTCCGTCTCGTCGTAGAACTCCTTGTAGTTCGGGATGGAGGCGAACATCACGGCCACGTTGCAGTAGCGCTCGTGGTACAGCTCCTGGGAGGGAAGAGAACAGCTTTCAATAGGAAGGGGTAAATGGATGTGGATGTAAGTAACAAAAAGTAAGTTTTAGAGATATTTGACTTTGCAGTTTCTTGTTGGAAAAGCACGTGGACAAAACTCCCACGCACGAGACGTCCAATTAGATAGCCGGAGAATACTACGCAAGTAAGTTCTGATGAGGCTGGAGAGTCGCCATCTTTTTGGGGAGACTAGAGAACTATACCACGAGGTCAACGAATAGGAAGTGCCAATCCCGTAGGCGCACTTTCCTTTAATTGTAAATAAAATGTAACCTCTCTTAAAGTTAACTAAACTTAGATTGGATACACCTGAAGAGTTGGTTTCTTTGCGTATTCTTGAATTTGATTAAGCGAGCCTTATTAGAGTCCGTGTTGTGTACGAATAGCAGCAACTACAATACACGAGGATTTACCCTACTTGGATAATCTTCATTTCTATTTCATATTGTGTTGCAGTCACACTAGTAACTCTTTTACTAAGGCTTCTACACTGTTGCTGCCAGTGTCAATAAACAGGCCAACAACATAGTTCCTTCATAAAATATAACAATGACTCAATTAAAAAAAAATTACATACCTCATTTATCCACTTATCTTTTCAATACTGATGTTAATATTTTCTTGTAAGATTAACTAATTAAAAATAAGTGTAGTGCAAAACAACTGTAATATTCCCTCTTCATATATGCTAACCTTAGCAGAAAAATTATTTAAACATTGTAATTTTGTGTCCTGAAATCGGTCCTGGTACAGTAGTCATCGGCAGAAACTTGCACGACATAAAAAGTTTTGATATTCCAAAGGCCTATAACTCCGGGGAACAAATGACCTTCAAACGTCATACCACAGAGGAAAAAGGGGTCGTGTCGACAAGATCGGCTAATAATCCAACTTCCCTTCTGACTTATGTACTGCGTGGAGGGGGAATATGAGTCAAAGAATGGGCATACGCTTGTTTAACCGCCGTAACTTCAGTTATAAATGAAGGATCGTGGAGAGCATGTGTTTAAATTGAAGATACTACGATTTCTATCATTATATTTGAGTTTAAACCATTAAAAAATGTATGTAGTGGGAAGGGACGTGGTAGAAGATTTGAATATGAAGCCAAAATATCACACTAAAGGCGTTATTCGTAATTACTTCGTATATTTAGTAATAATTCATAATATATTTAATGTTAGTTATAAACCATCGCGAAAATGTCGTCAGGTAAGTTTCCCATTGCGTGTATCTCATTGTCTTCATGTACAGCAAGTATCTCCAACCACTTGTTTACGTGTCTCGGTGTTGGATATGGAAGCCCTACGTCTTTCACGCCAAAGTTGTCGATGGAAATTGATTTGGCGCAGTGCCCTCTCGTTCTTTACTCTTTTACAGGGAATCCCTCACCTCCGTCTGGCGCGTGTTGGACAGGAAGTGGCGGGCGACGTGCGCGGGGAGGATGTTCTCTAGCAGGATCTTGTTGATGGAGCCCATCGTCTCCACTTCGTCCTGTTCCACACGGAGTTTGTTCTGCCACAGGAAGTCCGCGCGGGACGTCGACTCGGACTGCAAGGAAAATAAGGAGCACACAATTATAACTATGCGAGGAATGCGATTTGAAACCTTGTTTTATCCACACACAATTATAATAAATACACACAATTACATCCAATATCCATAATTCGAATACAAAAATATAAAACTTTAAAAATGTCTAATGTTGACAATAATCTTCTATTTTAAGTGATTTTTATTTTCCATGTTTCATTAAAATTTGGCGTCTTCATTAGTCCGGCGCCTCAAGCGGCCTTATGCCGCCTCTTATTGTTAAATATCGTTCGATAATTATTGTTTTCAATCGACTAATAACCTTACCTGTCTGTCCAAAACCAACAGGGCGAGCATGAAAACGAAGAGGAATAGAATGGCGTAAACTGACAGCGGCAGTTTGTAAAACCTGGGGGAAAGATAAGGCAAGTAAATATGCAAGAGATTAGAACACAATTAAAGAACAGTTTCAACAATCACAGTCAAACTTTGGCTCGAAAAATAAGAATTTTTTTTTATCGAGAGAGAGTGAAAAGATTTATGAAAATGAGATAAAAGCTCTCTGCTGTGCATAATGCTAATGTATTTATGTATTAAGATGAACATTTCTGATTATACTTTTATCGAATGTGTGTTGGTTCTTGGCAGGGTTTAAAAAACCAAAAGCGGATCATATCGACATGCGTGGCGTAATAAGTGACGGCTCCTAACAAGAATACATTATTCCAGCCTTTATCTTTCTAGTTTCTTTCCACCTTAAAATTCGATTCGCCTTGAATTGTGACTCTCAAACACAGCGCGAGCTTTGCATTGTTAAATAAATTTATCCAATTGGCCAGGAATTAAATATTAAAACAACATATTTGAAAACATTTAACATGAAATTTTTCGACTATTTTATTATTGAAATACGTTTAAATACAGAAAAATGAATATTTTTAATCTTTGAATACAATGGTTGAGAAATTTAGCATAGTCATTTTACAACGAAAGTAAGAATTAGAAAGGTTTTATATCGATATCTCTATAAAAAGTTTCGACATATTGTTCAAAATTAAAATATAAATGATGACATTTGATATTAATCTCATCTCTGAAAGTTCTAATATTCTCATGTGGAAAAGTTTTTTATTTCATTTCGCAACTAACTGTTAAATATAAAATTTTTATTCCGAAAATATATAATTCTTATATTTTTAAAAGTTTTATTGAAAATCCTTTATTAAAGACAGGAACCTGGCCATAACTAAGTTGACTTTTTTTTATGTTTGTTTCTTTTATATTTTTATTTTAAAATCAAATGACGTAAAGTGTTTAGTTCAAAGGATTAACAAATAACAAAGAATGACTTATAAAACGGCACAGCACATTTAAATAAAAGGATTAAGAGGAATTTGATTACTCGAAAAAGTCTGTTCTAAAGTGGGATTTCAGCAATTGTATTTTTTCCAAATGCAGTCCCATAAGAGGATTAAAAATTTTGTTTAAATGCATCTCATTTTAGAACCTTTTTCTTTCTTTACACATGAAATATAAAATGATTTTATTTCCCAAGTGCAAAAAGTATTTGATAAAGTGCATAAGTTTTGTTGGAGAAGAATGGCGTTTCTATTGTGTTCATCTAATATTGTGCTAATGACTTTAAATAGAAGCAACAGTTTTGTGTTTAGTTCCCGTTCCAGTCTTATTTGAAAGAGTAGCCATATTATATGAAACTAGGAGGCTCCGCCCCCTGCTCCGCCAACCCCCGGAGGATTGCTACGCAATCCTCATAGGTTTGCTCCGCAAACCACTTCTCGCTTCGCTCGCTAAATGGTAGGATACAATAACAATGTGTCCTAGTAACAATACTTTTTTTAATTATATTACCAAACACTTTAAACGTTGAAACTAAATTTAAATTATAATTCATCTTGGCATCAATGCATTTTTTTGCCATGTAAATCAATATAAAATCATTTAATTTAATTTCTTTTAAACTACAAATGAAAACAATGGAACCACTGGCAAGCCATTATTTATTATTTTATTTCTACCATTATTTATTATTTTCCACGTTATTTTCACACCTTTCGTGCGTTTTAGTTTAATTTTTAACATTATTGGTAGTTTATTTTGGCATAATTGACGTTAAGCTTACCATACTCTTGCCTATCAGAAGTGCGTACGTTACTAAGTTAATACGTCATAAAAATGAAGTTCATAGAAATCTAGTTTTCCAAATTGCCAACAGATGGTGCCACGTTAATGTTCTGCTCATGTAAAGTTTGAAAGCGTTTTTCAAAACTTCTATTTTTAATGTAATATGGTTTATATTCTTCCTAATTTAAGCTGACATCAACAAAATAATTATTTACTAATGAATTGAAAGGGCTAATCGTCAAAATGGCTTACATAATGGCAAATAAAATACGGGCACAACAGAATTTCGTAAACAAACTAACTGTTGCCACTCAGCGTACAGAAAAAACAGCGTTTTTCAATCACCGCGTAAGAGAAATATATATAAAGATTTTAGAAGAAAATGAATTACTTTATTTCGAACATTTACACTAAAGGAAAATATGATCGTTAAAAGGTCGTTTGGCTTCCTACATAAAAATATAACATTTTCGAAAAAAGTTTTGTATTAAATTTTTACATTTTTCGAAAATGGTGTCTTGAATAACAAATAAAAACTATCGCAGTGTCATCAAGAGCTAAAATTTTAAAAAGAAATACTGTATATAATTTGTAATCCTCTTCTGGGATTATCCAGTTTCTTTGAAGATGTTAAAATTTGAATTAAAGCAATTTTAAAATTAAATAAGTTTTAAATTTTGCTTTTAAAAAAAGAAGAAAGGTTAATTAAGTATAATGAAATTAATAATATTAAAGTTAAAAAGTTGACATTTTTGAAAATACGCTACGAAAAACAAAACAAGAAGCTTTTAAATTAACGACTCATACCCCACAGTTATATTTTTTAGTAAATTTCTGATTTCTTCTCACTCTTTCTGTGTATATATAAATCTATCATCGAATATATTTGAAACTTTTGACGTACAAATATGAAATTTTTTCCCCCGAGAAATAGTCTAATTTAAACAAAAAAAAACTAAAGGAGGAATTCAATCGATCCATTCATTGAACAAATATTAAACGGTCGATCAATCAATCTATCATAGCATACATCAATCAATTCATTGATCGATCCAATATCAATCAATGCATCGATCCGTGAAGAAATGTTTCGATTCACGAACCCATCCATTGATACATTGATTGAATTCGTATCAATCATTCAATGATTGATACAAAATTTAAGTGCGCTATCTTACTGCTGTATCGCACTTTCAAGAAAATATTCCTTTTCATCGCAGACATCGTGTTTTAAATATTTCCTATGTAAAATTCAATCAATATGTCGACCTGTGAAGAAATTCGTCGGTCTATAAATCCATCCAATGATACATTGATTGATCTTGTAAGTCATCCAATTAATCAGTGTGTCGATTCGTGAAACCATCCATTGATACATTGATTGCTCTCGTATCAATCAATCAATCAATGCATCGATCTGTGAAGAATTGTTTCGATCCATGAATCCATTCATTGATACATTGATAGATTTCGCATTACTCAATCACCAATCTATCGATCCATGAATCAATCGATCGCATCTCACCCATCTCCGTCTTCCAGCGTGGCGCTGAAGAGGTCCGGCCTGACGACCGTGAAGGCGAGTCCGAATCCCACGACGTCCGTCAGCATGACGGCGAACTTGAGGACGTACGACATGTGCAGGAACAGGGAGACGCACGTCAGCGTCAGCACGGCCGGGAAGATGTGCGCCTGCAAGAGACCAGCAAGGCATGCGTCATTTCAGTGCGCTACCTCACTGCTGTACTGCATCAGACACTTTCAAGAAAATATTCCTTTTCATCGCAAACACCGTGTCTTAAACATTCCCTATGTGAAATTCAATTGCAGAATTAAAGAATGAGGCAAACACTGTAATCTAGCATATACTCGTATATATGTTTAAGAATTCTGCAACTTGGTTAAAAAGGACCTAATAACCGAGTTGGTTGAATTAACGTCGCACTACATATGCACAGTGGGCTGTTGGGACGGTTCGGGGGTCTATCTGAAGGAAACTTGCGGTAACACTGCCCAATATTTTTAACCATTAGAGGATGAGGTCAACACCTGTACCCGACGCAACCTCAATAGGCGGCAGGATATTGGAACACGATCAGATTTAACGTGCACCAGTGCCTTATACAAGGTGAAAAGTTTTTGGCCGCCGCTAAAAGGAACAAATTTTACAACTCTAAAATTACCCAATCGCTATACCGCGCCTATCGGATACTTTTTCGAGCCTCTAAATAATAGGCCATAACAGGCTAATCACCGATTTAGAGTTATACCTAAAACATATTTTACATTGGCGTAACATCGGACTTTTTGCAAACAAATATTGACTCAAGATATTTTTAACTAGAGGACACTGGCATTTAATTTTTTTTTTATTATATTCAAATAATTGGTAGCCTAATTTGAAATTGGTGATTTTGGACATATGCCCTTTTTCTTATAAGGCATAGATGTATTTACTGTAATAATACATTTTTGGTATGTTCAGGTAAATTATATTCTGAAAAAACAGCAAATGTTATAAATATCATATTTTAGTAGATGTTGTTTCGTTATGAATCATTCAAACATCTTAAGATGGTGTTTCACTCCTGATACTCTATGCAGCTTATTTTAAAGATGCTTCCCGTCAAAAAACAATTTTATATTAAAAAAAAGAAATTGAGAATTTCTTTGTCTACAAGGGCCCCCACCTACAGTGCGGGACCTTGAACAAAGGCACCTAACAATTAACACCCCCCAAAATCTATATATATAAATGCAAAAAAAAACCACTCATTCACTCATCACTAATTCTCCAACTTCCCGTATACCTATGAAGAAGAAATTTAGCGAATTTGTTACTTAAACCTTATATAGGAAAAGTAAGTTATTTTTGTTCCGATCGAACGTATTTAAGGGGGTGTAAAACCCCTTTTTCGATGTTAGTAGTGTGGGGTTCACTTCATATACCCGATACTCCCGCTTAGGCTGGTGTGATCACATTAGCCTGACTGGCAAGAGTGTAGCAAGCAGAAGTTCCTTGGTTCGATACCGAGTGTAGCCAAATAGTTTTAGTGCTACGGTAGCAACGTTAGTTTGGGAATCTATTGAAATATGGATGTTAATCAACGGGAGTATCGTATGTATATCCACACACATCCAGTACATCCAACTTCTCCATATTATCAATCTTGCGGAACCTTGCTAATAAAATTTCGTTGCAAATTGTAACTTTTAATACTGTGGTTCCTTCTGATGGGGGGTGGCAAATTAAGAATATTATTTATTTCGCTTATAAATATTGTATTTGTATCTATTTTGTAACTTATCTCCTTCCTGTGTAGAACGGGTATTTCAGCTATAGTGAATATATAAAAGTAATATATTTGAAGGATATCGGGAGACCCCAGCTTTCGATCTCGAAAGACGGGCTGCACTCACCTGTCCGTATTGGCAGTGGGGAGGCGGGTCTCCGTCCTGTCTCGCAAACAAGTTCAGCGTCTCGTTCAGCGTCACTCGGAATTCAACGTCCTGGGGGACGCAAATCACCTGGAAAAGAAGGCTTCAAGTTATTTTAGGTAAAGTAAAGCTGGCCACGAGCAACAATTGCAGTGCAAATTTTAATCAACAGAGCTTTTAAAGAATTCCAATGCAATGGCGAGCGATTATTTAATGGCATCCAACTGAGGCTTGTCTGTTCTCAGATTCCGTAATCGTCAAAGGAAAACAAAAAAAATTTAAACTCGATCCATCCCCAAATTATCCGTTATTTGTTAATGTGCTAAAAAATTACTTTTACGCTAATGTGCGAGGCTCAATATATTTTTTATATTTAAGATTAAAGTATTCATTTTAATACTTGTCATTTGAGCTTGCCGTTTTCTTAACACTGACGTGTTAAGTACACTTTTCTTTTTTATTAGTGTGTAGGGGAGACAGAGGAAATCACGTCATCTTAATGAAAATTATTTTTTCTAAAGTGTAAAGTAACACAACACTTTAATAAGGCAACTATTTAATTTAACAGTTTCTTACGCATTACACAATGCTTTACCAAAGCTTACATGGGTTTTTAACGTTATTTAAAATCCTATCATTTTGTAAACGATTTGAAAATTGCTTATTTAAAGTAATGAACAGGAGTTAAAATTATATTATTTTATTAATTTTTTTTTAATAAATTATAATAAAAAATACTAAACGTTTTACAGGGTCCTTAAACATTATAAAATTGTTTGAGGGATGTATGATATTTTTATTGTCATCAGTAAAACTTTTTTTGCTGAGAAAAGTCACATATATAATTATCTGCAGACGCAGAGTCAAATCCACTTATAACGAAAAGTGCACCGCTACAACATTTCATTTGTGTCATAAAATCTCCACCAATGAGACAAATTTCAACTCCATGGAGGCATTACCTCAGTCGGACGATATGGCGGGCGATCGCCATTCTCGACTAGCGAAGACGCTTACACATACAATTAATGACACAGAAGTGTAGCTAAATATTAGTGAATTGCGTACACACACTAATTATGGCAGTAAATTAACAAATAAAGCCACTTCTACGTATTTGTAAAAACTAGAACGAAACAATAAAAAACAATAATTCCCGCAATAGCACTCAAACTGCTCTAGTCAGAACCTTGACGATTGCTTGCTAAAGTGCAGCACTTATCGTGACTTCACTACCGGTTATAGTTGGCTGTTTACATAGGATGACGGCATTACTCCGTTCCTCCCCTAACCATTTTTTTTTAAATATAATAACTGTAATTCTTTACACGCTAACGTGTTGGGTATTCTTTTTTTACCAGTAAATTCGGCTCACCATGTTGATGAAACAGGATGCGAAAATGAAGGCGTTCGAGATGAGGAAGAGGACCACCCGCATCACGTGACTGGTGGCGACATCTGTCGAGCAAGATCCCATCGCAGACTGCGACAGGTGGCTGTTCCTGCCCCTGCGCTGTAATACACAACAATGATTAGTATTTGAAATATTACTTTACACTCGGCTAACTGTGGCCAGGCGGTAAAGAATTCGGCTCATAATTGGTGGGTTGTGAGCTGGAATATCACCTTTGACAGTGCAGCGCGCTCATGATGGGAGGGTTGGTAGTTTTGTACGTCGTTGTCCAAACAAATAAAGGATTGTGTTGCTCTTCACTGTACAAACAACATAACTTATCTAGCTTATTTCTTTTAGGTTTTATTGCGTGTCACAGTTGCCAAGTATATAAAATATACACCTTGTTTATTTTTTACTTATCATATATTTTTATTTACTTTTAATTAGTTTCATTTCCTTTAGCTAAGTCCAACAATCTTATCTGGGTTCTTGGGCCCATTTAATTTTCCAAACAGATTTGATTGCTATTATCATAGATCCAGAGATGTCGTATACTGAAGACGATTCAGAATATATCCCACAAAAGAGCCAAGAACACATTTACAACAGTCCTCCAATCGATAAGAAAAAACTTTGATTACAAGCTTTGATTTGCAAAATTCCAATCACAAATCTGTTATCCTATAGATTGCGTAGAAACTTAAAACTAATTACGTACCTGAGCTCTCTGTATCCATACTGCAACTGTGAGAGTTGCTATGACGATGAAGGTTGAAGTGAGAGTTCCAATTAAAGGTAGGGACCTGTACCGAATAGAAAGCAATTACTGTCACTACATAGTTTAATACATGAAAAGCACATTTAAAAACTCATTTAAATCAAATTAATCTCTCTGTAGGAGATATTATAGTTATAATTTTAATTAACACGTCGAAATAAACTTGTTCTTCTAAATAAAAAATTACCAAATTTAGCAAACCTCATCAAAATCGGTTCATCAGTTTCCGGAATATGAGTAAACAAACAGAACAAAATACGAAGAATTGCCAAAAATAAACGACATCATATTACGTTCACACCAAAATACTTTTGTTATTCTAACTCTATACCTACTACATATTAAGTAACAGGAAGTAAAAATGTATTAAAAGTTCTCAAAAGTTCATTTCTGAATTAACTAAAAATAGAAGTCGGGCGTCCAATGCTAAGTAATTCAGTCGTTTACTCGAGAGCACACCACGCTCGTATTAACATTAGTTTCACTTTTTAGAATATTTAATACAGCTTCTTTAAAAAGCTTTTTAAGTGTAGAATATTAGCGTAGAGCATTAATACGCAAAAATTACTTATAGTGAGTTAAAAAAAATGTTTTAATATAATTACATTATTAACAAAATCTAGTTTATGTTCTCCCTTATTCGTAGATTATACACTAGCTGGAAAAATTAATAGAGCCATAAAAAAATAGTTTAATGTTAGTAATATTAATTTGTTACCTCAGGTACTTCCAGTCTAACTTAAAGTAAACAAAATCAAGGCAACGATTGCATTTCAATTAGGGGTAATCATATACCAAGTTAACACTGTCCCTGCATTCAATATATATGTATATATATATATATATATATATATATATATATATATATATATATATATATATATATATATATATATATATATATATATATATATATATATATATATATATATATATATATATATATATATTCTTTGTATCAGTTTTATAAAGGTTTCTTAGTGTATTATATAAAATATAATATATATTGCAGAAATAAGTAATTATGCTTTAAATATATATTAGACATTAGAAAATAAAGGTTTTGCGAAATTTTCATTTTCGTATCTGACAAATAATGCGAGTTACATTTAATTTTAGGGCTGTTCCTTTAATTATTTATTTAGTAAAATAATTTCTCCACTTACATGGCGAACACCAGCGTTTGCAGCCCGGCGTTGCAGAGGAACAAGAGACAGAGACAGGCCATGGAGTGCGCGAATCGGTTGTCGGGCTGGTTTCGGAAAGCTGACTCCAGACCCGGATCGTGGAATCTCAGGAGGACCGGGTTGAGGTCCTCTCGCTTCTCGCACTGCCTGTTACAAAGAAATAAAGACAAAAAGTGTTCTGAATACATGTTGGGGAAATGACACGCATACAAGAAATCCGAAGGAGAACCCAGCAAAAAAAGTCAGCATAAAACCTTCATCAAAATTTTTAAATTGAAGGTTTTATGCAGGAAAATTGTTTTTTTTTTGAAGATCTATAAAATTAAAGGTTTTTGTTTCAATGTCCTTCATAAATACTGCATAAAACCTTCAATTTTTAATCACGAAGGAAAATTGCAGATATTTTAAAGGTTTTACGTAGGAAAATTAATAATTAAAAAAAAAATGCAGGTTTTTATTTCAATATCCTTTATAAAACCTTCAAACAACCTTCAATTTGACAATTTTGATGAAGGTTTCATGCTGACTTTTTTTGCTGGGAATTTTTAAGAAGACTTAGGAAGTGTATCATAGAGAAATGTATTCCAATCCACTTACCGACAGCTGAATCCAGAGTCTGTACCAGGAAGTAGGTTTGTTTCAATGAGAGCGAGACTCTGGATAAAAACAAAAAAATACACTGTTAACTATTATTATGTATTAACATATTTATAAGAATCTGAATATAACATACACAAGCAGTGGAGTATTCAAGAGATGTAAAGGAATGCATACCGTATTTGTGCTATATCAATTTTTAAAATATGTATTGTCGGCTTTATTTACAAACCATAAAAACAGCTTCAGTAGCTGTAACAAAAGCTTGATTGGTAACGAAATTCAAGTGATTCAGATCTAAATGTGGAAGTTTTGAAAAAGAAGAAATGATCGGAATACCTAAGCTAAGGTTACTGGTGAGGGATTGGTTTGTGAATTCAGCTGGCGATATAAATTTATAAAGTTTATTTTCGGCAGGAAACTGAATGACATCGTGTCACGTTTCAGTTCTCCGTTTGCCAAATAATGGATAGGACTCGAATTACTCAATGCTTAAATAATCCTGAATGCGTATAAGTAATTTAAAGTGCCTTGCGGCAATTATCTAGCTTTCATCGGTATTTTTGCAGTTGTAAGTACTCATTGAACAGTATAATTAACAATTTTCTATGTATATTTACTCTCCATTTAATTAAATCAATCTCTCAACTATTTTCTTTTATACCATAACGTTGCATGACGTTATTCTGTTCTATGGTGTTCCATCAAACCTTGATATGTCTAAAAGTCCATTTGGGATTGGTTGTCATAAAAAACCCAAGGATGGTTGTCACGTGGTAATCCGCTATGAATAAGTTTTGTACTTGTCAAAACTGTGAAAGTGCGCTCGAAAGTTACTAATTTATTATTAACCCTTCAATATTCGCTTAAAATTTGGTATTCTGTTCTTAATATATTCTTTTGAAAAATTAAAACCGTATTTTTCCCATCTAAATAACCCGTGAAAAACACGCCGGAGTTTGTGACAACCAACTTGGTGTCAGGGCAGGTTGTTACAAAACTTTGCTCAGACAAGAACCTACTATTTCCGAAATAGCCCCTTATTGCTATAGTCTCAAACTGCAGGAAAATATAGCCAATGATACATAGCCAAGGATATTCTAATGATAGAAATATTAAGAAATCTAATGATAGCAAGATTAAGAAATCTAATGATAGCAAGATAAGAAATCTAATGATAGCAAGATTAAGAAATCTAATGATAGCAAGATTAAGAAATCTAATGATAGCAATATTAAGAAATCTAATGATAGCAATATTAAGAAATCTAATGATAGCAAGATTAAGAAATCTAATTATAGCAAGATTAAGAAATCTAACGATAGAAAGATTCAAAAATTAAAAATCTAAAATTGTGCCAACTTGCTCCATTTTCTGTTATATTAGTTCCCTTAATATTTTGTGGGGATATAAAATAATTTGATGAATAGCAAAAGCGCAATTAGAACTGCTAAATTGATGTGCGATTGTGTTATATCTTCTATTGAACCAACCTTTGGAAATTCAGGTTGCATTGCATTTTATTCAAAGTCAAGCCTTTTAGTACAGCCATTAATACCAAACATTCAGCTTCAGGGCGTAATGAGGCACCATTCAACACGTCGTCGCTGTTTGATTGCTCCAATTATGGAGTTTACACTGAATCGAATTCATTTCACCATCGATTCAGTAGTCGTTTCGAATCGATTAGCGGTTGTCGGAATCATCGTAATCGCTTTAGGCGACAATGTAATTAGCGCGCGGTCGTGGTTAATAGGGCCGTTAAAATAAACAGTGTTGCCATTGTTGGTTGAATAATTGCCGAAGATAACCGAGGATGTAAACGTAATTGGAATACTTCTGCCGTGCGTGGCAGCCGGATTTGTAACTTTTACTGATAGCCAGGACCGTGTGACACTTGTGCTGCCGTAAATTCTAAGTTTGTAATTTTCTAATTAATATTTTCTGTAAGTGGGGTTAATCGTCAAAATGGCTTACATAATGGCAAAATAAAAATGCGAGCGCAACAGAATTTTGTAAACAATCTAACTGTCGCCATTCCGCGCAGAGAAAAACAGCGTTTTTCAATTACCGCGTAAGATAATTATATATAAAGATTCACCCTTTCCACTCGAGGAACATAATTGACATTTACGTTCATTTTATGGAACAGTTACATCGGGTTTCTGTTCTTTTGTGTGTGTGTTTTTACGTTTAGGGTAGATAATTATAAAAAAATAAAGTTATACATGAAGCTGAATATTAATCTCAGTACACCCAGTATATATTCATCGGTTTACGGTCAAATGTTTAAAGTAAAACAAGGATTGTGATTAATTTCATTTTGAAAAGAGTTTCAGGTCTCCAATGACACCAGATGACAAAAATACCTTCTACTAAAGCTTGCGAAAATATATATTGTCCCCTTTCATTTTGAAAAAGAGAAAATACATAACGAGTTGTTATTTTGGTGACTTAAAGGACCACTCGAGTGCAAAAGGGTTAATAAAATAGGTTGATAGCCAAGTGATGCCATACTTTTAAATAGAGTTGGATAAAGAACAAGCTCGAAAGAAAAGAGTTTTTTACATGTTCAAGAACATACGGTTCTCGTTAAATTGAAGACAGATAACAAAAGAACAGGTCGTAGCTTTTGTAACTGAGAGTTTCCACCCGAGTCCGAAAAGGTCAAATTTAGAAAAAGTTTTTACAAATATAAAACTCTCATTGTTTTTTTTTATCTGGCAGCTGAAAGAAATAAGCAATGCAATAGAACGAGCATAGCAACATAGCGAAAAATATTTCCAATCTGGAATTTATGCAGATTTAACGGCAATCTTCCGACGAATTCTCATTGCCATACGTCATTATGACGTAATTCTGTGTTTATATGTTTGTCCTACACTGTCACGTGAGCAGCAGCAACTAAAGGCGGCCCGCCTTTAGTTGCTGCTAGACCGATAAGTTTGGAGTGTTGAAATAAATCCATTCCCACCGCAAATTATTTTAGTTTGACTTTAATTGACTAATTTGAAGCGCAGTCTATTATTTTATGCGGAATCTTCGGAGAAAAGATCCGTTTTCACAAATGATCATTAAATATATATGTTTCAAGATGCATAAGTAACCACTAATTAAAAACATACCTAATGGCGTTTTAAGATAAGAATGCGAAATCATTTTCCTCTAAAATACTTTTATCGTTTTTTAAAAATAACTAGTCGTGGGGCCCTGTGCGGTGGTACGCTACGCACACCCCTAAGGAAGGCCCTGCACCTGAGACTCCCGTATTCTTTAATTTCGTACTAGCACTCGTTCGTAGCACTGTTGTATTGATTGGCTCCAGCATAATACATTCTTGAAAATAAAACCCGCTCCATGTCGGCTTTTTCAGACTTAATTAGAAGCTTTTCTCGAGACTTGTCCCCTGGTCGCATTAAGCGCACTCAACATACTTGTCCCTTTGCGGTGTCATAAAAACGTGAGAAACTCCTCTCATTAGCCCGAGAGTACTTCACTTCACTTGAAGAGTGGAGTTGGAAGAGAGTTGTTTCCCTCCTTCTCTCGTTAGAAACACTTCTTTTTAGGTGGCTGAGCGAATTGCTGGACTGGATTGGGTGTTGTGTTTACAGAAATTTAAAGAGGTCGTTATTTAAATCTAATTAATTCAGATTAGTTAGTTAAGGAGAATGTTTTTTGTTTAAGCACAAATGATCAGTAAACATGCAAATTGATTTCCATTGTTCTTAGTTAACGAGAAAATTAAAAGGTTTCTTCTTTAGATCACTAAAAAAAGAATTAGCTCACTAAAAATTCTGATACTTATCACACTTAAGTTCTTTTGTTTTACTAATTGCACCACAACAATATCTATAATCTGTTAGAAATACCCAATGAGCTATTTCGTAAAATAAGATAAAAACGAAGTTTGTTTCCTTGCTTGGAGCCGTCACAGACGTCCACATCGATAGATCAATTCTTTCACCGAAGTTTTTGCTTACTCTGTAAGAATAAGCGGGAATTGATTTTCCAGTTGGATTAACATGACAACGCAATCTGGAGTTTCCGGGAAGCAGGAGATTTCGTTTAGGATCAGTAAAAACACGTCCACTGCTTTTATACACAGTACTAGTACCCTGCGTATAACCCGGGTATAACGTAGAGTGTTGTCCGATTTCTTCATAGTGGCGCCATTTGGCAATTTTAGTAAGAAGTCATGTCTGCCTTAAGGGGATGGAAGTGTTTTTTTCGAAATCTGATGTTATAGCGGCGACCTTCCTTCTGTTTTGAAGGTCAAGTGTGCACAATTTCCTCAAGGTCGGAATAAAACCGTAGATTTGTATTAAAACAAAAACCCACACACACTCTTCTGTGTATATCTATCTATACAGATGAAATGCAAAAAGTGGAAGATGTAAAAGTTATATGCACCAAAAGCTTGTTTGTGTAAAATTCTCGAAAAATTCTTAGCTATTGCACTATCTAACACATAGAGACCTACAGGCCAGACCACTCAAATTCAGGATAGAATATATAAGAATAGTAAAAGGAATACGAATTTAATCCCAAGTTTCTCTATCCTTGTTTTGAATTTTAATGAAAGTAAAAAAAAAAAAGATAATTTTATTCTTCTCCAAATTCTTACAATGGGGGAGTTTCACGCCGAGAAGAAGACCGCTGTTGACACCGAGTTGGGTGAACACTTCGAGACGCCGAAAAAGTTGAGTTAGAATTAGCATGGACATAAAAATGCATCCCATACGATGTGCACAATCTACCTTATTATATGAAGTAGATATTTCTGAGTCGAATTAAAAATTATTTTTCGGCACTTCGTTGTTATTTTGATTATAGGCACTTTATAAACCAATACAATATAAGTAATTCTGTGTTTAATTTATGTTTAAATTTATTCATAATTAGAATAAAAATATAACTAATTTGGCAGAAACGAATATTGTAAACAAACTTTCCCATAATAGCTAGCGAAACTATTAACGAGCGAGAGAAAAGATGTTTGCTGTACAAAAGAAATCGAAACTTCTAGTAAGTAATACTAGCTCTAGTTTTGGCTTCGTTTTGGTAGCATTAGAGATCACTGTGTTTTACTTCTATGCCAATATCCCCATACTGACCGTGAGCCTGATGTTCTTGGCGAGTGTGGTCTCCGAGATGTTGGCGAAGGGTTTGTCGGCCCCCCAGCACTCCATGTACTTGCTCATCTTGGCGGAGACCCTCGTGCGGAAGCTCCTGCGCATGTCCACCTCGCCAAGGAGAGGTGCCAGAGAACCTGCCTTCTGCAAGGAGAAAACATGCGGACATGTTCTTTTAATTGAATATGAAATACATATGTTTGTCGTTTGTTAAATGTATTGTTGGTTAATTGAATTAACGTCTCACTAGAGTTACACAATGGTATTGGTGACGGTTTGGACCACGGCAAATTGAACGATTGAACGTTTAGTATTACTCTTTAAACAGCAGAACTTTAAAAAATATACCTAACGAAAAATGCCTGAATTTTCCCATTCTTGGTTATTTATATTACAGCTTTTTTTCAACTGGCCCTATCATTTTGTCCAGGACTGAATATTGGAACTAAACTTCATTGACATATACATAAATCGATGTAGTTTTTTTAAACTGACTATTTTTAAGAGTCCGGGGTTATAAAAATCCGTAAATAGATTAAAATTATAGGGGAAAAAACCTAATTTGTTTTTAAGTAGTAATGGCACGTATAAAAGAATCAATACAAATTATCAATATGGGTATTACTAAAATCGAATGATTATTTTAGAAAAGGAAGAATTTTGAATATTTGACATACGGTGTCATTGTTTGGCGATGGTCAAGGTTTGGCTGTATCACATTTAGCGCGAATTGGCATAATAAAACATTATTTCTACTTAACTAATTTGCTTATACTTTAAACAAGTCCCTTATCTGTAACAGCAACAAATAAAGTAGTTAAAGCGTAGTAAAAATAATGGTTTATTATGTGCAGCTAAACAGCCAAACTTTGACACACTCCCATCAATTTGTGATTACCTCAAATTTTAAACTTTAAGAAAACAACTTTAATTTAAATTTATTGTTTATACCACCGAAGGAATAGAAAAGAATAAATAAATGATGCTTTCCAATAAAGATGATTCTAAAAAAAAAAAAAAACTTCGATATTTGCCAATAGTAAAGCTCTTTCGAATTCGTAAAATAAACTTTAAAGTAAACAAATCCCCTTCTTTGATATATAAAAGAAATTTCCCTAAAGTTTACCGGGAAAAAAAATTCTTTAAAAAGAACAATTTCGAACTCATTTCTCTCAGGCAAGACGAATAGTTTCCTTTGTTATCTAAATGGAACGCTCTGACATTTGTCAGAGAGAATTTTTATAGGTCCACTTATATAGTCTTTTCAAGTTGTGTCATTTGTGTTCAAAGCAATGCATTTTGTAAAGAAAACGTGAAGCAACTACTTGAAGAATATGGAATGCTGCTAATATACAAATATATGGCCGGTGGATGGCCGAGTGATGAGAGTATCGGTTTCCGCACCGGTGAGAGAGAAAGTCCTTTTTTTTGGATAACTTTTAGCTAAGTTTCATAATATTTAAAAACATTTCTTAATTTTTAGAATTTAAAAAAAATATATATTATGTTAAAAATAAATTAAAATGTAAAGTTTCAATTTTTAACGTTCCATTTTGTTATACTTCTTGCTAAGGCACTGGCTTAGTTAAGGAGTTATAATTAACCACCTATTTAGTTATGGTATCATAATTCGTTTGTAAGGCATTTTCTAAGAATGCCAGAATATATGGAGTCACTTTTGTGCAATGTAAGGACACCCCCTTGCACACATTCTTGTTCCATCTACAAATAAAAGGTTTATTTCGAAAACGATTAATCTTTTCGCCAGAAATACTCAATACAGAAAGTTTACACAAAACGTCAAGATTTATCGAAATGTCAGTAGTTTTCAATTCCAATAATGTCGAAGGTTGTCCGAGAGTGTACATAAACATCCTTTTGCAAACACTATTCTATTTCTGCGTGTACTTCGAAAATATATGTTCTTTATACTATGAATACTGTAGCTAACTTTTACTTTTTATTTTATTCCATTTGAAATAAAGAGAAATATATTGATTTAGTATTAAACTATCAATTTTTGGAATTTCTTACTTTTCCACGTTTAAAGTATCTGTGTTACAAATGCGGCCTGTGTATATTTGGGCCCAGCAGTGAAGTGTTCGTAGGTTGAGAGTTCGAATATCGTCTTGGACATTGTAATGAGCTCGTTTTATTCTTCATCGCTTTAAAAAAATATTTTTTCGTTTATGTAGGGAATTGGTGCACTTTAAATCCATCGTAGTCCTATGTCTTGACGCCTATTAACGTTGTGTTGGGTGCCAGTTCAGGTGTCGTCCTCGTCATCTGACCATGATTCCAAAAAACGAGGCAACGTTCTAGGGTCTTTCTTTCTAGATAGACCCTGAACTGTGACTAAGCCCATTGAGCAAAACTAGTGCGACGTTAATTAAAAAAAAACTAAATAAATAATCGAAGCACATGTGTAATAAACCATTTTAGTAGTATGTCGGTAATTCAAAAGACTAATCAACTAACAAACCGACTACAGGCTCGACTACCTTTGAAACAAAGACTGAACCCATAACCCTTCAACAACCAGCTATTACTCTTTCAACCAGGCCTCCGCACGTACGAATTCATTTTACTAATTGGTCGATTGACTTAACATCACACTAGAGCTACACAATAGGCTGTTGACTACTGTTCGTGATAGATACCGAAGGAAAGACACGGAAACGCTGTCTTGAACCATGATCAGATGACGAGGACAACACCTGAGACATCGAACCGTCGCCAGTAGCCTACTGTGCAAGCACTAGTGCGCGTTAATTCAACCAATCAACATATACACGGAAGCGGAAATTGTGGATATTTGTAGACGAGTTTTAAGAACAAATTTGGCAACCCTCTGATCACGAGATCTCTGCGAATTGTCACGGAGTAAAGAAAAAGGTGGAGATGATTTGGCGAGATTTTGTGAGACGTAAGTTAGCAACCCCAAACTAGGCACAAACAAACCTAGTTTGTAGTAGTTTTTCTATGAGGGATGCATTATTTTCAAATTAAGAAAACGCATGCCAAAACTTAAAAAATGACTGTTTGTGCAGTTCTCGGATGCAGTACAAGTTCCACATCGATAAAGGATGCTATTATTTCCAATTCATATGTAAATTAAATTATAAAATAAATTATCGCCAAGTACTGGTACAAAGTAGTGCTTTGGAATAGCGCCAAATACTTTGCCAGTTCCTACTTTTTAAGCGATTGCTTACTTCACATTGCAAACCGGTTTTAGACTTGTTCGCACCTCCACCTTCTTCTTTAGTCCGTGGCGAATTGTACCAACTCTCTCCGATGTTGAGTCTGATGACTTAATCAGTCGGTGCGCCGGCACGGAAGTCATTTGAGGTTAGTTTTGTGAATTGGAATATATACGAAATGAACTTTGTGGAGACTCGAAAGACGTAATTTCTACTAATGGGGAGATGTTCATCATTACATGTTCCGCCATCCAAAATGCCGATGTTTGTACTGTCGGATTTTTCACTAATAGCCGAATGTAATTTTAATGATTTCCTTTCCTGCGTTGAATAATTTCAGCCTACGCGTTTGAGAAATTTGATAGGAATAACTGAATATACGGACTAAATATACTAACTGAATATACGGACTAAATATACTAACTGAATATACGGACTAAATATACTAACTGAATATACGGACTAAATATACTAACTGAATATACGGACTAAATATACTAACTGAATATACGAACTAAATATACTAACTGAATATACGGACTAAATTTACTAACTGAATATACGGACTAAATATACTAACTGAATATACGGACTAAATATACTAACTGAATATACGGACTAAATATACTAACTGAATATACGAACTAAATATACTAACTGAATATACGGACTAAATATACTAACTGAATATACGGACTAAATATACTAACTGAATATACGGACTAAATATACTAACTGAATATACGGACTAAATATACTAACTGAATATACGGACTAAATATACTAACTGAATATACGGACTGAATATACGGACTAAATATACTAACTGAATATACGGACTAAATATACTAACTGAATATACGGACTAAATATACTAACTGAATATACGGACTAAATATACTAACTGAATATACGGACTAAATATACTAACTGAATATACGGACTAAATATACTAACTGAATATACGGACTAAATATACTAACTGAATATACGGACTAAATATACTAACTGAATATACGGACTAAATATACTAACTGAATATACGGACTAAATATACTAACTGAATATGCGTAGTCTAAAATTGCTGGGCGGTGGTCATTGTTTGGTTGTTTAAGAGGACACGGTACTTACTCTAAACTTTCTATTTTTGACTTTTGAAATCAAAATTTTGATGTACGACATTGAAATTTATATAAAAGATAAATATTTCATACAAAAACTTCATAATAGTTTGTATTTCTTTCAAAATTTCAACTTTTCATTTAATTAAATAAAAATCTGCATATCCTTTCAACTATAATACATAAAATTGGCAATACATACAATTGGCATTAAATTTTTTGTACTCATGTATTTGATTTTTATATAAATATTTTTTTACAATTAGCCAAAACTTTTCCTTTAAGCTAAAATTTCTTTTGGATTACTCGGTATATTGGTTGCAGTCAATATCACTGGAAGTTTGTTATGAGTTGCTGGAGTATGTCTAAATGCATGAATCTTTATTGCTTCCAATCAAAAAGAGCTCGTATCCTATTTTTCTACATGAATATCGAACAAAACATAACAATTTGGAACTTTGATTACTTGGGAAAGTAATAAATGAATATTATATGGATTTACGGTTCCGTTCGACATCGGAATATCGACTGCGCTCGTAACAGGCAAATTTGTGTGATTTCCGGTTTCTGTGGCAACACAGAAAGACTCCGTTGATACTTTTTTCCCCAAATAACGAGGAAAAACACGAAGCCGTCACAACGACATCTACCAGGTACGATGTTCTTTTTCGGTGTTCTTTTGGCTGACACTGCATAAAAGACAAGGCTGTTACTGAAAATGATGGGATAAATAAAACCATGAGATAATAGCCAACTATCATCTCGGTGTTATAGGATGGTTTTCTTTTGTTACGGTGGTTTCGGTCGTAAACTGAATTGACGCCAGCTGTTCGAAGTTATCGAATTTCCCCATAGTTTGGCTCCCAAGAGGTGCAAGTCTACAATTACATTTTCAGGATAATAGCGTTTAAAATTTGCAACTCGTTTCGGCTGTAATGTCAAGTAGATTGACTTCTCAACTCATTATTGGGCAACCTATTGGAATAGGACCAACAACACTTGGATAAATGATGGATATAGCTTCCTAGTAACGGAAAACAGTATTAGTCTTTTTTTAGGGGGGAGGGATATTTGTGACTTGTACCATTTGGCAGACAGCCTGCCCAGGTTTAAAGTGAAAAAACCTGAACATTTTTCGTTAAACTGAAGGTTTAAGGAATATTTTTTGTACCTCGGGTGGGATGCTTAAGGAGGTAAAAATTTACTGTACGGTCACCCTTGGCGACTTTTTCAAAATATCGCCAAAAGTCGCCATTTTGGCGACTTTTTGCACGAGCGAGATCTAAAGAAAACAACTGTTGTATAGGATTGCTGCAATTCCTTGTTGGGTCGGAAGGGTTGCCATTTAAAAAAAAAAATATCGCCAAATGTGGAAAAAATCGCGCCAAGGGTGACCGTACAGTAAATCTGACCCCTTAAGGATTATAGTTAGATGCATGCATTAGGGAATGATACAACTTTAATGAGAGCGTACTTTTTTAATTAGTGTGTGTGTTTTAATTAACTATTACTCTCTTTATTCGTTTCGTTGGTTGTGTCAGAAGTTAGTTTTGTTTCACGATGACGTGTTTTATTACGTATCTGGAACTTTATTACCCTGCAGTCATGGATAGTCGTAATTTAAAATAGGCCGCCACGAAATTTGGTAATGTTATTTAATAAAACAATTCAATTGATTAGGGAAATCTAAAACACTGCCAATTTATTAAATTTCTAAACAGAGATCAGCTAAACAAAACTGAACGTTTGTTATATTCATCATGCAATAATATTATCTTTTTTTAGCATTCTGTTATCGTAAAGGCTACTTTCGTTCATTTTGAAAATCGTTTCGTCATTGAATCTTTTGACTTTTAACGAAACAAGAATCTTTAAATTTTTAACGAAAGTAATTTACTCTGATTCTTTTCCGATGGCATCAGCTCATTTGGTGATAATTTTGGTTCTCATATGTATATTGCCACAATCCAAAAGAGCTTTTCTGGCTCTGTCGATAGCGGGCTTTACTTCGCACCCAAAGAACGACAGTTTGGGTCGAGCCGTCAATATTTATTTGAAATCGTCCTAATACGAAATATTTAATAGGAGCATTTAGCAAACGTGTGTTTCGACAAAAAGGACGAAAATGTCTTCAAAAATGAGCATTCGTTTTTTAAAGTGTGAATAGATAGAAAAAACCTACTTTATAAATATTTTGCAAATATGTTATTATGCTTTTTTCTTCCAAAAAATAATATTTGTGAAGATTTTTTCTATTATTGTCTATTACAAATTGGTACTCCTAATTGACAAGACGTAAATTTTCAGAGTAATATTAACTAAATAATTGGACAGCCACAAATTTTGCTTAGAATAGACCCTGTTACATTTATAAAATTTAAATTGTCGGGTTAGTATTTATATTATTATTTATTATTACTTACTGTAAAATTGTTGCGTTGGTCGAATTACACAAAATATACAAATTGGATAAGCTACTTTTTTTTAATTTTCAACTTATGCTGCATTTGAAACTACAAATATACCTAATTAGAGTTAAATCAATGGAATAATTTCAGTGCAAAGGTGACAGTGCAAAGGTAATTGAATAATAACAGTGATAGCTGTTAGGTAGTAATCAGTTAGGTAATAACAGTGCAAAGGTGAATTGAAGTGTTGTTGGTTGGTTATCAAAATCGAGCACAGTGAGGCCGGCATAAGAATATCTCTATCAATAGAATCGTTGGCTTAATCCACAAACCACGTAAGAATTATGGCTAGAATTCAACAGGCGTAGGAAAAGATCCTTGGCGTCGAAATTCAAGTGATTCAAAATGTGGAATTGTTTTAAAACAAGAAGTGATCGGAATACCTGAGCTTAGATTTTAGGTAGGGATTGTCTTAAGGAGTCACGTGATTTCAAAGTGACACTGAGTTAACAAATAGCATTAAAATCACCTTTCCCTACCATGTGTTTTACGGTTGTAATTGATAAGGACTTCATTCACGGTTGAAAAAGAAGTAACCATTGCGATCAGCGAGAAAAAAAACGACGCATGCGCCCAATGCATCGGAACATTTAGCGACTTATAAAAAAAATGTCAATCCAATACAAATGCTAGGTCTTTACTATGGTAGTAACATGGCTTGTGATAAGCCAAATAAATTGTCCTTGGGTTAAACATTTCTAGACTAATTCTTATTTATTTCAGTACTTCAAATCAATCAATAAATGGCTTTCGAGTGCTGAATCATTCATCAAACTTAATTTTGTATTAGTAATTGGACAAAAAAAACACTTTTTGATATTTAAATATAACAACAAGTCAACTCACTTTCGGTGGAACAATGAGAAATGTCTCCACCTGGTGGTCCGCAAGGTACTGGTCTCTCTGGTGACCATTGCCAGGTTCCGCCTCGAACTGACCGTCCAATTGCTGAAAGGTGGCTCTTGTGATGTGAACTTTCCTGAAGATTTCATTAAGTTTAATGAATAAAATACTAACTGTTTTAAATAGATCATAAAGTAATAATTGCTTAAAATTAGATCTCATAAAACTCGCTGTATCAAAGGAAAACATTAAAAATAAGAAAAATGGTAAAAAGAAGCATATTGCTTCATATAGGGGCATTAAGTAGAGATAAAAAAATGTCCGTGTCATTAATAAAATTTAGGTAATGTATTTCAATAGGCCTGTAAATATCTGTGAAGGGTATAATTACAAAGGTAGAGGAATCATGGTCTCTGCAGGCTTGATTTTTAATGACCGCACTGACCTGTACATCTTTGCCAAACTGAGGAGGCCTCCGTGGCCGAGTGGATTAAAGCGTCAGCTGAGAATCCAAAGGGTCCCCGGTTCGAACCCTTGCGCGGACTAGACTAAAGAATAGTAAAGAGTAGTGATATTGCGATTGGAAGGTTGACAACTTCGCTACCAAAATACTAGAATGTCGTCCAGAACATCCACAAAAATTAACGTCGTGTATACGGGACTGGTGCACGATACATCTGATCGGGGTACAAAGTCCCGACGTCTATTGAAGACCATCTGTTAACACTATCCACGTATCTCAAAACGTTTCATATATACGTTTCTAAAGATTTCTTAATTAAGTAACTAAAAATGATTTCTTACAGAATTAGGCAATTATTTTTTAAAGATATAACATACATTACAGAATAAAGGTATATCGTAAAATTGTAATTTTCGTATTTAAGAAAAAATTTGATCTTTAATCTATTTTATGTTTGTTACCTTAATTATACCCGTTAACGTATTTAAAAAATGTGCATTTGTATCTGCAAAGACATTAAGTCCATATTTTAGAAATAAGTATTGCTTCTCGCAAGGTCTATCGAGATATTAAGAGATGCAGAAATGCAATGTTTACAAAAATGTAATGTAATAGAAATTACATTTTTAAAAATATTTACCCCAAATAATTAGTAACTTCATAACTGAAAGAAGTTTAAAAAAATATATTTCATTTTAAATAACAAGATTTTTACATACGGAAAGAAAACATGGATATTAAGATTCTCTATGTTTTTTTATGCACAATTGTTCAAAAAACAACTTTTATGTGTGATTTCTTTAATAATGTTTGAGTTGCTTACTTAATATTGGTTTAAATAGACATCGTGTTCCATTAATATCATAGACAGTTTAATAGTAGATGACAATTATTGAACATGAGTTTATTCTAAACAGAAGCGAACGGTTTTTTTAAATAACATATCGATAAAAATAATCTACTGTGACAAAATAATTAAATATTCAATCTCCAAGTTCTTATAATGGATTTCTCTGGATATTTTAGAAAATAAAAAAAAATATATAAAGAATATTTATAAATCTTTCAATGTAATTTCATCTGAAAGTTTACAAGACGATAAATTTTTGAAGAATTTTTTTTTATCTTGCCATAAACCACGTAACATCTATGATTGATGCAACTCTACAGAGATTAAAGTCACTTTTTCTTCATCACAGTAACCGGATATTTTTTTCTTCTTTTGCTTTTTGTTTTACTCGTAACCGACAAAACTCGAGTTTTGAATAATTTCACGCGGCAACGACGATGTTTATCTTTTGAGCTATAACTCATCTGAGAAAAAACAGGGGAAAAAACAAGCGAAACTGCGTTTTTTTATGCGTTCTTGAAAAGCAAGTTGGTTGAGTTGTTTCTAGAAAGTTTCTTCTTTGGCAGAAGATTATTTATGCTTAACGAACGATGTTTGATATAGAAATTATTAAATTATTTCGGTTGTTTAAAAATTCAAAATGAAGTAATGGCTGAATAATTACAATTAAATGTATTATAGTTCTTCACATTATGTGAGTATGTCAAGTTTCAAGTCAACATTACATTTTGGCTAACTCATTCGCAAACGGACAAACAACATTTTCTATTATTAGGTAGCCAGATTTACTGTTTTGTCTAGTGGTGTGGGTAGTAGTTTAATAAGTTACCCAATAATGAGTTGTGCAATTGTTCTTTAAATAATATAAATATTCTTTTAATATTTAAATTATTTTAAAAATACGATTTAAATTAAATTATGAAAACGATTTCGATTGATATAGGAAAACTGACGAAATGTCAGTTTACATATTTTTTCAGTTTTGGCATAAAAGTTTTTAATTGTACTCCAAGAAAAACATTGAAATCCATAGTCTAATTTTCAAATGTATATTGTTTTAACGATGTAAAAGCTAATTATATTTGAAACAGAATGCCATGTAGCACGCACCGAAGATTCTAATAATATTTTTATTTCGCATAGCCACTAATCGATGTATCGGAAAACCAATTTTTTCCTACACAGAATTTGATGAAACTCTTGATGAATAATGCAAGAGCTTCACTTTTATCGATAGTGCGGGAAATAAATAAAAATAAAATACACAATGTCGAAACCGCCGCGAATAAAGACCGAGTTTGGCGAATTTACTTAATGAATATTTACTCTACATCTTCTACTCGGCAAATCTAATGGAAAGTTTTCATTTGGTAAATATGTTTTCGAATTCGATATGCTCTTTTTATTAAGAGTTCCAAATAAACGCTGTAGGAAATCGTCTCATTTTCAGAATGAAGCGATCGCAAACTTTTTATGACAGCGGCAAGGATTTCCGAGTTTCAACAAGTATATCGATTCGTCCACGAGTCGATTTCATTCGATTTATTTCTCATTTTAAATTTGGTGGCAGTTGAAAATTACCATTTGGCGAGGTTGGCCGCCAAATGGTGTAAGTCCAAAAAACAGAGTTCCGAGATAGGAGTGTGTAAAAATTGCGACTCGAGTTGGCTTTAATGTTAAGTGAAATGATATTCAACTCATTATTGGGCAATGTATTGAACGAGGACCCACATCCATTGGTCAAATGACAGGTGTAACTCCTAAGTTATGGAAAATAGGGTTAGTTCATTTTCGGATTTCTGTGACTTATACCATTGGGCAGGTGTCCCATTTGCAGCGAAGAGAAATTATTGATTTTTACATGGTTAGAACGCATTAAAATATAGAGTGTGGTTGCATCGGAGCACGAAAAGAAAGGGTTTACGTCAAACGTTATTTAAATTTGCAGATACATAAATAGGTCGCCTGCAAAAGTAAGATAAATAAGTTGTGCAGTTACACTTTGAGAAGCCTCAATCCACGCCCGGTACGCGCTTTGCTTTATTTCGAAAGTGTACTCGCTTTTGCGCCTAATTTTCTATGAAACGTGACCACATTTATTGCAATCGAGATATTTCCACGGAGATCTAATATTTCCTTATTCCCCATGTTGCTGATTAAATTTTTTTAAAAAGTCAATTATAAAATATAACATATTGATGATTGCTACTAACACGTATATTACTTTATATTTCACATAGAACAGTACAAAGAAAACACCATTTCTTAATAAGAATTAAAAAAGTTTAGTATTTAATTTATTAGAGAAATAATACCTATAAAAAGTTAATTATATTAAATGATAAATAAATGAAAAGTTAGTTGTTGAGATTTCACATTTTATCTTTATAATTAAAGAAAATTCTAATACGTGATATTAATACGCGTAAATCCTAATTTTTAAATCCTTTATTAAATTTACATAACATCCAATAACCTATCACCAAACGACAGATTAGACAAGAAATTCACTTAACATTAATTACGTCACTAATCAGTTAATAGAATCTGGCAACGAGAGCTTCGGCGTATATTATTGGTAGGAAAATAATCTCTTCTGCTGGAAATTTGGGGCGTTCGATTTTTCAATGTTGTCACATCGGATTGGGTAACTCGTGATTTCAGCCACCATTTATTACATGTGAAGAAGAAACTTTAAGGAAAATGACTTTTAATTACTGATAAGGCTCGGCGGGGATTGAATATAATTTGCGATTAAGTAGTCTGTAGGGAATGATTGAGTCTGCATTGGTTGAAGTGAAAAGAGTTCATTTTGTGTTGATACGTCATTTGTGATGAAAGAAACGCCTGTTAAATACTCCAATTAAAATTTTCCTCAAACTGTGAAAATTCATTTTGTCGTTTTTCCGCGAAATTTATTTCGGTAAAAATGAAGACGACATCAAATAAATATCGTCGGCCAGACTCGAACCAGGACCTCTTGGTTTGAAGTCACCCGCGTTATCGACCGTGTGCCAGTGGATGTTTGAATTGTGGTAATATACAAACAAGAACCAAAATCACTTAAAAAGGATTCGGGGTAATTTATTTTTGTTAAAATGTGAAGATTCTTGTTTCGTCAAAAGTATCGTAATTCAGTGATAAAACGATTAACAAAATGAACGAAAATAGCCCTGACGGTCGATGGTTTTAAAAGTACATTGACGTTGATTTAAATATTTCTTTTGTTAATTCGTTAAATTCGAAAGTAATTTTGTTTCCCTAATACCAACATTAAGAAATCGGGTAACCGCAGTTCCCACTGTCAAGTTTGGCGCGTGAATACTTCGTACGCTAATATGCCCAGTTTTGTTCGTCTTGAAATGTTTTATTAACCTGTTTAAAATTACTTTGCCGCAATTGAACTTTAGTATGTTCTTTTGACTTCGTAGTGCAATCTTTCATGAAAACGTTCCTTTCTACTCCACGTAATGTTCGGACAAAAAACTTAAACTGTTAGTCAAATAGAATTGTAACACCTGTCGTTTTCTTCTATTTAAGCGCACACTTACCCGTCGGTCGATTAGAACTGAAGTTACTTACCTTTAAGGTGTAGACTGAGACAGCATCTTATAGATTTAACAGGTATAGCAATGGGCTTGGGACAATTTTGAACCCCGGAGGGAAGGGGGGGGGGGAATTTTTAAAGCATATGAGGTCTAAATGTTTGCAGACACGGATTCGGACACGTGACACTTGATTATTTTTAACCTTTCAGGCGACCTTACCCCAATCTGCGAATCTACTTGCTTTGATAAATAATTGTTAATGATCCATCCGTCAAACAGTTACACGCCTCTTATTGTAAAGCAAGTCGCCCTCCCATAATGCTTTGCCCTGCCTCCCAAGGCGACATTTTCTCCTCCGGTCTTGGAATTAGCCCATAGGTAGGGCAACTTTTCTTTAATTTAGCCCACTTGAAAAGGCCAGATTATGCTCGAAATGTGACTAATTTTTTTCCTCACACAGTGCAAAGATCAGAGGGTGGGCGGGGAAGAGAAGTGGGTTGATAGGACATGAGTGAGGAGGTTCAATTTTCTCTACGCGATGGTTGCTCACTTATCCTAATAGGTTGATATCTCTTGGAGTAAAGGAGCTTCTTTGAAAGGTCACCACTTTTTATTTCGTTCAAGTTTCTGCTCGGATCAGAAACTTAGCGAAATTAAAAGCCGATTTTACAGACTCAATCAAATAACAAAATATATATTAAAAGAATTGATCGTATTAAACTAATTTGTTTTGTTTTTTCAATTAATTCTTTTTATACTTCCCTTTAGCCCAAGGATAGTAAAGACTATATATAGAAGGTGCGCTCGTTTTTCGCTTTTTGAAAGTGGGCAAGGAAAGGCAACTAAATGACGTCATTTTTGCTCCGCCTTACTTTTGACATTATTTTAGCTCCGCCTTCCTATCGGTTTTTGATCATTCTCATTGGCTGTGTGTTTCAATCATTGCTACTTAGGTTCGATCCCGGTTGGGTAACAACTGGTGATTTAATTTTTAATTAGCAAAATAATGTTAATATTGTAAATAATCGTGTTGAGGTAGCTTCACTACTAATCCGTCCTTGTTTTGTTATGTCCCTGTATTTTACTTGATTGAAATTGTAACTCATTTAATATGTCCAATACAAATCCGACACCCATTTTACTCTTTCAAAATTCATGGACATGCTCTCGTGACAGCTAATATTATTTTAATACGCTTAATTTATTAAGCAACTCTTTTGCAATTTTTCCATACTAAATGCAATCTTTAAAATATAATTTAAACTCATAAAATGCAGTAAAAGTAACTAAATAAAGTTAGCTTATCACTTTTTAATAGTTCATAAAAAAACGAATAGATGGCAGCACCATCCAAAAAAAGCGCCCGCATCTAGTTCAGCCTTGCCATTGGTTCAAACGAGAGCATTAGACACGCTCACAGAAGGCGAAGTAGGCGTCACTATGACGTCAAATAGTTGCTCTCTCCGCCTTCCGTCAGGCAGCGCGAGTACGAGCACAAATTATATATATATATAGTCTTCACTATCCTTGCCTTTAGCCTTGATCAACAAAAATATTCTCAAGAATTTCCGAGCGATATACTGGGTGGTTACAAATTGTTGGAAAAAGTAATTGTTTGGTGGGTGTCCGTAGCCCCGAGGTACCGTCGTCGGCTAGCAACCAGAAGATTACGAGCTGTAATATGGCTGATTAGAGTATTCATATAGAGAAGTTGTAATTTTATATATTTTTATAGCATAAAATGAGACACTTCAATTTTTGTTAAAGCTTTTTGAAAAGTGTGACAAGATAGAAAAATGTTAAAATCCGGTGAACTTGTAATCGGATGGTTTGCAGATTAGCTGCGAAGTAACAATACGTCGTCAGAACTTAGTTATAATTTCTACAGTGTGTATACGGGACTATTGCACGTTAAATCTGATCGATCAGGGTCTAATGCCCTGATGCCTATAGATGTATTGAGGAATATATATATATATATATATAAAAGTATGTAAGATATTTTATATCTCGTCTCCCCACTTTAAATTTATAACATTACTTTAATTAACTTTCTTTAACTTTGCATATCGCCCCCTTTTCCCAGTACCAAAGCATCCAACATATTAAATCTCAAGAGGCAATCTCCCACTCTTAGATTTCGGATGAGTCACCATTACACATGTGACTACGTTCACTCCCACGCAACTTCGAAAACCCGAACTAACTAGAAAATCCGAACTAACAGTCGAGGAATCAATCAGAAGTGTCCAGGGTGTATTCTTCTTCTCAAAATCTCCATCTTGATGCAGATTCACGATGTAACCTCGAGGCTAGGAGGTATTGCTCTGAAGTCCTGATCAATAAATGTTTAAAACTAATAATCGGCCCTTACCTTTATACCTGCAGAATTGAACCTGTCTAAAAACTATAACGACTGCAGTAACAATTGATTGAACATCACACACACACAATATATATATATATATATATATATATATATATATATATATATATATATATATATATATATATATATATATATATATATATATATATATATATATATATATATATATATATATATATATATATATATATATATATGTATGTATGTATATATATTATATATATATATATATATATATATATAAATATTAAATTAGATAAATATAAATAATACATTATATAAATATCAAATTATTTAATTATAAATACTAAATTACATAAAAATAAATATTCAATTACTTATATATAAAATGTTAAATTATATAAATAAAAATATTAAATTATACAAATAACAAATTAAGTAAATATAAGTAGCTGTATATACATGTATATTAAATTGTACAAATATAAATAACATATATCTATATTAATTATGAAAGTATGAAAATTAACAAATATAAATAAAATAAATATAAATACTTAAATAAAGTCAAATTTCAATTTAAAATATCAGTTCGATGTGCCAGTAGGAGAACGAGAGAACTGACGAAGTTTATCCTAAATTATTTCCCATTACACTCTTAGCAGGTTTTATATTGCTGGTAGTATTACTAACAGACCTTTTAATTAGAAAACTCTTAAATCTGTTCAATTTAATAATAAATACATACATCTTTCAAACGAAATCTTCAAGAACAAAATATGCTTAGAGTAATCTTCTCCGATTCTATGATGTTTGTTTTGAGAAAAAAAAATACGCATATCCTATTTCGAAACAAACGAATTTATATAATTTTTGTTCTGTTCTAGTCTTTCACCTTTCTGAAATACCACTTTTTCATTTTCCTTGCTGCTTTGATTCTCAAAAAAATAAAGAACTTGTAAGAACTCCATTATCGTAGTCGAAAGTAGCGTGTGCGGACTCAAGCGAAACTTTCTTTCTAGAACAATAAAAAAAAGAGCATAAAACGTGACAACTCTCTCGCGTCCAAAACAAAAGAAAGAATGTAGAAGAAAAAATTGGCGCGAAGAAAATATACCTAGAGCCATTCTAAACAGAAAGAAGAACCGTCTCACCCTTTCCCGTACGGAGTAAAGCGATCAATAACACGGGCCGGGCGTAAGGAAGTAGTTCGCAGGATGTACCTGTTGTGTTCTAACAAATGACACTGCAAGTTGTCTTTTGTTTGGTCTCGTGTTTAAGAGCAAGTCTCCTCAATCACGGAAGTAAGGGAGATAACGAGCAGGGATTGGTTCATGGAATTAATCACTGTAGGAAATATTCTCAGGACAGCGTGAATGGTGTAACGAAAGGATTTTTTTTGTGGATTGCTGATGAACACACGCAATAAAAACATTACTCTATTATTGGATACTTACTGGATTGAATGCCAATAATATGAATCTCAACGTATGCTGTTTTATAAACCGCATGGAAGAATGATAACAGGAGACGTTGAGAAACAAGTTTTGAATCGGATCAAATTAAATTGATTGTAGTATGTAAAAACGTTGAGTCCATAAGCTAATACAGCAGCCTTGCACTAACCAATATGGCGCTTGCCCCATTTCATTAGGTGCCGTATATTAATTACTTAGCTTAATTACGAAATGAATTTGCTTGGGAATAAAATTTGTACATGGTTATTTTTAACTACTTGGCAAGAAAGTCTAAATTATGCGCTTACGATTTCAGTTTCAATGAAATCCTGTTATCTTTACTCCGTGATATATTGAAATCAACTGAACGGAAACTCATCATTTATAGTTGGATTACCGATAATGATTTACTTTAAATTAACACGGTTATAGGGGATAGAAAATTGAGAAGCAGCTGACTATACTATAAGGAGGTATTTGTGGGTGACTTTTATGTACGTGAGTTTCTTTATCTTCTTGCCTAAACAACTTAGTGGGTTCTGGTCAAATAAAATATCAAATGAGTTTTCAAGAATTTACTGATGTCATAGCTAATATATATTTTGGACATACATTTATAATGTGGCTGCTTGGTGCATTTTTTCTAAACGTAAAATTATAAATCAGTTCCAAATCCGATTGACTAGCATCAAATAAAAGGACATATTAAAACTTTTTTTGTGTTAAGCTATAAAAATATATTTATAACTATTGCTTTCTATATAAAATATACTTTTAGATATTGCTTTCTATATAACATATGTTTATAGCTTGAATACACACTCTCCACAAATCATTCTCTTAATTTTAGAGAAATATTTTTAACGTTTTTGGGAAAGAAGCAATAGAATAGAAATTATGAAATACATTTGACATTTTAATAACATAAATGGAAGTAAATCTAAATATAAAAGTAAAGAGTATACATACAATTTATTAATGCATTCAAAAATCAAAAATGAATAAAATTACATTACTAATAAAAAAATACGACTGCTTTGAACTAAAAGGTAGAAAATAAAATTACAAAACGTTTATGTAGTGTAGATTGATATTCTATATAAAGATAAAATTACTTAGGACATTAAATTAACTAATTTATTTAATTGAAATTGGTCCTTGATTTATTTTTAAACAGTTAGTTCGCCGTGGTGGTCAATAGTTACTTCTATGGCACCAGTATAGTCATCGATGACCGACACAGCATAATTCATTAGCATAATCTTTGAGCTATCATTCAACGCTACCGCTCGCATTTTCTTCGTATTGCTCTATGTAAACTAATCGGCGAGGTTTTTTGGATATTTCTATGGGGAGGGCCTGAGGACGTTGTTTGAAAGTAACACTATATTTATTCTTTTGGTGAAAAGAGGCATCGTACATTAGAAATATTTTTTTTATCTTTTTTTAAAAAAAATTCCTTCATATTATTAAAAAATATTACTTTAATACATTCTTACAAACTAAACTTTAAAAAAAAATCAATTAATATTTTCTAATGAAACATGGTCTTGCGTACTTCTTAATCTACTTATTTTGCAAAAAAAAAATACTTTTCATTTGAGGGTTGCAATACATTTTAAATCGCTTTTGACAAATTGTGACTTACAAAGTTTTGGCACTAAACTTTTCTATTGCTCCAACTGTTTTGAAAAGGGTCGATTTTCTTGCCTAATATGGTCTGGTCTGAAGTAAGGTCCAAATGTAACTACGTCTATTTATCACATTTATAATACCTCATTCTATACTATTTAACGTCTATAACACCTAATGCTAATAGAAGATCACATGCATATTACTCTATTACTTTAAGTTTTAACTCTAAGTGTCACACCGATCCAATACTGTCAGTTATAACACACTTGAGTGCTTACTTTCGATAGTTCGAACTCTCTTAAGTTCGAACTTTCAAGTTTGAACTTTTAAGTTTGAACTGTCTTAAGCTAGATCTCTCTTAAGTTAGAACTATCTTAAGTAGTAACTCATGACTTTGAACTGTATGAAGTTTGAAATATCTTCTGAATTATCTGAACTAAGAGGGTTCTAACTTAAGGAAGTTTTAACTCTCTTAAGTTACAACTTCCTTAAGTTAGAACCCTATTAACTTAGATATATCTTAAGTTAGAACTTTTTAAAGTTAGAACTTTAAACCTTAATGTACGCCGCCACACAGATACGTTGCGGTAGAGCTAAAGCAACTACCCGAACCCGAGACTAGCATCAGATAATTGAAGCGACCACAATAACTAAACGTAACATCACGTTCATGAAAATAAATCCACAAAAGTTATTACCCGGGCACTCCTCCCGATTCCATGTGGTTGGCCAGAGTGACGTCATCGGACCACACGTCGAACTGCCACTTGCGCAGTCCCAGCACTCCGCACAACACGTCGCCCGTGTGCACACCGATGCGCATGTCCACGTTCACTTCGGTCGCCTCGCGCACCACCCTGCAACACACACACGATCACCCATGGGGAAATACATTTGGCATAAACATAGACAGACTTCTTAGAAAATAAAAGGTAATCCCAAGGTTAGTGAAGACTATATATATAAGGTGTGCTCGTTCTCGCGCTGTCTGACGGAAGGCGGGGAAAGCAAATTTTTGACGTCATGGTGACGCCTACCTTCGCCTTCTGTAGGCGTGTCTAATGCTCTCGTTTGTACAGTCGTTTTAGGGTCTACAGAGCAAACTTGATATACCAAGAATTCTTGTTTGTAACTAATCATGAATTTATTTAAAAGAAAACAGTTAAAATTTGCTTCAAAAAACAATTTGAATCGATTTGCAGAGTGGTTTAGTTATTAAAATTTATCGAAAATAATTGCAGCCAATTTGAACCAATGGTTCGTGACGTGCTGCCATCTATTCGTTTTTTTGTGAACTATTTAAAAATGATATTCGCTATTTTTATTTAGAATTTGCTAAATTTTAAGAGTTTAAATTATATTTTATGGATTGCATTTAGTATGTAAAAATTGCAAAAGAGTTGCTTAATAAATTAAGCGTATTAAAAAAATATTAGCTGCCACGAGGGTATGTCCATGAATTTTGAAAGAGTAAAATCGGGGTCGGAACCATCCGGTCAATGCATTTGTATTAGACATATTAAATGAGTTACAATTTCAATCAAGTAAAATACGGGAACATAACAAAACAAGGACGGATTAGTAACGAAGCTACCGAACACAAGTATTTACAGATATTTACATTATTTTGCTAATTAAAAATTAAATCACCAGTTGTTACCCAACCGGGGATCGAACCTAAGTAGCACTGCTTGAAACACACAGCCAATGAGAATGATCACACAGCCAATGAGAAAACCCATAGTAAGGCGGAGCAAAAATGACGTCAAAACTTTGCCTTCCTTGCCCATTTTCAAAAAGCGAAAAACGAGCACACCTTCTATATATAGTCTCCACTATCCTTGGGGTGATCCAAAAGAAACGGGAAAAGTAGATATGCAATCATTCGAAAAGTATAATCACTAGCACGTCGGGGTTCTCGCAGATATACAAATACAAATAATGACAACCAACTACAGGATCTAAACTCAGCAAGGTCGGTCCGGTTTGGCGCATTTTAACAATCCCCCACCCCCAATGCCAAATATTCCAAAATCAAAAATAAATAATAATATACAAATATAACGTAAAAATAACTCATTAAAATAACAAAGAATTTGTTTCTTTGTTGTTTGTTTCTTGTTGTTGTTTGTTTCTTGTTGTTCTTTGTTTAATTTGTTTTCTTTTTAAAATTTTATTTCATGTTAAATTTGTGTATAAAAATAATAAATTTTAAAATAAAATATAAATAAGGAAATAAAAAATAATTTCATGTAAAATAAAAAAAAATATTAATAAACTTAATTTTTCATTAAAATATATATTTCATCTTTATGTCCAAACAAATGAAGTCATTTCTACTATTTCAAGCATGATTTCAACCAAATTTAAAGAAAATCGGAGCATTACTAAAAAAGTTAGTAAATTAGTGCACAATTACTTTTTTAATATGTTTTAATAAACTATTTTTTTTTGTAACCTTTAAATTATGGTCTGAATTGAAATATTACTACAGAAGATGTTTATTTTTCAAATAAATGTAAGTCGAATAGTATTTCATAATTATAATACTGAGAATTTATATAATTACTATTTACACTTTCTATTTATCAGCCTTCCTCTAGACAAGCTATTCATTTACATTTGTTTGTAATTCATAATGTGTTTGTGTTCATAGTGTGTCAGAAACTCGATGGACAAAATTACTTGTAAGCGAAATTTTAATAACGGAGACTTTAATATTAAATGACTTCTAAACTAATAAACGTATGAAACAAAAATATATTCTATTTATTTATTTAATTTTTTAAACAAATTCACTTAATTTTGTAATTTTAGGATTTTTACTTTTTTAGATACGATCTAAATAACAGCGAAGGAATTGAAAATTCCCCCTAGGGCTTACTTTTTTTTTAAATCGAGACAATGCATAAATGATATCCGGTGATAATGGAATAATATAAAAAATTGTTTACACATAGGCCTACAATCAACTCCAATGGGATTAATTACATTTGTAAAGACAAAAACAGCAAGTCTGCTCATGGTTTAATGATATTTAGAGAGTTGCAACACTATCAGGAGACCAACATAAATACGAATATGAATGTTTGTTTTTGTAATTTCCATTACAAAATAATAAAAAAAATCTTTGGTTAAATAGAAAGAGGGAAAAGGGCCAGAAATGTGTTATAAACATAAAGTGAAAAAAATATGCTTGCTAAAATAAGGGGGAAAGGGACCATATTTCGAAAAAAAAAAGGACTTTTAAATACTTCAAATAACAAAAAGGACGTGTTGCGAAGAATGTCTTCTAGCGTTTTATGCAGTATTAAGTATCATTAAGTATTCTATGTTTGAACACATTCTACTCTTTCCATCACTAGAAATAACTGTTATTTAACGCACCATTTTGTTTAAAAAAAAAGACAGAAACATCTACTTTTTATAAGTAACTTTAAATATAACTAAGTATGTTCACAATTTTGCTAACGATTTAATACATAATAGGTAATTAGTTCAGAGGTAAACGTTGTAAGTGCTATACGTGAAAATGTTAGGAAATCGCAAAAAAACTTCATTCAGTTCATAAAACTTGAACGTTAGTGACCTCTGTACACATTCTTTTGAACTACTTACAAGACTACCAGGCAATTTTCAGGTTTTTATTGGTAGTTTGACACCTTAACGTGAAAAGCGGAGTTTGAATTTTTTTGGCAAATGCATCGCTTACCACTTTCAGTGCTCAGTTGGTGAAATATAAATGCAATTTCGTAAAAATATCTTTGGTAACGGTGGTTCTAGTAGTGGAGAATAAAAAGTGTTTGTCTCACCGTATAGCCTCGATCATGGAGATGCCCATTTGCACGCAGTTGGTCGCGTGGCTGGGTCTAGACACGGGAAGTCCTGAGACGCAGTAGTAACAGTCGCCAAGAATCTTGATCCGCATGCAATGGTTCTCCTGGTAAATACAAGATCAACGTGTGTTTTAGTTTTATAACCGCTTTAATGAAAGCGTTGTAAATGTGAAATTTTATTTTATATAGATTAGTAAAATTTTAATCTTGCAAATGAGAGTATACAACCTCACTGACAAAATTAACATTTTTATAAATTGAATCCAATCGACAAATAACTCAGTAAAAAATCCCCATAAAAACTTTACCAAAGTTGCGAAATTGAAGGTATTATGCAGTAAAATTAAAAACTGCATTTGTTGAAGTGGGTTTTTTTAATAACTTAAAATTTATAAAACCTTAAAAACACCTTTAATTTTAAAGCATTGAAGTTATTGAAGGAAACCTGCATATTATTTGAAAGGTTTTATGAAAGAAAATTAAGAACTTAAAAAAAATTACCGTAACTAACAAGTTTGTATCACGACCGTGGCGTTCGTCTTTTGGCCGCAAAGGGTTATGCGTCTTGCTATTGAGCCCATGGTTCCACGATAATAACTCAGTCAGTATCCTTTGCTGCTGGTCGTTGTAAATACGTAGAAAACTAATAGTTAGTTTTGCAATTACTGATTTATTGCGGGAAATAAGAATTACTGAGTATTCGAAGTTTCAATAAAATAGTTTTCTCTTTTAAATGAAAGTATTAATATCCGAATATAATCGGAGCTTCTTTAGAATATTTAGCCTATCTTATAAAGTTGAGTTAAACCTTTTACTTCCTCTACGGCTTATTCAGAGTCAGTATTCTCATTTTTAAAAGTTATTCCAAAATGAAAAAACTGGTGCGTCAAGCATATCCGAAGTTTCTGTAAAACAGTTTTCTCATATATAAAATTATTGTAATAAAAGTTGCAATGCGCTCGTTTATCAAGAATATCAGTAAAACAGATTATCCTTTGTAAGAGTAACATAAATGCATTAATATGTGAATAGAAACAGAGTGTCTGTAGAAGAATATGCTATTTTTAGTATATAAATTTATCATAAAAGCATTTCTACGCAAAGGAAAACGGAGATTCTGTAAAACTGTTTTCTCCTTTATAAGAGTAGGTCTGTAATGAAATATGCAATACAATGGTTTGAAAAAGGTTCTGTAAAACAGTTTTCTCCTTTGTAAGAGTAGGTCTGTAATGAAATATGCAATACAATGGTTTTAAAATAGGTTTTGTAAAACAGTTTTCTACTTTGTAAGAGTAGGTTTGTAATGAAATATGTAATACAATGGTTTTAAAAAAGGTTCTGTAAAACAGTTTTCTTATATATAAGAATCGCTGTTGCAATAAAAACTGCAATACACTCGTTTATCAAGAATATTTGTAAAACAAATTACTTTCCGAAACAGTAACATAAATGCAGTAATATGTGAAATAGTGTATATGTAGAAGAATATGCTGCTTTCAGTGTATAAATTCAGCATTAAAGCTTTTTACTACGCATAAGTATAGAGAGTCTCGGTAAAACAGTTTTCGCTTTTGTAATAGTTGCTCTGTAAAGGAAACTGTAATATGATGGCTTATAATGACTTTCTGTAAAACAGTCTTCTATTATTTAATAGTAACTCAAAGATGACATAATAAATAAACGAGGACACTGAGATTGTCTGTAAAACGAAATCCTATGACATGAGAGCTGTAATACCGCTTATTGTTTAAGAGTTCCTAAATAAAAAAAAATTTGTTTAGTACTTATTTGGATATTTTCATATTACGTTAAGCATTTTATTTATAATATTAGAAGCTAAGCCTAGCTAAGTCTATTTTTTTAAAAAGATTTTCCTAAAAAATATATAAATATTTAAATTCCAATTGCTGAAAAATATATTTGAAGTAAATTACAAATCAATATGTCTATATTTTAAATATTTGGGTTTCCGAACTTCGAAATAGATTTCTACTTCTGTAATTTCTACTTATTCCACCAACCTACGCAGTACAAAATGTTGTACAATAAGATAATTAAATATTCATAAAATAAAAGCAAATCGTTGACAATTTATAATGCCACTAAGATACAGCCTTTTTTTTCAATATTATTTGAAAGACCATATTCCCAATTCTTTTTTTATGTTCTTATCAGCAGCAGTTCAGCAGAAACACTGAACGCGCACTCTAAGCGAACGAGCCATTTTATAGTTCCAAAGGCACATACATTTCACTTAGGCCCTTGGCAACAGTAGATGAGACAACACACTCTGAACTGGCTGGCCAAGAAAATCTCAAATTAGATTGCCAGCATTACAGATGGTTTACGAGGTTACAGTAGACGGTTTTATGCCTGTGCTTTATATTGGCATTTACGACCGGTACCATGAAAGCAACGACCATGTTTTGTTTAATCCTACTCCTAAACTTAATTTAGGAAGATAAAAAAGGACCAAAATTCCTTCATCGGGCCATTAAAACGTCTTTCTTTTTTTAAGATAAGTTCAGCACCTTTCAAGAAGTAAGTTACGTTTATGGCCCATCTTTTTATTTTGATCAAGGATGGAAGATAATTAGGCAATTAAGGACTCAATTAATATTCTGAGCATTCTTGAAAGTGTTTTGGGTTCGTTTACACAAAAGTAAAATGGACCGCAAACTAAGTTAGTCGAGATGCAGAAGGTTATTTTAGGTAATTTCATTGGAGAAAGCTTTTAATATTAAGTGGTTTCAAACGTTACTCTAAGCAAAATAATGAAGATCTGATGTAATTAAATGAAGTAATTTAATAAAATAATTGTTTTATGGTCAATATTTTTATGAGAGTAACCTTATTCTGGTGCATGTGAAATTTAAAATTTCCTTGTAAAAGTATTTAACACAAATTCACACATTTCTATATAAAGTAAAATTTATTATTTTTTGCAAATCCCATATTTCACATGTTTGATCAAGTTTAAATTGATTTATGTTAAGCTCTATTTGAAAAAAAATTCTTCAATTCGCCCCAGTGCATTTTCGAAAACATTACTTTATTATTTCTTTAGGTATTAGTAATGTATAGATTACATTTGTTTTAGTATTTATTTTAAAATAGTTGCCCAACGAAATTAGCGTTTTTTTATTTATTTGTTTAAAAAAAATTGCAAATAACAAAATTCAGAAAAAAGTTTGCTAAACTAATTTTTATTTGTTTTGTAAAAATGAAAAATTATAGTTTTTCATAAAATATTTTCATGACTTATATAAAAAATAAGAAAGGTCACTTTTTTAAATTTTATTATAAAAAAAGCTTTTTAAATATTTGACTATTTGATTACGTTAATATGCTTTGCACACATATGTGAAAATATTATAATATATCTTTAAAATTATATTTAAAAAAAAGTAAAATGTATCCCTTATCCCCATAGCTCTTTTTCATAAATTTTAAGATACAAAACGTCTAACAAGTCATTTCTAATTAAAGACGAGCACTCATGCAAAACCAAACATGTAAAAAAAATTCTAAAATGCCATTAGGCTAGAATTTATAAAAAAATAATAGTATAAATTTATTTTTTGCCCCAAAAAAATAATATTTCCAAAAATATCTCTTTATTTTTAAACTTGAAAATTCGAGTTTTTAGCAAACATTCTAAACGTTTTTTCTTTTTCTGTGACTCTCGATTCTGACTTATATGTATCTTGGACGCTCTTCAATTGTTCTGTGTATATGTGCACACAAAATATTTTAAGAAAAATAATATGTTAACCAAATATGTGATACAAGTTACTCAGAACCATTCTAACAGGACGTTATTAACACTCATTATCTTTTTCAGATGGCTCTGGGATTAGTGGATACAAACCATGTGGTTTGCATTCTCCAATCACAGAGCCATCTGTAAAAGCCAACGTTCGTGTAGAATCAGTCTAAGTGAAAACGGAATTTCATTTAATTAAATAAACACATAACAAAAAACCGAACTATGTGAAAATGTCTTAAATGAAACTAACATTGCTACTGGCTTCGATTTTCCCAGTGTGTTAAAAAGCGGTCCTAAAGTTTAATGAAAATTTATTAAAATCAGTTAACTTTAAAAATAAATTTAATTCAATGTACTGAAAACAACTTTAATACTTTAAAAACGGCTTAAGCGTCGTTGGTTAAATATAAAGCTAAGCAATAAATGTCAAATTAGAGACAAACCAAGTGTATAATTTTAGAAATACTCAAATGCAGTTTAAGTAGAAGAGGAATATTATTATTACAGAAATAAATATATATTTTGTTGGGGTTTGAATTGTGACGAAGAGTGTTAGAAACGTGTGGGATTTTCAAATAGGATATATTTTTTAAATTATGATTAACATCCCATTTCTTTTTGAAAATGACTTCGGAGTTAATAAATTCATTCGCATTCCCGAAAAATCTCCAGGTTAAAGAAGAAAATGTCCCTTCTCAAAATTCAAAATGAATTTATTCATTCCTTTTTTTCTTATTTTGTCACGCACATTCCGTGAGAAGGTTCAGCGTCAGCATTAAAAAAAAAAAGAGGAATGCAAATTCGGAATAATTTGAATAAAATCCCTTCACCCAGCGCATTCTTACTTAATCCAGGTGTAAGAGCGGAGTTTTGAGAAGGTGGAAATAGCTTCGTAAAAATAAATAAAAGAAGGCCCCAAAGATTTTCGATTAGCATGATAATAGACCAAAAGAAATGGTTGTCTTGAAAATAAATTTACTTTAATACCGGTTTAGACTCAAAAACAAGTTTAATAAAGTCGAAGTTATTTAGGATTTTACTGTTGTAGTTTGTGCTTGTTGACTTACGAAAACGGATTTAGTTTCGCGAAATTTAAATTGGACAATTGAGTTTGCTTTCTTTTCTAAAGAGAAGTCTGTTATTGAGTTTATAAATTTAGATGCGTAAACAAATTAAATTGTTAAGCTTATTGAATGTGCTATTTTGAATATATACATTGGAAGAGTAATTTAATATCTTGTATATGAATGTGCATAAAATAATCTAGTCTGTAAATTTAAAGTATACCAAGAGATGTTAAAGTATACCATTTTGAAAATGTAGAATGGGTGTTTAATAAGATGTTATTAAAGAGTGAAACAGATTTATTTTGAAATGTACTGACACAAACAATTCGAAACTAGGTAAGGTGTGGAAAAATAGATCATGAGATAAAAGTGTTTTTTTTAAATAAATATTAAATTACACATTGTTAAAGTAATGTTTTGATCTCACGGCCTGATCATTAAAATTTAAACATAATGTTTTAAATTAAATAAAAAATTATTTGCGGAACAGATAAAAATAACGTAAATAAGGCATATATTTTTAATAAAAATAAGCCATGAAATATATTACCAAGTGTGGTTTTCGAAAATAATAAATATTAAAAAGTCGACTTTTAAAATTGGCGGGTTAGAACTTTATTTTCGACCCCCCCTTCCTCCTAAAAAACAGTTACAAATTCAGTCCCTTAATAATCAAATTAAATATACTAAGTTTTTAAGAGTTGATGGTTGTTATACATATTTTATTTTGTTTAAGTTACTAATTTGACTAAAACAATTGTTTTAATAATGCTTTTTTACACGAAAATTCTATACGCTATATATATTCTATAAAACGCATTTCATCCACATTTGAATCGAAAAAACTTAATTAATAAAAATGTTCATAAACCTCAGAATTAAAAAGAAGATCATGTACCTAGTAAAAAACCAACATTTTAATAATTTTTTTTATAAAAAATAAAATTAAAATAAATTATTTTCCTGACAGAAATTTGATTTTGAACATCAGAAATCGAGTCTAAAACCCTATTCCCCTCACCTTATCCTATACATTAGTTAAAATATAAACTTACTACTAACTAACTAACACTGTATTAGTTGTGATGTTTTGTCTATAAAATATTTAATATTTGTTTATTGTTTATAAAATCGGATCATCAAGTACAAATTTAAGAGTAATCAAAATAATGGATAAAACACATGAACTTACTCATTTTTGGTAAATAATATTTGTGGTATAATTAAATTTATTCGTTAACAAAAAGAATTAATTCATTAAAACCAACAAATGTACGAGGGTTTGTCGAGTGGTGTAAGTCCAAAAAGGCGAAAATGGACTAACATTATTTTCCCTTACCAGACCTATCATTTGGCTAACTGGTGTGGTAGTTCAATAAGTTAACGTTAGGCATTAAAATGTTAAACATATAAACTTTTTTACATATGTATTTTTTACATATGTATTTTTGACATATGTATTTTTGACATATATATTTTTACATATGTATTTTTTACATATGTATTTTTTACATATGTATTTTTGACATATGTATTTTTGACATATATATTTTTGACATATGTATTCTTTACATATGTATATTTTACATATGTATTTTTACATATGTATTTCTTACATATGTATTTTTTACATATGTATTTTTTACATATGTATTTTTGACATATATATTTTTTACATATGTATTTTTTACATATGTATTTTTTACATATGTATTTTTTACATATGTATTTTTTACATATGTATAATATTTCATTAAACATTCATATATGAAAAAAAAGTTTAATTTAAATGTTTCACATTTTTCATTTAGTTTTGAAATATTTAATCTTTAAATGCGTACATCTATAACACTTTTTCTTAATACTTCACAAATATAAAAGGCTTTTTTTAGAAGTAGACTTAAACTGTTTTTTATAATACACATCTAATATTCTGCCTAACGAAACAGCGAATATATATATATATATTTAAAATTAGAATTGTTTTTTTAAATACTTTTAATTAGAAAATACATACTTTTCTTCACAATTTTGCTAACGTCACACATATTTTTTTGTCACAAAATGTTTTAACTGTTTTTGAAAAAAGAAAAACACACTCAATTTTTTTTTGTTGTTAACAATATACAGTTTCTAAATAAAATTCTTCATAGCTGTAATATAAAATGTAGAAAAGAAATAAGCTTTTTTTAAATCTTTAATTAGTTTTAAAAATATTCAATTAAAAAATTCCCATAATTTTTTTTGTCATATATTTCTAATTTTTAAACTCCGCATGCGTTTTGCTCAATATGTAAGATGTTGTTTTGTGCAATAAAAAAATTTAAATAAAAAAATATATGTGAATTTTTGTGTACAGACGTCACTTTACTTTACACTATACTTTTTACTTTATTTAGATGTTACCTTAAACTGCACAACTACAGTATTATTAATTTAATTTTACCAATACAAATTTTAACTTTACCTAATACAATAGAAGCCGCCAGGAAAGATAATCTTACACAACATATTATCTAACAAAACGTCATATTAAAAAAACACTGAATCAGTTTTTGTAGTTCCAATGTCTAAAGCTTTTAAATTTACTGATTACTTTAAAAGTTAATACAATCTCTCCATTTTTAATGTTTACTTTAAAAAGCACTAGAAACAATGGGAAAATATTATATTACATCGATATGAGAAATTTGTATAGATTATTTATCGTTACGATTGATTAAAATCGTATGTTTAAAATGACGATTTAGTTCCGGTAATTACTTCAAAATAACGAGTATTATGGTAATAGAAACAAAAAGATTTTCTTTACATTATTATTAATTAGGACTATCTTATATCTTATACAGGGTAATCCAAAAGTAACAGAAAAAGTAAAAAATCAATAAATTTAAAAGTACAGACAGTAGCAAGAGGATGGTTTTCACAGAAATGTATATAATGACATGGTATTAATTAAATAAAATGAAGCCCCATTTAAATAAAAAAAACCTCAATGCGGTTTGTTTTATATTTATTTTTATTTTACATGAAAAAGACTTTGATTTAATTTCGCGGTAAAGTTTATGAGATGGAAATACTATAGAACCTTCCTTTACCATTCAATCAAATAGCAAAACAAAATATACGCACGCTGTAAAAAGCTTTGTTTAAATAGACATAAAAACGGTATGCCAAAATGTAGGAAGTTAATGAAGTAATCTGTAACAACTTACATTAACATATTAACACAAACATAAAGAGTAAAAACTAATTCAGACCAATTATTTTAAGTTAGCAATTTATATAAAGATTGACATAACAGATGCTAAAATTAGCATGAACAAATGATTTCGGTCTATTAAAAAATACATGAGAATATTTGTATAGCTCTAATTATTCTAATGAAGGAACAATTTTAAAGTAAAATCTACGATTCCATGAATAATTCGATTTCGACAAATTACGTCGAATCTTAGTATTCGAGACTTCGAGCATGGATCCTTCATAGTAGAGCAAACATCGGGATATAATCTCGCTGACACGAAAGTGAGGTCAACATGTATCGCCTCAAAACACGTGACAAATGACGTCATTCCATTCATAATTTTTCACTATTACACATTTTCCAATTCATCAGTCAATCGCGAGTATTTTTTAATTCATAATTTTGAAAGGTAGTCACGTGTTTGAGGCGATTCGGTCCGAGATGTTTGCCTCACAATGATGACGTCATATTCTCTCTACTACGGTCCATTTATGCTCGAAGATTCGAGACATGAGCAATCAATCACGGACCTACCCCCCCCCCTTCTCATCGTAGTTTTATTAGTAGTATACATGTTAGCTATTTAATTGTAAACTATTTGTCTCAACTGTAAAATATTCGACATCAATGTCAATGGAATTTATGGTTAGAACAATGCGCCACAATCGACCCTTTACGGTCGAGGAAAGGATGGAACTGTCACACCCCGTTCCTGTTCTTTGCCTCAACCAATGTCTCGATGAAGTACAAGTAATGTCATACTTTTAAATAGAGTTAGATATAAAACAGAGCAATTTAAAAATATATAAAGCAATTTAACCTAAATATGGTAATTTTAGCTTTTAATTCAGGTGTCACCGAAAACAGTTTCAATAAAAACATCTACAGTCTGATCTTACACTTTAAATAAAGAATTTCCCTCAAAAATATTGAAAATGTCGAACGTTTTTTATGTTTGATTTTGAAGCAAAACTCAATCAAATATAGAATGAGCTTTGAATTTTTAAGGCAAATGGAACATCAGAGACAAAAGTAAACGAAATTGGAACTTTTATGGTTTCCAAGCTCCCTACTCAAAAGAGAGATTTCTACTTTTACTAGACAGATAAAGTCCACGTAATCGTAAGCAATAAAAATCCCAATAGCTCTCGGACTCACAACTTTATTTTCTGTTTTAGAACTTAGAACTTCCTAGTGTTCTATTCCGCTCGCCATTTTTATACTTGCAGGCAAAAAACAGAGGGTCAGTAAAATGTGAAACAGTTTCTTTACTTTAGTTCGGAATTTAACAGTTTCACTGTAAATAATAGGCATTTAGAAGTAAACATAACGTAATAGTGTATAGTATTTTGGATGCTTATGAAACGGGTAGGAAATGTAAATTCATTTTTTGAGATAAAATACATACTGGTCTTACAGTAAACATAACAGTAAACATAACTTAATAGTGTATAGTATTTTGTCTGCTTATGAAACGGGGAGAAAAATGTAAATTCATTTTTTGAGATAAAATACATACTAGTCTTTGATTGAAAGCCTCAGCACACACATAAATAACAATCTCATTTTGGAACACTCTGCGATCATCAATGCTATTTTCGTCCATTTTGACAATCGTTTCGTCATCAAGTGATTTTTGACGAAACAGGAATTTTTAACTTTTTTACAAAAATAATTCACTCCGATTCCTTTTCAGTGGTAGATTAGCTAAATTTCGGTTCTTCGAAGTTTTTGGCTCGATTGGTAGCGCGCGGGACTTTTGACGAAAAGAACCCTATTTCGAGTCATACCGTCGATTTTTATTTGAAATATACCTCCTTTTTGACGAAATAAATCTCTCTATTTTAAAAAAAAGTAAGCCCTAGGGGGAAAAAGTAAGACCTAGGGGGAATTTTCAGTTCTTTCAATGTTATTCAGATCGTATCTCAAAATGTAAAAGTCCTAAAATTACGAAATTAAGTGAATTTGTTAAGAAATGTTTGATAAATAAGAAGAATATATTTTTGTTTCAATACTGTTATTAGTTTATAAGTTATTTAATATTAAAGTCGTCGTTAATAAAATTTCGCTTACAACTAATTTTGTCCGTCGAGTTTCTGAAACACTATTAAGAGGAGAGATCGAATTTTTTTAGGGAGTGTAGAAATAGGTTTGAACTGGAAATCCAAGTAAGCATTTTTTTAAATTCGAATTAGTTTTGGATTTATAAATTTTTTAAACATTTAAACACGCTTCACTTTTTGAAGTTTTTTCACCCTCATTTTTGAAACGTGATTTCTAAATTGCTATAAGTCATTTAAAATTACATATTCTCTTATTCAAAAAAAAATATTAATGTTCGTTAAAACTTCTTCTTTCTGATGTTATAAAGATTATATTTCTATCTTTACAATTAAATTAGATATGGTCAATTAAGATAGGTATAAAAAATAGCGAAGAAGGATAAAAATGTCGGATATTTCTAGAAAATTTTAATTTGCGACTTTTTGTCTCATTGTTCCGCTTGCATCTCAAAAAGTAAATGTCCTAAAATTATGAAATTATGCCAGTTTATTAAGAAATGTTTGGGTAATAGGATGAATATTTTCTTTTTTCAATACGATCAGTATATTAGACGTTATTTTATGTTAAAGTCATGATATTAGAAAATTTTGAAAACAATTCATACATTTTTGGATACTTGTCTTCCAATTTTCAAAAAAAAAAAAAAAAAAAAATTAGGGATATAGATTAAACTATTGGCTACAAATGATCCAGAGCGTTTGTGAAATTTCGATTTAGTTTTGTAGTTATAAATTTTTAAATAATTGACGAAATGTCTGAAATAATCGTCAATTATACGGGTAACATTTTAAGTGATAAATTAAAACTGCTCTAAATAGTTCAAAAGTATACTTTTTTCCCGTTAAAAAAATATAGTTATGTTCGTAAAATCTTTCTTTCTTGAATAGTATCAATACTGAAATTCTATCTTAAGAAATAAATTAGATGTAACTATTTATGTGAAGTACTATAAATATTATTAAATGATACTCCGGAAGGAAATGCCAACATTGGCAAAATGCCAACATTGGCAAAATGCCAACATTGGCAAAATGCCAACGTGTATTTGGCTGCCAACGGCGAATTGTTATTAGCGCCAATTCTCAATTATCTTACTTTATATAAATATAAGTTGGCGATTAAGCCTATTTATTCTTGGCGCGTTTATGCTGTTGTTTGTTTACACATGTTTCGCTTTTCAATGAGCACAATTGCGTTGAAGCAGTTCTACAGTTGAGCTTTTCCAGTTATGGGGGGGGGGGGATTGGGGGGAAGCATGCCCCCCCCCCCCCTCTCTGTAAACTTGAAACCTTAAAAGTTGGGAATTTCGAGTTTTAAAAATCTCTGAGTTGGGAAAATTTATGCCTCAGGCAAATTAATATTATTAGCAAAGGAAAGCGACGGACTACTAGAAATTGCCCAACTTTTATTAAGATGAAACTTAAATTAGACCTCAAAACGGACCACTGCATTGGAACATGCGTGCGACAAATCAATACTTTCGAAAGAACTGTTTAATATTACCTATAAAAAAGCTGAAAATGTCTTATAAGTTGGAACTGGGAATTTTTTTAGCACTGTTGTGTTGTGCAATTTCGAATAGGTAGGTGTGGTCTGGTTAAATAACGTCACACTAGAGCTGCACATTGAACTACTGGCGTTGGTTCGAGCAAAGCGCCCTTGATTTGTTATCGGTACGTATTTACTTACTACATCAAGGACGCTTTGGTTCGAGGCCTTTCTCAAAGAAAAGACCCGGGAACGATGCCTCATATTGTTAACAGTGGTCAGATAACGAGGACAACACTTCAGCTGGTACCCGATGTCCTTAGGTTGGGAATTTTGAATCGTTCAAGTTCGGAATTTCGGATCGTTAAGTTGGGAAATTTCTTGTCTCAACATACTAAAAATAAATTTGTGTAACGGCACTGCCAGTAATAATTTATATAACTAAAAAAAGTATTGTTGTTAGGACACATTGTCATTGCCTACAGTGTATGAAGCCGGTATTGGTTTGCGAAGCAAACTAAAGAGTTAGTTTGCTTCTAGTTTCTTAAAAAAAAGCAATAAAATAAATTTTCTAGGTTTGACGAAATACTTAATCGGATCATTTCGCAAAAAACATTTCTTCAAAGATGACGACTCCACAAATGAGCATCCATGTTTAACAGTGAGAAGAGATATACTAAATACTGAGCAGTCAAAAGTGTATTAAATTGTTTGTGAATATTTTCACAAGTGGTATAAGCTAAAAACATAGTTCCGAGATAAGAGCATTTGTGGGCTTCGGCTGTCATTCGACTCGTTTTGGGGCAACTTATTGAACTGGGATCCACACCGCTTGGCAAAATGATATATCTAGTTGACTAGTAATGGACATTGATGTTACTTCTTTTTCGGATTTTTGTGACTTATGCCACTTTACAACCAATCCGCCCAAATAATCCTCTGCACTCCTCTTATATTTCAATAAGAATTAAAGTTTCCAATCGTTTTTCCAATGTCTGCTTCTCTCACGAACACCAAAACATATACATTTTGTCATCCAAAAGTTCCGAAGTTCTATTTTTAGGGGAAGGGGGGGGGGGGGGGGGGGTCGCTGTGACTGTTTGGTAAAAACGCAAATGTCAAAACGCGCTCTAATCCAAAACATATGTGTATTAATATGAAGTAAGTAATCGCCTAAATAGCTCGGATTCGCCTCTGGCGAAGGATTTGGCGCTATTCCGAAGCACTATTTTGTATCATTACTAGGTGATAATTTATTTTATAATTTAAACTACCTATGGAGTGGAAATAGTAAAATCCTTTATTTATTTGGACCTTGTACTGGATACCGCAATTGCAATTAAAAAAAATTATACTCAAAAAACCGTATGTTAAACACTACAGCCCTTGTAGAAAATGTTCGGTTTGTTTGGGCCGATTCTTTCGGAATGTACGGTTGCTACCTTACTTCCCAAGAAATCTTGCCAAACCCCCTACATCTTTTTTCCTCCATGATGCAACCACACCAAAGCTATTACTCAGCTCATGTTTTCGTTATGGTTTACTTCTCTATACATGCAGCTCTTACCTGGAACCGATTTTAACCCTATAATACTAACATTTTGCATAACCAGTGTAAAGTTAATGGAACAGTGCTTAAACCTTACGTATGGTTAGTGTTCTAAGGTTAAAGACGTTATACTTCAAATCATACTATATTATTTTTGTTGTCCAGGACTGTTCTTTGAAAAGAACGTACATGCCAAAAACATTCTTAAAGTGCAAACGGTTAAAGATTATGATTACTTATAAGGCGCATTCGATTTCTATTACAAAACTCTCAGCACAGACTATTCCAAGAAAACTGCATCAGCTGTTTCTTCCACCGATTATTCGATGAAATTTCCTCCCGTTTCAGCGGCTTATGTGTTTTAGGATCGTTTGGAGTGTGGGGGGAACAGGTGTCGATAAATACGAATCGATCGTTCGATGGAAAAAGGAACATTCTAGCGAACCGCAACGTTCTTCAATTTGACAACACGTAAAAGTGTAAAGGTCCTTTTCTGTTTTCGAGCAAACAAAGTTAACTTTTTTTTAGTGTTTGCTAAACTAGATTAGATTTCCCGAGGAAAACGAAGTTTTGTTTTTTTGTGTGGAAAATAACTCCTTTGAATTGTTCGAAATTGCTTAAAGAGAGAATTTCTGGGGTGGTATTTTTAAAAGTTTGTATTCTTCAGACGACGTAGTAATCATTTAACTATTTGATGTAAAGACAATAAAAATAATTTATTTAACACAATTTTTATTTTGGGCGGTTCACAATGAATTTGATTATGAAATGTTTTTTTATAATAGATTTTAAAAAATGTTACTCATGAGAGAACTTTTTTAAATTCTATAACTTTCATAGTTTTATTATCTTGCAGATTTTTTTGTTGAAAAAATGAAAGTTAGTAGAAAGGAGATAATATATTCTCATATGGTGGTTTGTTGAATATACTCACATTTAAGCTATACAATAGGTTATTGGGTATTGGATTGAGAATCGAACTCGCAACTCTCCGATTACAGAGGGACACATCTTAAAAAAATACTATTTCCAAGATCTAGTTAGAGCGTTTGTTGTATTTCAATACAAAAACATTGGACACGAAACAATTTATTATGAAGTCTTAATCTTTAGGTTTAAGCTAGGAAATATAAAATAAAAAGAACATTTAATGGACTCCTAACAGACTGACCCATGTTCACAGCAGTTACAAACCGTCTGTTGACACAATGTAGTTGTTGTGTTTATATGTAGACACAGGCTCATTCCATTGCAGAGAAGGGGTGAGGTGAAAACACTCGTTGATTTCCTATAATGTGCCTTTGTAGCGTAACTTTTACGTAAAACCTCTCGTAAAAGTAACAGATTTCGGAAGAATAGGTAGCTGGTCCGAGTGTCGATGGGGTCCACACAAATTTCTCGCCACTGGCTCCCAAGCAACGTTCCCAAACAGATAGTCCCAGACTATTCAAACACCTAACCTGTCACAGAGTAAACATCGAGAAATTTTGAGACCCCCCTTTCCCGGTGCACATAAATCTCTTCCCATTGAAAATCCAAGAACACGTCTCCCTGTAAGAAAAAGAACCCGAGCTTCCTTTCCGAAGATTACACGCATCGCCTTTGAGAAAAGAGAGCTTTTTCGCGTTCTCCGCGTCCGGCGAATTGATGGATCGTTTCAAAGTAAGCTCCGGCCTTTGCGCGGGACCTCCTATTCTCGGCTGGCGGGTTAGCTGCCAAGTGGCGCAAGTCCCTAAAACAGAGTTCAGGCATGAAAGTTTTCTTTGTCGGCGCCGTATGTCATGCGAAGAAGAGAAAAATCGCGTTGTGAAAGATTTGTCGATACTTATATTTCTGGTTATATCTAATTATTGTACTACCGACTAATATTCATTTTCTTCAGTTAGTTTTGCGTGTAATGATCTCTTTAGTCGGATTTAGAGGAGTAAATTTAACCCTTTGCACTCGAGTGGAGGGTCAGTCACCTCAATAACGACATGTTCTATGTTCTCTCTTTTTTTTAAATTGAACGAGAACTACATATTTTTGAACATAATAAAACGTTTTTATTTCTTTAGTTTGTTCTTAATCTACCTCCCCCCCCCCCCATGTACACAGTACACATATGGAATCACTTGGAAATCAACATATTTTATAAACACTTTTTGACATCACTTTTAAGTCATCAAAATAACGACGTGTTATTTTTTTTTCTCAAGTTCTTCGGGATGAAAGAGAACAACATTTTCTTGAGTTTATAAAGTTATTCTCTCACAATCTTGAGTGACCGAGCGGTAAAAGGCGTTCATCTATTAATCCGAGGATTGGTGGTTCGAACCCGTGCGATGGACTTGACAAAGAAAAGTAAAAAAGTAGTGATCTTGTGATCGGAGGGTTGCCAGCTTCGCTACAAAAATACTAGAAAAGTCATCCAGAACATCACATCCGCAAAAATTAAGAGGCATGTATAAGGGACTGGTACATGATAAATATGATAGGGGTCCAAAGTCCTGACGTCTATTGAAGGCGTTGGGTGCCAGTTCAAGTGTTTCCTCGTCATCTGACCATGGTTCTAAAATAACGAGGTGCATGTATGAACGTGTGTGTGAATGTGTATGTGTTCCCGGGTCTTTCCTTCGAGATTGACCCCGAACCGTCGCCAATAGCCCACTGTGCAGCTCTAGTGCGACGTTATTTAACCAAACCAACCAATCTTAAACAATAAAAAATATTGTCATTTACAACTTGGTGATCTAAAAAATATCCTTTAAATTAAAATTCCCCACAGCCCCTGTTTAATAAAAAACACAAAGGAAAAACATTTTACAAATGCTATAAACCACTAAATATATGTTTATACGTTGAGATTAATATTGAGCTTTTCACGCATAACTTTTATAATTGTTCAATCTAAACGTAAAAAGAACACGCTAAAGAATACATCAATTTTCCAAAGAATAGGAACTGGATGCAACTATTCCAGAAAAAGAATGTAAATAACGAACATCTTCTTCGTGCACAAAGGCTTAATATTTCGTAGTCGTAGGTTTGGTTTGGTTTGGTTTTGTTAATTAACGTCGCACTAGAGCTGCACAGTGGGCTATTGGCGACGGTTCGGGGTCAATCTCGAAGGAAAGACCCGGGAACACATACACATTCACACACACATTCATACATGCACCTCGTTATTTTAGAACCATGGTCAGATGACGAGGACAACACCTGAACTGGCACCCAACGCCTTCCATAGACGTCGGGACTTTGGACCCCGATCAGATGTATCGAGCACCAGTCCCGTATACACGCCAGTATAATTTGTTGGATATTCTAGACGACTTTCTGGTATTTTTGTAGCGAAGCTGGCAACCCTCCGATCGCAAGATCACTACTTTTTTTACTTTTCTATGTCAAGTCCATTGCATGGATTCGAACCACCAATCCTCTGATTAGTAGCTGAACGCCTTACCAACTGAGCAACTGGGGCTCTCGTAGTCGTAGGAAGATAATTCTGATTTATGGAGCAATTATATTTATTTAGTGATTCAGAAGAAAAGCGTACCCCTGGGGGTACATGGCGCTTGGGTTGGGGATACGCGAAAATAATATTAGTAATGGCGGAAAATATTCAAAATAAATAAACGTAATAAATAAAATCTAAAATAAAAACCGTGTCATCAGTTTGAGTCGTTTGATTAATTTGAAATTTAACCTAATAACATTACTGTCTAACAAAACTTTTTTCGAAGAGGGGTGGGAGAGAATGTTTATGAGAAGGGGCTACTCATTAATGAAAAGTTTTATCGTATTTAACGAGATAGATAAAAGTTTCAATTTTACTGGCTTTTGGTAAATTTTAGTAAATATAATGTAATATATTGTCTGATGCACTTTTGTTGGTATTTTCAATAATTATGTTTATCGAGATATATTTTGAGGCACCTGAGAGTAATAGATTCGAAAAATGCTGTAAAAGAGAGTATTTTTTTAAATTTAAAAGTGGATACATGGAAAGAAACCGAGATCAGTGAAGCTGGTATGTGATATTCCTTGCCTGACCACCAGTGAATCAAGCAAAAAACTGTTTCTGACAAAAACATTTGGAAATTTAGAATTCAAGATCGAGCATAGATTTATATCCAAGAAAAAAAATAGTTTTTTTGGCCTCACTTTGCTAAGGAATTCGTTGTGAGAAATTTGAGTAGCCCTTGTCGGGACTCGAACCCACGGCATATTGTCGTGAAATCTTGTGCTCTACCGATTACAATCCAAAGGTACGTACTACCTAGATCTTAGAAATATTTTTTAAAGATGTTTCTTTAAGCAATAATTCGTAAAATGTATTATTTAAGCAAACCGTTGATATTTATGAATGTACGATTCGCCATTGCTCCGTGAAATCCTTTTCTTTAGACAACTCACTTGTTAAAATTCGCGACATGAAAGAGGCGTAAAAGGAATCTATACTAAGGAAATAATATATATGACTAGCGAACACGTGCGAGAATTCTCGCACGAATGTTTGGCCTCGCGTTGCTGGGAAAACCATTAAAGCAGAAAATTAAAAAAAAAATTAAGTGTCCCCTGTCTTGAATCTGAACTTTTCGTGTCAGATTTACAGTACGGTCACCCTTGGCGCGATTTTTTCCACGTTTGGCGATAATTTTTTTTTAAATGGCAACCCCCCTCCGACCCGACAAAGAATTGCAGCAATCCTATTGGACAACAGTTGTTTTCTTTAGATCTCGCTCGTGCAAAAAGTCGCCAAAATGGCGACTTTTCGCGAGATTTTGAAAAAGTCGCCGAGGGTGACCGTACAGTAAATTTTTACCGCACATTCCTGCTTTATCTTGGGAATATTTTTTAAAGATTTTTCCTTATGCAATAATTCTTTTTAACGCCTTTTCTAAACAACCCGTTATGTGATGAACGCACGTCTCCGAAAAATTAACTTTTTTTCATATACTTAACGTGTTAAGAATCGTCGCGTATAAGAGGTAAAAGGGATCTCTATACGACAAAATGAATGAATGGAAAGTGAATGGAATGAAAACTAAAAAAAAATCGACTAGATGAGGTTAAAGTTTACAACTCACCTTTGGCTATTACGTTAAGAAGAACGACACTCAACTCATTATTGCGCAACCTATCGAACAGTCAACCATACCATTTGACCCAAATGATGGATCAAGTTGCCATGGTGTTAGTCCATTTTCGGATTTTTAGTGACTTAGACCACTTGGCCGACAACCAGCCCAACTCTTAAAAGAGATTTTTCATGGAAATAAATCAGCGGGATTTTGGCAGTGAGTCTTCCGCTGTTCAACTCGGGTACGCCTAACATCCGAGGACTGTTGCTGCGAATGAGATTTATGTGGACGGTTGAGGGGTGATTTCTTTTGAACATGAAAAGTGGGATTTCGGTTGTTGGTAGGTTTTCCGGGGGACGTCATCTTCACGTATATCCGTTTAGAATTTTCTATGTGAGGGCTCGTGAATATTAAAAATGTTATAAAAGAACGGGTAGTTATTTTGTCATATGATATTTTTGAACTCCATTGTGACATCATGTATGAAAAAATAACCACATTTTCCATTAACGTGTAACGTCACTTCTTTTTGACGTGAAACATCATGAGAGGCTTAGGGCGCTGTAGAGGAGGGTGTCACATTTTGTTGAAATAATGATAATTAAAAGTATATTATTCGAATTCCGAAATATATTATTTTTATTTTGAGTTATAATAATTTATTTTTAAAGTAAGAGTATCTTTTCATTGTATTTAATAAGTTTGATTTCTATGATAAGAATAATACTAAATAAAAAATATGCTATGTTTATTTTATACAACAATTACAACACAACTTCAAACAACTTTCAATTACGGCACAATTTCGAACAACTTTCAAGTACAACACAACTTCGAGCAACTTTTATTACAATACAATTTTAAATCATATATTAAAAAATGTATGGAAAAATTAAAATTAATGAACCCATCTCTACTTTCCTCAAAAAAGGCGTTCCAGAATTTATATAGTCCCCAGGCAATAATTTTACATATCCGAAACTTGTAAAACGTCAACTACTTGGTAAACTTGTAAACGTGATTTCATGAAAACATTATGTTACGCTTTTAAGAGAATTCATTCCGACACTACAACTCCGTGAAAAATAGTTCGAATGATATAAATTGGGTCTCGTTCAGTAGGAAATTAGGTGAGGATGAGTGTACAATTTTAAAATGAAACAAAGCAAGTACAGGAAACCTGATGGGGGATCGTGGCGTCAAATGGAACAGTTTGTTTATCTGCCTTCAGTTGCTGAGGGTTTTGTTGGCGACAAATTCATACTTATGTATCTGCTGAAAGGACGTTTTACGAAAAAAAATATATATTTACAATATTTCTAACAATGTTAAATTAATTTCACAAACTAAATGGAATTTCACAAATCCGAGTCTCTAGTGCAAATCTTGACGATGAATAGTGCTATTTACAATGAATAGTGATATATCATTTTTAGCCTGTTATAAGCACCGGAAGTTGGTGCTTTACGATCCATGCACAAACTCTTTCATTTAATGTTATAGATAATTTAAGTTGAGTAGCGAACTTGTATTATTTTAACACTAACAGGCGTAAAAATATCATCTTAATTTTTTTTTTAAAGCTAAAAGACTAATAATTTACCTAAATAAAGGACGTCATTAAACCCTTTTTATTCGCCGTTGTCGTTCCATTTGAACATGAGAAAAAAAGAACGTTACTTTTTTCGTGACTGAGAGTTTCCACTCTCGAGTCCAAACGGTTAAAAGTTACAAATTTAAATGAAATTTCTGCAAAAGGTTTTAAAAATTATTCATTCACAGTTGAAGTGGACTGTTGTTGAATCGAGTAAAATTAAAAAAAAAAAAAAACTTTTGTTTAAATATCTTTTTTTTTTTTAAAAGATAAAGAATTTTTAAAAATACATCAGAAAAATTAAAAGTGGACAGTTGTAATTTTTTTTTCAGTTAGACAGTTGTTAATTTTTTGTACAACTGAACAGTAGTTTGTTTTTTACAACAAATGGGTAGTCGTCAATTTTCTGAGAAATTGTGCAATTGAAAATTTTGCTTAGGATAGGTCTTGATTAAACGTAAAAAAACAACTCAAAAACGCAACATAAACTCAACAGTTTTCTGCCTAATATTTACGGGAAGCACGACACATTAGAAGATCCATGTCCTGACGACAAAAAGGAGGACGGAGCTGCTGCCATTTCCCCGGATTATTGCTCTGAGACTTCGAGGGTGGTCCGAAATAAGCAGACGACAACCCCCAATATGAAGATTGATGGAGAAGAGCTGTGGTCAATGGACGTCACGCAACATAATTTTAACTTTTGCGGGGGTGGCAACGTGTTGTTCAAGCCTCCACACTATCGAGTCGATTACTTTACGCGGAGCTGGGATGCCGCAGAGTGACATTGGAAAAGTCACTGTAATGAAAAAGGATGATTTCGTAGGTTGAAAAAAATAACTAGCACGACATACACACATATTTGGCCTCATTCGATAAGAAATTGAGACGATATATGTGTAATATTTCAGATAAAGCAAGGCATGTACGTGGTGCGGATATAAATGCTGGAATAATTTATGTTGTGTATATTGAAAATATTCATTTTTAAAAACAATCTATTAAAACTAAATGCCTAAAATCGAAAATGCATGCTTACTTTTGAAGAAACTTTCGTCAATTTTGAAGAAGCAGGCGCCTTCTAAATGTATCGATTAAATTTTTCATCAAACTGAATAAATTTAATTTTTTCGTTCATTTCATAAAAAATTATTTCGTTAAAAATGTTAACAATTTCAAATAAATATAGACTGCTCGATTTGAACCAGGGCTCTCTTTGTTCGAAGTCACGCGCGCTATCTACCGAGCAAGAGTTATTACAACTGCAAATAAAAAGGTTTAAATTACTTTCGTTAAAAATTTGAAGATTCTTGTTATTTCTGGGAGTGAACACCTATTTTTTTTTAAAGTACAATTACATCATGATCGAATTTACCTATCCTCAGATATAAATAACTGCAGTAATTAAATTAAATTTTAACAAGATAATGTTAAAAATGAGTTTTCTATACTTACCAAAAGATGTAAATCAAGCGACCCGGTCGGGCTCGCAACGTTAAGCCAAAAGGAAGAAATAACGCCAACTCATCAAAGCAGCCAACAAGAAACGAACGTCCAACGTGACTAAGCTTAGATACTTTGGGGAGCTTGCTATGGCTCTGTTGAAAAGCACTGACTTCCCATTAAAACAATTTGGATACTAATCCAGACAGTGACGTTCTGATGATTAAAGCTGAGGAACATGTCCTCGCGCTTTTCCTCCATAGCGATTTCGTTTGACGACTGGATTGATTGGTTTGCACCAGTGGATTGGTTGTTTTCCGTACGAGACACTGGAACCAACCAATTATGTGCCTCGTACGTCAAGAAAGGAAACTACTGAGGAAACGCATGAGAACTAGTTCCTTAGCTTTAATGACAAAAGTGCCAAATGAATGTTGATAAAAAAATATATTTATCAGAAAGTTAAATAACGTTACTATAAATCGTTCATAATGAATATATGGTTTGAAAAATAAATATAAGATTGTACAATTCTTTCATTTGCCAAAACGTTGTAGCATATGTAGCTATCTATTATTTCTTAGAAATAAAAAATAAAAGTAATGTGCAAATTAATTTTATGCGATGTTGTTATTTCTTTAGTTAAGAGATATTTTGTCTTCTAACTATTAACTATTTAATATAAAAAAGGCAATATTTCATATTGTCAATGTGGCAAACTTATTATCGTGTCTCTTGTTGCTTTCTAAGTAACGAATTTTTATTACACCCGAGCATTAAAATACAATAAGATATCCTACTCAAAACAAATAGCTTCGGAAAACGAACTTAACACGGGCCTTCCATGTTCCAGAATCGATTTGCGAAGCTAATCAACTTTATATGCACCACACGGCGTAAACCAAATAGAAATTGATGACGAAAAATGGATCTTTTGTCGGTTTAGGTACAAAACTCACATGTAGCGGGCTCTATTACTTCGGAACATTTTTCTCCATTAAATCCCACTATTCCCCTTTGTGGAGGTGTATGGCCCGCTTTTCTCTTGTTCTTTCCAGAGAACTTTCTTTTTTGTCGCCAGCCAATCGTCTCTCGCCATTCAGTCCGGGAATAATGGCCATCGAAGGAGTGGTTTTTCCCCTCTGCGGAATGGCAACGGAGGTGTAATGAGTGGTTTTCTGGGGGAAGCTGTGTTCGAGGGTAATTTGTATGCGTTCAATTCTACAGTTGGGTTTTGGTTTCTGTTGCTGAAAATGTCATAGGATCCGATTATGTGGGTAACGATAGAGATAAATTATAAAATGAAGTTTTTATAACACAAAATGCATATATTTTTTACTTATATTTTAATGCGTTGTATGTTATGTTCTATTGAATAAATTAAAACCAGCGGATGCTCGTAGGTTGTAAATGGGGCGGTGTTATTGAATTTTAAATATACATTTTAACATAATATTAAATTATCCATAGCTATAAAAGTATTCCATTTATTGAAAAAAATTTCTTCAAAGAAAAATTAACATTTTAACATAATATTAAATTTATGCATAAGTACAAAAATATTCTATTTAGTAAAGCATTTTTAGAAAAAGAAAACTTTGAAAAAATCGGATAGGTACAGACCCTTCTGTGCAGTTAGGTTTGGTTGGGAATACTTAGTATACGCTCCTGCTCTTTCTTGTGTTTTCGGTAAGCTCTAGATTACTCTGCACTTGCCATAAGTATATACTTCTTGGTATCATTTTGTTTATTTTGAGCTACTCTTTCAACCTGTTTAAATATCCTATGCCTTGAGTTTTAAAATTATATTTTGGCGTCATACAAAAATATTCAACACATCTTCCCTTCTTACTGCATACAATTTTCTCACAAACAGTTTAAATATTTATATATTTAGTTTCAGATATTTAATAATAATTTCGTAAAAGTTAAAAATCCTCGCGTTAAAATGACGTCTGGTAAATGTTTCAGACGTTCTCTTATTGATTTAATATACAGTAAGTAACTCCACCTACTTGTTTATGTGACATCGATATTGGAAACACTAGGCCTTTCCACACCAAAGTTGTCTATGAAAATTGATTTAGCAGATTGCCCCCCTTATTCTTTACATTTACCAAACTTAACACTAAAAGTATGGTTATTAATAATTTTATTATTAGTATAAATAAAAAGGAATTGGAAATTAAAGATTCATAAATAGGGTAGAACTATTGAGACAACCATTCTAATATAATTATTTCAAGCAAACAAAGTTCTGGAACTTCACCGATGATAAATGTTTAAATAATTTTAATACGTCAAAAGTTCTCTGCGACACTCAGGGAAATGAAATGACAAGGGAATTATATAATCCCTGAACTAAGAAAATGTCTTTTAATACCCTTTTCTAACTACCAAGTTTACCAGATTCTAGTTTGGAATGTCAGTTTCAAATCTGTTTTCTCTAAGACTCTTGAATACAGTAAGTTTCGATAATGCTTTCTATATATTTTCTGTTCTTATCAACGCAAGGTGGAACTTTATTCGGCGAGTTATTTATATTGTAGCTTACTGTGCTATACTTAGCTGTGTTTTGGCTCACGCTCGGAATCGTATATTATAAGTTATGGATACGCTGTTAAAAATGCACTCCTATATATGACGAAATATTTGTTATTTTTTGCGAAACAGACGCACCCTGCTACATGCTTCGATGAAATATTTCGTCAAACTGAGGAAATTCATTTTGTCGTGTTTTTTAACGATATTTATTTCTTCAAAAATGAGGATGATTTCAAATAAATATAGAGAGGCCGACTCAACCACGGACCTCTCAGTCGGGAGACCAACTCTCTGCTACCAGGAGGTATCGGTTGAATTATAGCAATAAACGTATAAGAACCAATTATGAGTTAACGCCCCTAAAATGGGTCGTAAAGGAATCTGAGTAAATGACTATCGTTAAAAATTTGAGGATTCATGTTTTGTCAAAATTATTGCACGTGCAAAAATATTGCATTTGCATTACAATTCAATATAAAAAAAAATGTGGACCATACAATCGCCATATGGATGAGTATCCATTGCAATCAAGCTGTACATCTGTAATTTGAAAAAAGGTCGTCGTTAAGGATGGGTGCGAGGGGGGGGGGGGGGTGGAATGGTAATGCTAAGTGGACACAATCACAACTTATAAGAGTTGGGGCAAAGTTGGTGCGGGTCTGGGTGTGTAACTTCTAAGTTGTCTTCATGTTAGATTGATTTAGTGATTGTTGTCGAAAGGTCATTAATGCTTGACTTCCTACTTTTGTAGAACAAGATTTTTTTTTAAAACATAAATAAGTATTACACGATTACACACGGAAAAAAACACACGATTACACAAAAAGTGGACCCTTCAATGGAGATGAGTTGGGGGGAGGGGGGGGGGGGCACGGGGACCAGTGCCCCTCCCCTGAATCCTCCAATGTTGTGAGGAATGTCAAATTCGTTCCTTTCGCGACCAATAAATATTAATTGTGCTTGAGGTAATGGTGCAATATCCTGATGTTGCGTCAGGTGCCAGTTCAGGTGTTGATCTCGTCATCTGACCATGGTTCAATATTACGATGTTGTGTTTCCATGTCTTTCCTACGGGATAAATCCCGAATTGTCTCCAATAGCCCATTGTGCATATCTAGTGTGACGTTTTTTTAACCAATCAATCCTCATTCAGTTTTTCAAATCGGCTAGTAATTTAAAAATATAATGCCAGTTAAGCATACTTTTTCACACTATATCCTAAGTGGAGACATTCCATATCTATCTATTTTACCGAAAAAAATTAACTATTCGAGCATCTCAACTGTATCAGGTTACCGCCCACTGTATAGAAAGCCGTATGACACATGCTTTATACGTCACAAACTGGACGGAATGATCGAAGGAATGCGAAATTGTAACTCCTGTTGGTTACATACACAGAAACTGAAATCGCCCTTCAGTTTATGGCGTAAAAGTGCGTGCCATACGACTTTCTATACAGTGGACGCTTTTTTTACAAACAAATGCAAAAAAGAATAAACATATATCAGGCCAAATTATAAACTCTTTCTAACACCAGTCTAGAAGAAGTAGCTAAATACATATAGGAGATAAATACATAGAAATGCACACACATTTAGTAATTATTTTTACACAGTATATTTCCTTATTAGGCATTCGTTTTAACAAAAGATTTCTCGCGACGGGAAACCTTACTATTCCTCTCTATTGAGAAATTACACTTGGAATCTTCCTTAACTCTTTCTCAAAGCAACTAATACCATTTCGAAATATTCAATTCGCAATTGCCAGTTAGCCGTTAGAATAGAACACGAACCTAATTGGCCCTCCGGTCAGAAATTACGCAAATGTGGGCGGTCTATTATCCGTCTTCCACCCAGTGAAAAGGCGGCAATTCCCCGCTCATTCATTGGCTGTTCTGGTCACGGTTTTCCAAACTTCCGCCACTAATAAAATTAAGGAGTTCTATTGCAGCACCGAGAAATCGTTCTTAATTAAGTTGGCCAGACAATGAGGCAACCTTTATTAAAATTCATCACAGGACCTGTGGTCTGGAAACTTCACTTTTAGTATCCATTGTGGATCTAATTTGTGTTTAATTTGATGGTTGAGTGTATTTTGTTGGTGAATTGTTAGAAGTAGAACAATTTAGTTTGCTGTCTGAGATGTTGAAATAGAATTTAGTGGAACATTTCCGTTGGTTTTAATTTGAAAGTGCTTTGTTTGGATAACAAATGGGAACATTAATGTGACTTGAATCGGAGACGGATGTAGAGTTAGTGGGCCTATAGGCTGCAATAGAGGTTTGGGCCTCCCTTGCCTTCCCCCTAACAAATTACACAGGGGACGGGGGTGTTATGGAACAGCCCCAGTAAAACAAGAGGGGGGGGGGGGATATTTAAATATATATATATATATATATATATATTACAGAACTGCGAATTAAATCATTTTTAAGTGTACAAACGAAATTGAGATACACTGTTTTTGTAAATTTCCAATATGTTACAAAATTTCAAATGCTTCAAGGAATTTCAAGATGCAATGTCATTCTGGAATCTATGAAAATGATGATAATAAAATATTGCACTCGTCTTTATATTACCCTCAAATGGCTCTAAGCAAAATAAACATGTAGGAAAAATAAAAACAACTGATTTCCAAAATAAATAAATTATAATAACTAGGAGGCTACGCCCCCTGCTCCGCTAACGCTCCGCCAAACCCCGGAGTATTGCTACGCAATCCTCATAGGTTTGCTTCGCAAACTACTTCTCACTTCGCTCGCAAAAAGGTAGGACACAATAACAATGTGTCCTAGTAACAATACTTTTTTAATTATATTACTAAAACCTTTAAAAGTTGAAATTGTAAATTTAAATTAATATTCATTTTGGCATCACTACATTTTTTCGCCATGTAAGTCAATATAAAATCATTTAAAAAATTGTTTTTAACTACAAATGAAAACAATGGTACCACTGGCAAGCCTACCATTATTAATTGTTTTCCACGTTATTTTCACACCTTTCCCGCGTTTCAGTTAAATTTCTAACATTATTGGTAGTTTGTTTTGGCCATAATCGACGTTAAACTTACCATAAATCTTGCCTACCAGAAGTGTGTAATTTACTGAGTTTATACGTCATAAAAATGAAGCTCATAGAAATCTAGTTTTCAAAATTACCAACAGATGGCGCCACCTCAATTTTCTTTCATTTAAAGTTTGGAAAAGCGTTTTTCAATACTTCTATTTTTTAATTTAATAAGGCTTATATTCTTCCTAATTAAAGCTGACATCATCAAAATAATTATTTACCAATGAATAGAAGGGGTTTATCGTCAAAATGGCTTACATAATGGCAAAATAAAAATACGGGCGCAACAGAATTTTGTAAACAAAGTTACTGTTGCCATTCCGCATAGAGAAAAACAGCGTTTTTCAATCACCGCGTAAGAGAATTATATATAAAGATAATAACACAATGCCATTGTAATTCCATAATTCGGTTTTTAATTTTTTTTTTACTTAACTTACAATGGAACGGGTTTGAATCCCCTCAATCTTACCTACATGCATGGTCTATATAAGATTTAGAATAACTAACCATATCCTCAACTCACCAATTAAAGCAGAAATGACTTCTTACTAAATCCGCCAGATTGCACCGAGGCCTTGGTACGCAACTTTCTTCACCTTGCAAGGTGAAGAAAGTCGCGTAAAGTCCAGGCAACGCATTTAGCTAGCCCTTCATAAAATTACATAAATAGAAAATAATATAGTGTTGTGAATCTTAAATACATGAATAGAAAATTTAAAAAATAATAGAAGATTAAAATGTAATAGAACATTTAATTTAAAATGTAAATTACAATTTTCAAGTTAAATCATTTACATTTTCTCTTTTTTTCGCTAAAATTTAGCGCCCTAATTAGTGTATCTCCGGGTCTTAAGCCGTCCTTGGCTGCATACTTTTCTTTGTGGTATAACTTGATGAACTCTTTTTTTTGTATTAAAGCATAAATATTCTTGATATATGATGAAATTTTTCATATAAAGGAAATTAAATATAATTTGGCTCCGGCTAACGACCGCTGTGACGTCACATTGTTTACAGTGCTTTAGTATAACTTGTATGCCAATTGATTAACTCGTTTGCTGATCCGTTGGAACAAACTTAAAAGAGAGTTATCCAGCCTCCAATGAAATGGAACCACATTATTATATAAATTTTTCATTCTAAGTTGATTTTTTTTAAGTGTAACGTGAATGTGTTTAATAATAATGAAATACCATTACCTCATAGTGAAGCTTCTGTGTGAAGGAAATTAGATTAATAAATCAAGTAGACAACACACATTGCAGAAGAGCGTGAATATTTTTTCACTGAGGTGTTTTCCAAATACTTAATATAAAATATCTTTTCCTATTTCACCGATGCGGCTCAGGTGGTTTGACTTCGAACTCAGAGCACAAGTGAGTCGCTTCCCAGTTCTGTAGTGATTTGGTAGTCCGAGGGTTGTCAGATTCGTTTTTGTCACGCATAAAAAACAATCGCGGTGCAGAGAAGATTGGTGCACGCTAAATGTAGTGTTGTCCGATGTCCTTGCGCCTATTCAGATTTCGTTGGTCCCAACTTAGGTATTGACTTCGTTGTCTGAGCATGGTTCCAAATTATGAGGTGTATATTGGCGGTGTTAAGGCTCTTACATGGAGACAGAAATAGGCAGCCGGAAGTGATTAAAAACCAATCAACTCTGGATAATTGAAATACGAAACAATATCTACAGTTAACAGGTGAATCCGACATTAATGTTCCCATAGCGGTAATTACAACTGAGATCAAAATAATCCCGTTTAAATATCAACAACATCACAGGACCAATCACGAAACTCATACCACAGACGAGGAAACCCACTATTCGGCAAACAATAATATCCGCAGGTTTCAAAACACCCATAACTGCGAAAGTAAATGGACATTGCCAATCAATCCCAATGTTGATAACCTACCCCTTTGAAACCTAATCCAAACTGGTGCACTTCCCCACATGACGAAATCTCGCCAAACACGACACAAACTCACTATTATTCTAATACATTGCCCGAGTAATCGTAGATGATTTTACATTAAGAGTGAAAGGGTCCGTGGCATAATTAAAATGGAAGTACGACCGATGACTCGTTGCCATGGAGATGGAGACTCGCGTAATCTCTTCGGATTTGAGAGGTGTCACACATAGGGTGCATTGACGAGAGTTTGTTTCCAAGTTGTCTCTCACAGTTTTGTCAGTGTTAGTTTGCATCATGTCTCTCTCTCTCTCTCTCTGTATTGAGGCCTCCGTGGCCGAGCGGTTAAAGGCGTCAGCTGGGAATCCGAAGGTTCCTGGTTGGGACCTAGACGAAGGACTTGACAAAGAAAAGTAAAAAAGTAGTGATAGTCGGAGGGTTGCCATCTTCGCTACAAAATACTAGTCTAGAACATCCGCAAAAATTAACAGCGTGTATGCGGGACTGGTGCACGATACATCTGATCAGGGTCCAAAGTCCCGACGTCTATTGAAGGCGTTGGGTGCCAGTTCAGGTGTTTCCTCGTCATCTGACCATGGTTCTAAAATAACGAGGTGCATGTATGACTGTGTGTGTGTTCCCGGGTTTTTCCTTCGAGATTGACCTCGAACGTCGCCAATAGCCCACTGTGCAGCTCAAGTGAGACGTTAATTAACCAAACCAAAACAACCACTCTCTCTATTCTTAATAAAAGTTACTGCAACAGTTTTCTTCAAAAATGAACACAGTTAAAAAAACAATGCTCATTTTTGAAGAAACTTTTTGACGACACTGATCCCTGCTAAATGCTTCGTTTATATTTCGTCAAAATGAGGATATTCGTTTTGTCGGGTTTTTTTTTCACGAAGTTTATTTTTTCGCAAATGAGGACGATTTCAAATAAAAATCGACGGTACGAATCGAACCAGGAAACTCATGACTGAAATTCCGCGTGCTATCTACCGTGCCAATAAAGCTCTTTCCATTGTGGCTGGCCATGCATGCACAACATAAGCACAACCGAATGAGCTGATACCGCCGGAACATGTGCTCTTCGGAGTAAATAACTTTCGTTAAAAATGTGAAGATTCATGTTATTCAATGACGAAGTGATTCTCAAAATAAACAGAAGTAGCCGTGCTTAAGATTGCGATTGTTATTTCTAAGAGTGTGCCACTGTCTGAAATTTAGATTTTTTTTTACTCAAATTTCAAAAAGTATTATCAGATATTTGTAAAATTGAAATAATTTTTTTTATGAATATACAGATATTACGATGCGATTTTTGTTGTTGTTACATAAAATTTATTGAAATATATAAAATTTTTGCCGTTTTTGCATGCGCACAACAACGAACATCCAATAAATATTATAATTTTTGTTATAATAGCAGCCATGCACTTAAATATGTGAAATTTGTATTTTATTGAAAAATAAATTAAATAATTTTGATTTTGAAGTTATACAATTTAAAATTCGCAAATTTTTCGATGATTTTCTTTTCTTAATCGCAAAAAATAATACATAAGATAGTTCATAGCATGAACTGAAATTTAAGCTTCCGAATTATCTATAATTAATCTATTGAAGTGGATGTTAAATAAAAAATATGTCATCTTACATTAATTATCTTACATAAATATGTCATCTTACATAAATATGTCATCTTACATTAATCATCTTACATAAAATGTCATCTTACATTAATCATCTTACATAAATATGTCATCTTACATAATTACATTAATATGTCATCTTACATAATTACATTAATATGTCATCTTACATAATTACATTAATATGTCATCTTACATAATTACATTAATTTGTCATCTTACATTTTTATCCTATAAGAGATATATATCCTGCGCAACAATTGTATTACAATGCGATTATTTAATTGCTTCCAATTCAGGGCTGCAAGGCCTCCGTTTCAGAAAAAACCAAAGTGAAAGCGAAAAATCGTCAAATTCGTGTCATAATCCATATAAAATCTCTATATTTACGATTCTTGGCCGTAGCTGTTAGCGAGGGAAAGGATAGTTTGCAAAATTAAGAAAGTTGCTATAGGAGCGGATTCAATTTGAGTTTTCAATTGCATGCTTTTGACAATGAAATCACTTGACTTTAGTCGAAACAAAAATCTTCACATTTTTAACGAAAGTAATTTAGTCAGATTTTTTCCATTAGTATCACCTCAATTTCGGTTCTTATAAGTATATTATCACAATTCAAACGAGCTTTTCAGGCACTGGCGATACCGCTGGTGGCTTCGGACCGAGATATCAGTGGTTCGAATCCGCAAGATTGTGTTTAGGTTAAGTTTCAGACATGAGACACAGTAAAAAGCGCATTTAGCGGTTTCCATACAAATATAAAAATTGTGTTAATTATGACAGATTTGTTTATTAGGGTATTTTGAGTTCTAAAACAATTCAAAAGTCCTTATTGCAATACAATACAAATAATTCAAACTAGATCAAAGCAAAATTTCAAACTTTTCAACGGAACAGAAGAAACAAAAATACAAAAACTTTTAGTCTTTTTTTAAACGTATATTTGGCTGGTGACTCAGCTTCTAGAGGCCATTTTCTGCAAACGGAGGATGAAAGAATTTCCAATACTTGTTATTTCGAATTTTCTGGAAGGAATACAATATGAGCTTTGGTTTATTTTTTTCATATAAGCGCACGTGGTTCGGTTCTGAAAATAGAATTCTTTTTTTACGATGCGATTCCGAATTTCGAAGAAAGATTCCAAATTGGAAGGTTTAGTTTTTTAAAAAGCCTCAGTGTGTTATTTTCCTAAGCGTAAAACGGCAATAGCGTGTTCTAAGAACTTGTAGCTTATTTCAGCGGTGTAAAAATACTCGCACAGGTTGACGGGTTTTTAAAATACACCTGTAAGTGCGAGGTGTTGATGAGTCGTTTCAAATTTACCGCGAGTCTTTAGTGAAGAAGTTTATTCTACACGGGTGTCTCCATTTTAATAGAATTCAAAGCAAGTCGTGTTGTAATTTAATCCTTTGTATTTAATGAACATGCCCTTCGTTGTTTTATTTACGTTTTCCATATAATACTTTTACATTTTTTAAAAATATTAACGATTTTTTTTTATGGAACATTTAGTTCTCGTCCCTGTTCTTTTTATGGAGATATTCGTTTGTGTGTTCGTTTTTCGTTTAAAATGAAAAGTTTTGCGTGAAAATTTGAATATTGTTCTGACCAAAGATTTATTTAGCGGTTGATGCGATTTGTCAATTTAAATAATAATAAATAATAAACGGGGGTTGTGAGAAATTTCAATCTGAAAAAAGTTTTAGATCATCAAAATTCTTAGTGATTCTCGATGACAAAAATAATTTCTATTAAAATTTGTGAGAGAATAACTTGTTAACCCTTTGCACTCCGTTGGCACCGCTCAGGCGCCAACATAACGACTCGTTCTTTTGGTTCCCTGTTCTTTAAAATAAACTCGAAAAGTGTCTTGTATATAAAACACATCGATCTTTTTTTTTATCAACTTGTTCTCTTGCAGATCCAAAACAGATTATGATATTTTCCCCTCTATGAGCATAAAAAATTATAGAGGAAAAACAGAAAGAGAAATAACTGTTCTTTAGAAAGAACTCAAATGTCAAAATGTTCTTGGAGTGGAAAGGGTTAAACTCAAGAATGTGTTGTTCACTTTCATTGTGAAGAACACAGTAAAAATAACACGACGTTATTTTTGTGACTTAAAGTGTAGCGGTAGTAATAAAATATGTTGATAACTGAGTAATGTCTTACTTTTAAATGGAGTTAGATAAACGACAAGCCGACAAAAGAAAAGCGTTTTTTATGTTTAATAACACGCAGTTCTCGTTCAAGTTGAAGAACAGGAAACAAAAGAACAGGTCGTTATTTGGGTGACTGAGAGTCGTCATTCGAGTCGAAAGGGTTAATTGTGTTAGCAACTGTTATACGAATGTTTATAATGTAACTGTTATGTGGATAAATACTAAGAATTATTTTAACATTAGCGGTTTTGAGATCAGGTACTTAGATACAAACTTCACGTTACGTTTTCAGGGAGATCCATTCCGACCTCTTATTCGGGAGGCGAAAATTAAAATTGGTATAACTTGACTATGACGTAACCAACACAGTCACGCCTCATTTTGTTGCCACTTAAATAAATTTAGATAAATTGAAGTGTTCTCAAGAAAATTAAATAATTAGTAAAATTTTGTGCACTTTATATAAAAAAAATTTACTTATATTACAAAATTAAACTTAATGACAAAAAAGTAGGTGGTCTTATTAGGATTAAGGAGTGTAACGTCAAACTCAAGTGAGTGATGCCCTTCTTAGATTCCGGACAAACCGATGTATGTTTTCAACGTTTTATGTGTCGTTCCTAAAATGACATCTGCGAGCTTTTGACCAATGTAAAAATGTATGTAACCACAACAACGCTGAAAAATGACATGATATGCGAAACTGCATCAAAGCTGTTTTGTAGTTTAGTTTTTCGTTACACGTGTTTTCTTCACATTCGCTTCTCCTACATGTACTCTTTCCCAGAACGGATTTTAAAGACGTTACACACCAAAATATAAATGAAACGACTGATCCACAAATAAAACAGCATAATTACGTTTACCAAGGAAAAAAACTTCATTAAAATTAAAATTTAACAGGAGTGTAGCGAATTATATAATTTACTTTTAAGTAAATTTCCATCCAGGTTTTACATCAAAATCTCCATTAAAATAGTTTCCATACAATTATAAGTCAAGTAAGTGCAATCAGAATTCTTCTGCCGGTAACCAAACAAATATATTTCTTCGCTAAAGTAATCAGTAATAAAAACAAAAATAACGCCACCCAAATTAGGAAAGTATCTTTTAAGTTCCCCGTCGCGTGGATCTTCCAACAAAATAAACCCCGTTAATTAGATTTTTCTTTCCCACCGAGGAACATTCCTCCGAGGATATTTCCTCTACGATAACATTCCACCGCAGACGATACACGTGCGGTTGCCATTTCCGGTGATGAGATGGCTACTTCCGGAATAAAATTACGCCCTGCCTCCCCCCCCCCCCCCCTTAAAGAGTTTAATTAGAAAAAGTTCTAAAAGGTTGGGGGAAGAAATCGTCTGAGTGTAGCAAGAATTTAGTGGGTAATTCGATTTTGAATATTTGATGATGTGTTCACTTTTGAGGGCATTTTATTTAGTACTTAATTTATGAAAGAATAATGTATGATGAATTGATGTAATTTATGGGGTTTATCGAATTTGTTCGATTAATACGAACATTTAGTTATTAGTCTTAGATAAATTTTTAATTATTTTCATATGTGCTATAATTTTATTTCTGTTAATGTGTTATAAAAGTTTGTAAAAAACGAATGTCTGTTTTACTTTTTATACAATATTTTTAAATAAATTGATGCCTTAGTACACAGTAATTTAACTATTTTTTTTTTGGCACAGCCATTTGAAAGTTTGTAGCATAACTATAAGAAATGGAATAAAACATTAGTCAGGAGAATTTGCCAAATAAAACAATTCCTCTATTCACCTATCACAATTAAGAACTATGTAGATTTCAGTGGGAGGATTCAAATAGGCTATTAAACTCAAATTCACGAAATATGAACTTAATACATAAAACCATCAAAAATGTTATTAATTTTAAAAATATTAATTTAAAAAATATTAATTTAAAAAATATTAATTTAAAAAATATTAATTTAAAAAATATTAATTTAAAAAATATTAATTTAAAAAATATTAATTTAAAAAATATTAATTTAAAAAATATTAATTTAAAAAATATTAATTTAAAAAATATTAATTTAAAAAATATTAATTTTAAAAATATTAATTTTAAAAATATTAATTTTAAAAATATTAATTTTAAAAATAATAATTTTAAAAATAATAATTTTAAAAATATTAATTTTAAAAATATTAATTTTAAAAATATTAATTTTAAAAATATTAATTTTGGATGTTTCAATTTTCCTGCTTGAAGGAGAGCTCATAAATTTTGCCAACGCAATGTACAGGGTGGTTATAAAATAAGTTCCTCTCTTTAGAGGCATCTGTAGCATAAAACTAAAGAAATGAATTATACAATGACTTATGGCTGCCAGGATATGATCTCGGGAGGGGCAATCATGGAGAAAAAAAATTATACATAATTTTATTAAAAATACATTTCATTATATTTTATAAATAATTAATATTTATTATTAATTAGACAAACATATTATATTTCTCATATAATTATAGTTAAGTAGTACAAAGGGAATTTTTTTATACGATTCTTTAATAGTAAAATTTTAAGGTAGTTTTCGAAAATATCTTTACAGAAGCGAGCTGTTCAGTACAAAATAAAGAGTGAACTAACCAGATTTTTATACGGATTAATTTGACTGTGTAGCGGGAATTGGTGCACATTTAATATTTTGTGATTATTTGTACTCACGTTAGTTTTGGCGTGGAAGTTTGTAGAACGGGTTGGCAGCTCTGGTGTTATCCCTATCATCTGTCGGTAGGTCTAAATTAGGAGGCAGTATTTCCGAAGGTTCCAGTTGTGAAAAGTAAGTTCGTTACAATAGAGATTATGTGTTAAATTATCATATTAAAAAAAATTCATTCCTAAACAAAAAATGTCCATTGTTAGACAGTGTTAGTGTTAAATTCTCGGAGCGGGCAATTGTCCGTATTAGCTAATACCTAGATCCGCCACTGATGATCGCAAGTATCTATTTTAACGGTGTATTCTTATTACGGCTCGAGATGAAATTTTGCTGCGATTCAATTCTTCATTATTAGTTACAGTTCATAGTTCATTTGTAATTACTAATTATTATGACTACTTATTGTATTGTTATCAGTATTACGTATTTATGTAAAGTCTCAAATCAATATGGAAGAGAATATAATAAAAGAAATTTCCCGCAATGCCAAACAGATTTACAATAAAATTACATAAAATTTTCAGACCCATGTCTTAGCCGGGATTCGAAAGCAGACCCACGGTGCGCCAGCCGAATACTCTCCTACTAAAACTGCGGGGCGACAAATTGACGTAAATTAAGTTGGAAGACTTAAGGCCTCAATAGCGACACACAGAGGGAGTTAAATAAATGTCTTTAAACTTTCCATCGTTTGTTGTGACGCAATACATCTTCCAAGTGACATTAAGATCCTCCCTCGCGCATCAAGTGAAGTGAAGGGATCTCCCTACCCCCAGTCGCATCGGTGACTAACGCAGCGTTAAGAAATAATTTCCGGCGACGGAAGTTTTATTGCGGATGGCAACGTCCCGGTGTCAGGCGAACCACCCTAATCTTGTTCCAAGAGAATAACAGTTTCGATCGTCCTGGATTTTCCGAGTTGGTACAAGGAGCTGAGGGCGTTTTGGATGTAGTACAGATATTCTGCGTAGTGCACATGAAGCGTGATGAGATAGCCATTAATCAAATGCTTTCTATTATTGAACGTACAGGCAATATCTTGTTTGTTGTTTTCTGACGGTTGAAGTAGTATCCTGCCTGGTTTCTAGAAATCAATAATTTTTTTCATTATTTTGGATAAGACAAGTTTCGGAACTGTGCACTTCTTATTTTACAAATCAAAATACTTCATTTGAAGTTAACAAGTTTAACATCTCTTACGACATACGATGGTTTTGTACCGTCAAGAGAGAAAAAAGTTTCACATTTGAAAAAAGGCCGAAAATTCAGTGTAAGAAGTCAATAATATTTTTCCTGTGAGGTAGGTAACATTGCTGTCCAACAATTTGGCGGTATTTCCTCCTCACTTTCTTTTAGAGGAGGTTACGTCTGATTGTTTTGTTGTGATGGTAAAACAAGTACTTTCTTTCAGTGAAAAGAGGTTGTTTTACGTTAACCACGTATACTCTGAATAAGGTAATTTGCATAATTATGTTATGTGACAATCCATTTAAAAGTACACTAATGGGCTCTCTGATCTTTTGCTTCTAATTCATGTTACAAATAATTTTTCTCACCGCCTCATTCCTGACAGGGTTACATTTCACCACCTGTTTAAGTGAAATAAACCTTAGAACAGAACCATAGTTGAAACCTTAATGCTCTACTAACTTACTATTCAAGCAAAGAAATGTATATAACCTGCATTTATAAGATGTTCGCTGTGTTGGGCTATGTTTTACCATAAGAGAATAATTTTCATTAACATGTGATTATATTTTGAAATATATTTTAAGTTTGCTATTAATTTATAACTCGTATATTTTTATATACTTCCCTGAAGTAAACGAACAAAAATTAGACGAATAAATCTATTCGAATTCGCCAAGTGTTAGGAGAGTTGTTTGCTTTTTAAATTGATTTTTTTTTTGGACAGCAAAATTGTAACATACATTTTGAATGGTGATGAAAAAGAACCAAATGGCTTTTTTACTCCAATTAAACTTTACACTTGAAAAAAGTAAATTTCTGACATTGGAATAAATTATTCTCCTCCCGCTTCCATAGAACTTAGTATATTAATAATAATAATAGTAAACAAGTCTAAATTCCGAAAACGATAGATTATCTTCAGTTATCTCAGAATATATATTGATATCCCGAACGTAATTGTAGTCGCATTACTAGGTACTCAAATATTTCACGAAAGTTGGGAAATGTAAAATGATGATATAAAGTAAACCTCGATGCCGTTAATGAATTATATAAGTATTGATAGTACGAGACAAAGCACAGAAAACTGAAGTTTTCGAACAAACAATACTTTTTGGATAAGACAGAATTTAAAACGACCACTAATATTTTCAATTCAATTTGAATAGGATACGATATGTCATCGAACCAGAAATTTACTTTACTGAATTCCCATCTGTATTGGGATATTAAAAATATTTTTTTATATCAGATTATTGTAATTGTGGATAAGACAAGTTTGCAAATTACACTCCTTTATATTCAAAGGTATTTTTAATTGAATGATAATGAGCATTGTTTTACGTCATATTTAAATAATACTTACTTTGTAGTCGCCGTATTTTTCTAATGAAATTCGACATAACCTGCAATACTTTCGTCATTGACCAAGACCGCGTATAAATTGTACGCGCGCGTACTTCTTCTTTCATTTTCGTATAGTATAGATCTCGTCGCACTTGGTCATATATTCATATACAAGTATCATTTTATTCGTTTTGACCTCCAACCTGTTTAAGAGCCTCAGTTGCTCAGTGGATAAAGGCGTTCAGCTACTAATCAGAGGATTAGTGGTTCGAATCCATGCGATGGACTTGACAAAGAAAAGTAAAAAAGTAGTGATCCTGCGATCGGAGGGTTGCCAGCTTCGCTACAAAAATACTAGAAAGTCGTCCAGAATATCCAACAAATTATACTGGTGTGTATATGGGACTGGTGCACGATAAATCTGATCGTGGTCCAATGTCCTGACGCCTATTGAGGTTGCATCATGTGCCAGCTCAGGTGTTGTCCTCGTCATCTGATCATGGTTTAAAAATACGAGGCATCGTTCCCGGGTCTTTCCTTCGAGATTGACCCCGAACCGTCGCCAATAGCCCACTGTGCAGCTCTAGTGCGACGTTAATTAAAATCAAACCAAAAACAAACAAACCAACCTGTTAAAGTTTCATATCCCGCAATTGAACTTTAGAATGCCATTTTGACTGCATAGTGAAATCTTCGACAACAATGGGTTAAACTGGCAAGAGTATGCCTGAATTTTGACTCATTTTCCAACCATGCCATACGAAAGTCAGAGAGTGGATTTTACAAATGGCCAGACTGGTGCGCGTGGCGACTTTTCTTTTCATTATGGTATGCGATGTATTATCATAAGCTGAGTCTCCCTGGAGTTACGGGACTATGAAATATAATTTTTTTATGTCACACAAGTCTATGTACAGCCGCGGAAAAAAAAAACGAACCACCGATGAGTATTTCGTTAGTTTTTATAGTAGAGCTAAACTTAATATACCATTTTGTAAGGAATAAAGTCTACTATACATTGCTATACAAAAATTTGCATAGGGGACTATCTTCATACTCGAATCCGCACCAACTTTAAAATTTTCAATAGCAACACCTATTTTTGATAGCGCAAAAATGTTCCCCGCCCTCAAAATAATCTAAATATAAATTTTCATTAAGTTCCTACATTTATATGCAGAGATATTAGACGATATGTATCTATCTTATTTGAGGGGCTACTTCCACATTGGACAAAGTATTAGTGATACTTCAAAATGAAGTACGCTGGTAGAAAATGTTTTGGCGTTAGCCGTGGATCTTCTTTCTCCGTGGCCATTCATTACCCCACTCCCGTATACCCCTTGCCTTTATATAAGAATTTAGATATTTTATGACAACGCGATCACAGCGTTTTTCATTCTCAAAATTAGTAGATTTCTGTTAAGTTCTGCAGATTTTAAATTTGTGTATGACCCCTTAAATGATCATTTAATGCACATTTGAATATAGCCAAAAAACTACAAAGAGGAAAATCCTGAAATTTTAGATATGCATATAAAACGTCTTTCTGAATCCATCACTATCAAAATATACCATGGTTGCTATTCATAAATTTTATGAATATTAATATCCCAATTTAAATAAAACTAAAAAATATACATATAAGTAATGAAAGTTAGTGTATTTTATTTGGGTTGTTTAGAAGTAACACAGATAAAAATATCAGCTTAATAAAATTATTATTTCGAAAGATATGATTAAAAGTTTAAGAAATTCATTTAACATTACGAGTTCTAAACTTTCGATATTCATAATTAAAACACTACTTAACCAAATGACTTGCAAATTGATATACAACGATAAATTTTGTCGTAGATTCTAAATATTGAACCAAACTTGGGTGTTGCTATTGGAAATTTTAAAGTTGGTGCGGATTTTAATATGAAGATAGTCCCCTATGCAAATTTTTTGTATATTAATGTGTAGTAAACTTTATTCCCTACAAAATGGTATATTAAGTTTAGCTCTACTATAAAAACTAACGAAATAATCATCAGTGGTTCGTTTTTTTTTCCGCGGCTGTACCTATTTTAAAGACGTATGACGATCAAAATCGAGTGTGGGTATTTCTGAGCACGGTCAAAAGGGAAAACGTAATTTCAGCAGATAATACGAATTAAAATAATAACATGTCGTTACCTCTGACTCCGCGGACCCCCATCCACCTCCAGTACGTACTTCACTATAATTTAAGATCGTACACGCATCGAGGCCTAATTTCTTATCAAACGAGATCAAATCCATGTCAATCCTGCTATTTAACACAAAGTTAAAGTATGAATCACCTTGTAAGTGTAACAGGGTGTATCTATTCTGATACACCACATAGCTGATTTTAAAGACATTTAACGTCAAAATCATTGTTTCACAACTGATTATCTATTAAAAACATCCATTTAAACACTGAATAACAACCGACACAACAAATTTCATTTTAAAATAAGTTAATTCGTATTTAATTGAATAGATTTATACAAATTCGTTTAATATTACGAATACCTTCAATTAATGATATTCAACGTTAACTAACATTCAAAAATTACTTCAATTTAGCTTTTTTATTAAAATGTTTATTGTAGAATTGAAAGACGAGATAAATTATAACGTAAAATATTTTTATAATTCATTTGTTTTCAATAAATACTGCCAATATTAAAAAAAAATGCTTTAATAAGTAAATGTATTCAAAACTCTTGAGGAAAAGAACACTTTTCAAAAGATATTTTCTTTGTGAAAAAACAACTAACCTTTTACCATCACAAAAATTAGAACAAATCATCCGTGAAAATTTAATCAAATATTCCAATTACTGGATGATGGCTTTCAAGAGCAGTTTAATAAATATTATTTTCTATCTTAGTAAAGAAATAATAAGAGAGAAAAGGAAAAAGAGTCATAACAGTAAAGAATGGCTTTTATGATCTGAAGTGACTTCAGAAAGAGAAAAAATTTTAACCAGGAAATAGTATATTTGGGAATATAAGTGTTCTTTAAACAAAAGAAACAATTCTCAATGCTTTATTTTGCTTCCAATTTTACTTTCGAACTTTTGTAACTCGCATATCTTTATGTTCGGGTTTTATATTGAATTTTAAACCATTTGGTGATTTATTTTGTAAAAATATGTTCATTTTATAAATAATTTAAACTTATTTATTTTATGTAAAATAAGAATTTGTTTAAAAAAATCTACGAATAAGTTATAATGAAACGTGGCACGCATAATAAGAAAACAAAATAGCCAAGAGATTTTTATTTGTAAATGTAAATTGGCTATTGTAATGCAAAATTCTTGAATTGTGTCGAATAATTCAAATGATTATACGCATATCTTCTTTAATTCTTAAATTGCAAAAATACTGCTATCCTAATGATTCAAACTCGTTATTTTATATTTTTGTGTTGTAAAGTATCTAAAATCGGTAAATACAAAAATCGATACATCGCCTTACACGCACCTCTTAAACGGAGTGTATGGTAAGGCGAAGTGAACCGTAAACCGTAACAAACACAAGAGCCACAATACAGAGTTGGCCTGTTGCATCTATTTCACTTTCATCTATCGCTCACAAATGCAGTTCTAGTAACGAGACACAACGTCTAATTTATTCGTTTGATATGTTTCAGGGTTCGAAATTAACGGTCGTTAGTTGTATTTTTCATCTAAAAATTTAATTTTGACGACTGTAATTTTACACCCAGTCGTCAATTTTGAAGCTTAAATTTTTATAAAAATTTCAGTTTGACGACCGTATTTATACACCAAATTGTAATTTTTTATGTCCAACTTTTTTTGTTGCTGTTGGATATTGTTTCGTACTTATGCAAATGAGCTGAACAAACTATAACCGTGAGCATTCGGTTCCATATATATATGACTTGTCACTGTGTGACGCAGACAGAAAGAGAGAGCGGATTTTTTTGTTAACATTATGTTTTTAGGTTGATCGTTTATGTTTAATAAAGTACATTAAGCTTCCATATGTGTAATAGTCTGTTATTCGACTAACAGTTGCTAAAATGCAAATTTGCTTTTTCAGAGTGATCTCACGTTTCTCTTTTCCGAGCTTCGAACAATCGACACACGCCGATCCACGAGGCTACTAGCGCAAGCGGTGGAATTTTGGATTATTGGTTTATCTCTTCTCTTCGAACTATTCCTTCACTGAGACTTTTCAGTTTTTACCTCCGCTTTTCCTGCCCTATCGCTATGTAATTGTCAAATCTTGTAACAGCCGTTGTTTGCTCCATTTTCGTAAAAGCAAGGGTCCGATCGTATCCGTATTAAAATTGCAATCGCTTGTTGAAATTCAAGTCGTGATACTTCGGATTTTTATTTTTAAATGAAAAAGTTTTTTATAATAAACATTCATTTTCATTCGTATTTTTCCAAGGCGCATTGTTGCCACTATTCCTCTTTTCATAGTAAATATTACAGAATTTTTTGCTATAACATAATTGAGAAGCGAACGTTCATATCGTGTTAATGTCACTTTGGGACGTTTCGTGGGATAGAACAAATAACTTTCCCAAAATGCATTGCGTCGTATACAGGTTCTGACATTTGGAAGTCAATTGAAGTGGGGGGGGGGGGGGGGGGCACAAAATGTGTCTTGGTTTAATGAAATAATTTAGTTCGATAGAGAATACGGAATGCGAACTCATGGATGCAGTAATCTCATTTTTTAAAATTTGGACAAAACACGTTTTTAATGCTTGCTCTTCAACATACTATTTCATTATTCTTGACCATTTCGGTGGCTAAAAGCACAATCATTGCATGTTCATTTTTTGGCCCAATATTGGTATCAATGTAAAGGGAGTCGAGCTCTTTTCTCCTACAAAAACGTTGAATGTCCCTTTCAAATAATAATTTTGTGGTGCAGGTTTAAATTCCGGCCCAAGTTTGATAAAGGTCCCAGTTGAAAATCTTTTTGAACGTTCTTTGAACGTTCACAAAAATGGATATACGAGCCCTCCAGGTTCAAACCCAGATAAATCCATACTTTTTAAAAATATTAATTAAACGTTTTTAATGCACTACATTGTTTTGCAAAGCGTTATTCATCAAATATATCCGAGAAAATCCAGTCTAAAAATGCATTCGAAGTCATGTGTTTAGATTCCAAAAGTACTCCGCTGTCAATCGTTATTAGCGTCTACTGCAAAATTTATGAAAATGGATTTATCTTGTTTTGAAACTATAGGGAACACACAATGAACGAGCTTTTAGCCATCGATTTCATATCCAAACATTTTCAATTTAAGTCTCCACTTACGAAACTTTTTCTAACCGAAAACCAAATCTCATCCCAAATGACATATTCTGAGTTTATTAAATATACCCCAAAAGTCCTTTTCACGTAATCCCCATCTTGGAAATAACGTTAAAAGTTTACATGAAAACGAACAACTCTTCACAAAATAATAACACTATCAATAGGATTTTCAAAAACTACCTCCGAACAATTGTCTAAACCTGTGACATCAAATGCATCGCCAAGAAGCAACCGGTAATCTCCTGTATAAATAAATCCTGTCATTCTTGCAACTGTCCCCATGCATATTAATGATGTGGGACGCGTCCCGACGCAAATCCCTTTATCCTGAATACTTATGTGGGACAGGGACGAATTCGGGCAGTGGAAGGATGTTCGTGTCCTCTTATGGGTATCGAATTAAATTCGTGATGACAGATGAGGAATTAAATCTCAGTATGAATTGAAAATAGGAAAAAATCCATATATCGAATGTAATGCAAAAGCAGGTAATTGACAGAGTGCGCGCGAGGCCCCTGTTTTAACTCGACCTTTCAGAACTTCGTCTGTTTATCTGTAAATTTATTTGTTACGCATTTACGACCAAACGCGTTGTTCGATTTTCTTCAAAGTTATGATCATAGAATGTGGCTTGAAGTCATTAAAATTGACGTATATGTTTTATTATTATTAAATTTTTTGGGGTTGCGAAATCTATCATTCCCAGAAATATTATTATTATTATAATAAATTAAGTATTATGTCAAATATGGAAAGTAAAAAAGTTAAATGTTTGCCATTTTCGACAATAATATTGGATTTTTTTATTCAAGCAGTATCAAATATTTGGCAAATATTATTCAGTTTGATTCAAAGTAAACAAAAGACAATAATTTAAAATTAGTAATAAAAAACTCCATAACTTTTTTAATACTTTTGAAACAATTTTGTTAATAATATTTGAAAGTTCGCCTGTGTGTCTTGCAACGCTGCTTCAAACTTGCTTAGCAAAGACTAAACGTGAATTGGCAAGTGTATTTTAAAAGAAAATCATTTATTGGCAAAAAATAAGTAACTTATGACCTACACATTTTCTCGAAAGCAGCCAATTTAAAAACGCATGACAGACAATCGAAATTTTACTCTATGCCATTCAAAATCTCATTAGTCTAAGTGAGTTGTACTTTAATTCTCTTTTCCGAATCAGAACTAACACATTCATTTTTTAAAGAAAAATTTAAACATTATATTCATAAATGAAATTCGGCACAATGTTTTTTTAAACCCTTAGATTTTAGATAAATGTATCATTAGAAGACTTATTAGAAAAATACATTTATTTCTGCTAACATAAGTAATTTTTTTTTCAATTTAATCTGATCGAACTAGATACGCATAACAACAAAACGTTTCTACATATGTACACGTTAAGGGAAAAAAACATGCATAAAAAAATTCACGTCATTATGGAAATTAACTGTAACCTACAACAAAATGCAACTAAGCCGAGAAAACATTCTGATAAAAAAAATAGTTTGCTTCCAGCCATGATGCCATTCATTTATCTCGTAAAGGTAAAGTAATGCTATTTTCACATATTTTTTTTCCTGTTGCGAGTCTCTCTTGGGTAGCAATTATCCGTTGGATGGCGTGCACTGGGGGGTGTAGAGACGGTGATGATCCATTGTCTGCACGTGGGCCCTTTTGGGGCATTTTGTGTACTTTGCCCCTCCTGATTACTCTGTAATGAAATTCATTCTGTCAGCAGCTCTTTTTTATGTCTGACGTCCTTCTCTTAATCGACTACGGGTTCGATATAAAACAAGTGTCCGTGTTGTTGTTAGCCGGTAGTTTTTTTAGCCGTTTTAAATTTCTGCAAGAATTTCATTTAATTTTAGAATATTTTTTTTTATCATCCACCTTATTAACGGCAAAATGAAGTAAGTGTTTAACAGACGCTGGAACCTCTAAAATCGGCCGTGCCCTATCTATTTCAGAACTAATGTACTAGATTAATGATTTTTATGATGACTATTTGATTAACTCCGACTTGTTAAATTTCCCAACTACGTATTTCAAATTTCAGACTGCTCTTTTAATTTATAACTGTTAGAATAAGCCCTGTTGTCATGTAATTGTAAAAAATATCACAGACGTCGTATTTTAGAGTGTAGCAAACATGACTTTAGGTGCTCCAACAAGGATATGACTGACAGCAGTAAACCACATAGCACTTGCTCGTCTTTATGTGTGTGTCTTTGCTTGTACATATTATAGCCATGACTATACTATAAGAATGCTGGTTCCTAAGCTAGTCAGGATAGCCGCGTATGCGCAACAATTGATTTGCAACTTTTAATCAACTGAGCAACTAAAAAGTCAAAAGTCAATTATATCCAACTCAGGGCTACCAAGTCTCAGATTTCGAAATCGCCGCAGTGAAGATGAAAAATAGCCAAACTCGTATCCTGGCAACTCGTACCCGCGACAATCCAGGCAAAATTGCCAAATTGTCGATTATTTGCCAAAGTTGTTAGCGCGCATTGAAAAAGAAAAGTCTGATGTCAATTGTGTACTACGCTCAATGTCAATTAATTGGTTGGTTTTAAATCAAAATCGGTAATTTAACGTTGGCTCTACTTTCTACCAAGATATAAAGCTAATGTAGACACTTTCACTGCAATAACGTACTCTCGCTTACCTGAGCGATCTGGTCGAAGCGCCCGAAGAGTTCGTTAAGGGTTCGAACCAGGTCGGAAGCCGAGAGCTGCTCAGAGAGAGGAGTGAAGTTGACGATGTCCGCATAGAGGATGCTAAAAAGAAAAATATAAGCGAATAAGGGTGAAGATGAAGTGTCATCGTGCATGTAATTGAAATCTTGGGTGCAAAAATCAGACAACTCCGTTTTTTTCTGATTTACACTTTTTCGCTTATTCCTATAAAGAAAAAAATTCCTCTATCGCTTGGGGCAAGATATATATAAGCAACATATATGTAGATATAGATGTAATGTATATAATATATGTAAGTAACATACATCGCTAAGTAATGGCCTTAGAGAAGATATAAAGGAAAATGAACTGTACTTTTGTATTGTATACGATGCAAGAAAAGTACAGTGTTTTTCGTCCTTCCTGAATACTTCTGCAAACTGGAGCTGTCTGGTTCTTAAACCCACGTCTTCAATGCTTTATTTGCTCATAAAAGGTCATTCACAGAGAGTTGTAATATTAAATAGAGAGCGCCTTCAATACCAGACTCTCATAAGGCCGCGGTGTCAACATTGAAAAGAAAACCCACATCACGTGGTTATAGCGCTGTCACATTTGGCGTTCAGACATCTGCAGGAGTTTCAAATTTGGCGCACTTTCTTCTTTTTTGGTGATAAGGAGTTCTGTCCGTATTCAACTTTTTAACATATATGTACGTATTTACTTATTTTCAAACAATATGCGCTAAATATTCCCTCTTCATTAACGAAACGAAAATATTTTATTTGTGTTCAATACTCGAAGAAGCGAAACTCTTTATATTTCTCAGGTTTTATTGTTCCTATTTTCTTATTGAAGTATACAAAATAACAATTGAAAGAACTTCGCTTGGTAAATTTTTTACATAAAAACGTAATGCAATTATTTCAAAACTACGAAGTAAGAAAAATCTCCTTAATATATCTGTTAAACTCCCTTAAATTGTGCCACTCGTTCAAAAAAAAATTATATTTAAATATAAAATTAAACACAAAACCACATTACAATACTTCGATCTGATCTCGTATAGTTCTTAAAGTCGCCAAGGCCTGCCAAATAATATTGGCGCATGAATGAATTGGCATTTCCACCTATCACGTGGTTTCAATGATGGATACACGGAAATCAGCATTTTTATTCCTCTATTTGTATCATTACTCTATGGCCGTTCATGTACAACGTCATGCACTCTTCGGGGGAGTAGTCAATCAAGTGGCGAGATACAGAAGAGGGTGTCTCAGTGCTTGTGTAACGTAGAAAAAAGTAGTATCTTTGTAGAAAAATTGCTAAAAATTTATATCACAAACTTTGATGTAAGTAACATTTTATGAGATCTCTATCTTTCTAATAAGTTATTTGATAAAATACACAAAATAGAGGTTTTAATTACTGTTTGTGAACTGCAAAAAATTATCATGTGTGTGTGATGTGACATGGGTAAGATTAATGTGATATTGCGTGATATGGGAGGAGGGGGGAGAGGTGTACAAATGGAATAAATAAATTCTTCTTCAAACATAAACATAACACCCACAATAAAAGCTATATTTTTATCTGTATATTCATAATTTTGTGACGACCTACTTAAATTCTAATGAAAAATAAAATGATTGAATTCTAACAAAAACGTATGTTAAAAAAATTATTAAGTGAAAATATATTGGAATCATCAACCTAAATTAATAACACTGTTAAAAATGGATGTTCCATTTTTTTTAACTTTCCCCAGTTTTGTCGAAACAGACGCTTGCCAAATTACCCCATTAAAGTTTTCGTCAAAAAGGAGAAGTATAAAAAAAAAAGCGGAATATATCGTCGTTTGAGAAAAACTAACAAAATATTGTGTCGATTGCATGTTCTTAAAGCGTGAAACATCCCTTAATGTTCCAAATAATAAAACTAATAATTATATATTTTGAACATTTAGAAATGAAAAAAGATAAAGTTTGGATTAATTGAGAAACTATTATTTACCTCAGTAAGCAGCTTGGCCGCCAAGTAGAAATGACACAAAAAATTGAAAATGAACTAACACTTGTTTTCGATGATTCCCCTTAACATTGTGCAGCCATATTGTATTTGTATCTAGAGGATAGTCACACACTGTTTGGACAATGATCATTGTCTGGCTGTACTAAAACAATATTTTTGCCCTACTACTTCGCCTATATTTTAAGCAAGTCACTAAGCTTTAGAAGCAACAAACAAAGTAGTAAAAGTGTAACAAAAAACAAATGGTTGTTTGTGTGTAGTTAAGCAGCCAATCAATAACCATTGCCTAACATTTATGGTTTGGTTTGGTTAATTGACGTCGCACTAGTGCTGCACAGAGGGCTATTTGCGACGGTTCGGGGTCTATCTCGAAGGAAAGACCCAAGAACACATGCACATTCACACACACATTCATACATTGCACCTCGTTATTTTAGAACCATGTTCAGATGACGAGGAAACACCTGAACTGGCACCCAACGCCTTCCATAAACGTCGGGACTTTGGACCTCGATCAGATTTATCGTGCACCAGGCCCGTATACACGCCATTAATTGTTGCGGATGTTCTGGACGACTTTTCTAGTATTTTTGTAGTGAAGCTGGCAACCTGGCGATCACAAGATCACTACTATTTTACTTTTCTTTGCCAAGTCCATCGCACGGGTTCGAACCACCAATCCTCGGATTAGTAGCTGAACGCTTTTAACCGCTTGTGCCATAAATATTATCTAAAGCTTCATGCGTACTCTTACCAAGCAAAGAGTCACCTTCTTTCATGAACAGCTTTATTCATTCTGAAACTGAAACTACAAACTACTAAATACAAATTAAGAGATTATAATTCAGGTGGCGCCCTCTATATATTGAAATGTTAAACACTCCCCACCTGATTTTTCTACAAAAAATCACATATAAAGATATATAAAATGACATTCAAAATCAATAGAATTGAAACAATATTACATGAAATTTGCTGAAAATAATTAAAGATTATTAATCAATTATTAAGAATATGCTTAAAGATTAACTATAAGAAATTACAATTAATATTTACAGTTCGAGTGGATATAGTAGCTGGATAGGTCTCTTAAATTTCCCATTTGCAGTTTTTATGATACATGACCTCACCAGTCCATCTCGACCTATCAGTACTTCTTCAACTCTTCCAAGAGTCCACAACAACTTGGAACTCTTATTTTTTCCTTCGAGCAACACCATATCGTCCTTCTTTAAGTTCTGTTGAGGTGTTGGTGTAGATAACCTGTGGGCATTTCTTAATTGTAGAAGGTATTCCTCCTTCCATCGTCTCCAAATTTGGCGCAACAGGTTAGTTTGGTACAACTTTCGTCGAGTTAGTCTTTCTTTGGTACAACGTCCATTTTGAAGTATTTCTGCGAAATGTAATGGGTACACATTAGTCTCCACATTGGGGAACAGGAAATTCGCAGGTGTCAACGGTTGAGGATCCGTTATGTTATTCGAAACGTAAGTCAAAGGTCGGTTGTTTACGACAGTCTCCACTTCGGTGAGTATCGTACTCATTTCCTCAAATTTCAATGATGCATGTCCGAGGACTTTACGTAAAGGTTCTTTGACACTTTTCATCAGACGCTCGTAAAAACCTCCCCACCATGGCGCGAGTACTGCGATAAACTTCCACACAATGCCTTCCGATGCAATGAAATTCTTTAATTCTCGATCAACAATAATCTTTTTTAGGTCTTTGAGAATGTTATCTGCACTTTTAAAGGTTTTTGCGTTGTCGGAATAGATAACGCGACAATTTCCTCTTCTGGCTAAAAACCTTCTAAAGGATAACAGAAATTTCTTTGTAGACATGTCCGACACCAATTCTAAATGTACTGCCCTTGTCACTGCACAAGTAAACAGAGTTATGTAACCTTTTACTTCGTCGTTACTTTCGGACTTAATATAGACTGGTCCTGTGAAGTCCACTCCGATGATAGTGAATGGTGGATTCTCAGTAATGCGATCTTTTGGAAGTTGAGCAGTTAATTGTTTCGCGGGTTTTGCTGCGTACTTTCGGCAAATCAAACAGGAACTCAACTCCTTTTTCACAGTTTGTCTACCTTTCGGTATCCAATATTTCGTGCGTAGTTTTGCAAGCGTAGCACTAATCCCACCATGAAATATTCTCTGGTGTTCTCGTCGAATCAATAGGCGAGTCAACGGTGATTTACTCGGAAGAAGAATGGGATGCTTTTCTTCCGGAGTGAAGGAACTTTCTTCCAAACGCCCTTTCACGTGAAGAATACCCTTTTCGTCTAAATAGGGTGCTAGACTATATATATTTGAGTCCTTTGGTATTAGTTTCTTCCTTTTGAGAAAGTCAACTTCTGAAGCATAAGTCATATTTTGATCAGTCTTTATCCAGAACTCTTCGGCCTCTTGAAGTTCGATTGCTGTAATATGACCTTCCTGATTAGGCCGTTTTCTGACTTTGGCGATAAATCGCATCACCCAAACAGTTATTCTCAAAAGTTTCTTCACATTGCTAAATGAAGCTACATCCATTATAGTTTTTGGCATATCTGATATGATTGTATTAACAGTCGTTCTCCGCTCCATGTGATTTTCAGCTAATGTTGTTGAACGCTGGGCAGGCCAAACTTCAGGCGAACACTTTAGCCATGTGGGACCAAAGTACCATGCTTCATCTGTGAGAAGAGATGATGCTGCCACTCCACGGGTTACTTTGTCAGCCGGATTCTCTTGCCCTGGACAATGTCTCCAATTTTCAGGACTCGTGGAACTCTGAATTTCTAATACTCGGTTTGAAACAAACTGTTTCCAATCCCTAGCACTACCCCTAATCCAGTACAAACAAATTTCTGAGTCTGACCAAAAGAAAACCCCGTCTATCATCTCCTTAAACAACCCAACTAAATACTTCCACAATTTTGCTGCTACCACTGCCCCCATTAACTCAAGCCTAGGTAATGACAATTTCCTCAATGGAGCCACTCTCGCTTTTGACATTATAAATGAAGTTTTCGTCTCCCCTTTATAATCAAGATACCTAAAATATGCAACCGCACCATATGCCAAAGGAGACGCGTCCGAAAATATATGCACTTGGACTTTATTCTGACTATTCCCAAAATACTTTCTTGCTATTTCAAAGTTTCTTAGACTCTGAACCTCCCTACACCAACTACACCATTTTTCTGCAAGATCCTGTGGTAACTCCTCATCCCAATCAAGTCCCTTTTCCCAAATGTGTTGCAACAAACACTTAATCCTAATTACAAACGGCGAGATGAAGCCCGTAGGATCGTATACCATAGCTGCTATATGCAAGACAAATCTTTTGGTTGACTTTTTATTATTCAAACTCTCAATCAGCGAACCTAACTCCAATGATAAAACATCCTTTTCTGTATTCCAATTTAAACCCAATACCTTTGATTGACACTCAGTATCTACTGCACTATTTCCCTTTTCTATCCACAACGATTTCAATTCATTAGAATTAGTTTTCAGCTTTCTCAAATTAAACCCCCCATCTTTCAGAATAGAAACTGCATCTTCAGACAACTCTAATACTTCTTCAACACATTTTCCCCCAAAGTACAAATCATCAACATAAAGAGAGGAATTTAACATTTTCACAGATTTAGGTTTAATGTCCTGATATTGTTTAATGTGCCTTTTTATTGTTGCACTTAAAATGAAAGGCGATGTCGTACATCCGAAAGGTAAACGAGTCATTTGCATAACTTTATAATCTTCATTTTGATTATCGGGAAACCACAAAAATTTTAAGAATTTTCGGTCCTCCTCAGCTATACCTATCATTAGAAACGCTTTCTCTATATCTGCACTGAAAGCAATGTCGAATTTCCTAAAATTTAGAATAACATCTAATATGTTAGGGTTAAGATTTGGACCCTTTTCAAGATGATCATTTAGCGACATATTTTCTTTTGTCTTAGAACTGCAATTGAAAACACAACGAACACGTGTAGTAGTTTTATCTTCTCTTACAACCGGTTTATGCGGCATAAAATATCCATCTGTATCTCTAGTGCCCTTTTCAATAATACCCTTGTCATATTGCTCGTCAATAGTTTTCTTATATTCGGAAGCTACCCATTTACTATTTCTTAAACCCTCTTTCAAAGTATCAAACTGTCTTTTTGCTAAACCAAAATTATTCATTAATTGGATTGGCGCAGTTTTCCACAACAATTTTGTCTCATATCTACCATCTACGAATTTTAAACCGCTTTCAAACTCGTCAATTAAGTCTTTATCTGACACACTTAAGACCTCGTCATCTTTCAACCCCAATGACTCTAAATTCCATAAGACTTCTAGATTTGTTCCTATACTTAAATTTGTTGATACCACATTAACGCTTGTTTCATTAAATTTATTATTTTGTTGCCCCTGAAGAGTAAGCCCAAATATAGTTGGTATACAACTTAAAGTGTCACTTATAGTAATCACTTCATCAGAATTTATTACCCTCCAAAACAAATCTCCGCCAATGAGGCATTGCACACTTAGATTTGAATTATCACATGCGTCAGCCAAAAGCCATCCTTTTTCTCTGACGATGTTTTGACTTTCTGAATTTGGAATAGAAATAGGCGCAGCTGTTATAGTGTCCGTAATTAAAGCTTCAATTTCAATAGATTTCTCAGGCTCATATCTATTCCTCAATTTTAATTTTGCCACACCATGCAATTTCTCCACAGGCTTTACGTTTCCAAAAGAGAAAATAGCCAACTTTTCTTTACGAATCGTTTTTAATTTTAATTCTTCTGCTAACCCTTTTGATATCCATGTTCTTTCTGACCCATTGTCTAAAAGAATTCTAGCTATTTTAGATCTACCATCCGAACAAGCAATTACACTACATGTTTGTAATAAAATACCATTTGATCTACCCGTTGAAGAATTACACTGAATTACTGTATTTGGTACCTCTTTATCCGGTTCATTACGGACTACATTATTCTCATTTTCACATAGTAGATAATGATGAAATCTAGAATTGCAATTTTTGCAAGGATCGACTTTAACCTTACAAGCCCTAGCAAAATGATATCCAAAGCAACGGAAACATTTTTTATCCCCTTTTATTTTATTTTTCCGTTCTAACACATTAAGAGATTCACAAAACTCATGGTCAGGACTATCGCAAAAGACACAATTCCTTTTTGCACTTGAAGTAAAACTAGCAGTAGGCTGAGGCGAGTTAAACCTATTTCCAAAACGTTTATTGCCCTCAAACCTTCTAACGTTACCTCTGAATTCTCCACCACTATGTTGAAAACCAACTGACTTATAACCATACATTTGTGACCTTTCTCTCGATCGGATTTCTTTATTTAAAAATTCCATTAAATCCCGAAAGTTCCACATTTCATCATCAGCATGTACTCTGTTAAATTCCAACACCAGTTCTTTAGGAATTCTCTCTAACAGAATTGGACTTAACAAATTCCCATAAGTTTCTGTTTCGACCCCCAAAGATTCCAAATTTCTAATTTGCACTTCTGCACGATCAAACAATTTTCTTAATCCGAATGTATCATTTAAGTTACGAACAACTTGAATTTTTAGAAGATGATTTAAATGAGCTTGAATCAGTGCATTTTTATTACCGAATCTATTTTTTAGTAAAGTTAAAGCAGCGTCATAATTATCCCCAGTTAACGAAAATCCGCTGATACAATGTGCTGCGGCACCTCCCAAATATGATTTTAAATAATTGAATTTATCTATTTTGGATAAACCTTCGTTATTGTCTATCGCGCTTTCAAACTGATTAATAAATTCTAAATAATAAGCTAAATCTCCGTAAAACGTTCTAATAACCAACTTTGGAAGCTTAACTGTTTTTAATTCTCTAACAACATTAGGTAACGCAAAACTATTACTGTGGCTATTACTTGCGACTTCTGAAACCGATATATTATTATCGAGCCTAGTAACAGATAACTTTTCAATAGCATTATTTATTTTTTGTTTCCAACTAATAATTTTTTCCGAATACTCTTCTGACGTATTTAAATCAGATTCCAATTTATCCATATCTATAACATTTTCGATTTCTAAATTTAATTGCTTAATATTAATTTCTTTCTCACTTAACTGTGCGTGGTATTCCTTAAAAGAATTCAACTTAACTTCAGTTTCCTGATTAATAGACATAAACTCTTCTATTTTATTTATCAGTTTTGTAGTACTTGATCTCAAAACAGATCGTTTCGTTTTTAACCTCTCTAATCCGTCTGCCATTTTTATTTCTAAAACCTATTTCACAATAGCGTAACCGAAACCAACACCTATCGTAACCGAAACCAAAACCTATCTCTAACAATAGAAACTCACATACAACATTACCCAACTAACTGCGTATGCACTATACCAAAACTATAAAATTATTACACAATACCTTAAGTGAAACCAAAACTTATCTATAACAATAGAAATTCCTATGCACAACAATTGCCCTCTACCATGCCACACAATTGATTGCATTAAAACCCAAACCAAAACTATTACCCAATACACATCAACATTCCAAACAAAACTATCCCAACTATCACAAACAAAACTAAATATCCAACTATCACAAACAAACCTTACCTCGAATATATCCCGAAACTAATTCCGCAGACAATGTCCAGTAACCAAATATCCTAATTATGTTCCAGAGACATGTCCAGTTCCGTGATCCGATTCTTTGTTCTTTGTTTGGCGACACTCAACTAATCCAGTGTCCATTTTCCAAATTTCTTCAGTTTCATATACTTCCTTCATATTCCGGTGGTTCCTAAATTAATGGCCATTTCTTCGCGGCCTTATGCACCAAATTGTGTGCCATAAATATTATCTAAAGCTTCATGCGTACTCTTACCAAGCAAAGAGTCACCTTCTTTCATGAACAGCTTTATTCATTCTGAAACTGAAACTACAAACTACTAAATACAAATTAAGAGATTATAATTCAGGTGGCGCCCTCTATATATTGAAATGTTAAACACCGCTCGGCCACGGAGGCCTCCCTAAAATTTATGACCACCCTGTATACATTATGTGTGTTTCCCCCCCCTTCCCGTGCGTTGAACGGGTATTTTAGCTAGTTTCAGCTAAACTATACAAACCATCTATTGCATCACACTTTATCAAAAGAATCTCCACGTGCAAGACACAAAGTATTCGCCGATAAAAACAACCCTCTGAGATCCAAACCACTTTCTCCAAGTGGTAATTAAAAAAAAAAGACAGAGCATCCTAATGACATGTCTGACAAGGAACAAGGGCCGAGAAATCCCCGCAAATGACCGAGTGAAATCTCGGGACCATCGATTGTCAGGAGCCGGGAGAGAGAGAAGAGAGGGACGCATTTTCCGGTTGCGTTCCCTAATTGTATCCGCATTGCGAGATTTTAGAAGGGGGGAAAAAGTTCTCATCTGAGTTATGGAATGGGCCGAGTGACATCTATTTCAGGTGCCGTAATTATCAGAGATGCATTAGGGGAAGAGGCACACGGTTTATCATTGGGGGATTAATGGCGGATGAAGGGTGAGGAAAGTCGCTGTCGAGTGGTGTAAGTTCGAAAACAGACCTCTGAGAGCGTTGGGTGCCAGTTCAGGTGTTTACTCGTCATCTGACCATGGTTCTAAAATAACGTGGTGTATGTATGAATGTGTGTGTGTATGTGTTCCCGGGTCTTTCCTTCGAGATTGACCACGAACCGTTGCCAATAGCCCACTGTGCAGCTCTAGTGCGACGTTAATTAACAAAAACCAAAAAAAAACCACACTGTGAAACATTCTTATATTTGACGAAACTTTTAACATTTTTGACGAAACAGGCGCCTGCTGTATGCTCCAATTAAATATTTCGTGAAAATGAGGAAATTTATTTTGTCGTTTTTTTTTAAAAAGAAATTTATTATTATTTTTTATTTATTTCGTCAAAAATGAGGACTATTTTTAATAATATAATATCGACGAGATAACTCGAGCCGGGAACCTCTCGTTCCAGAATACAACGCTCTATCCACTCGGCCAAGAAGACGCGCGCGTTTGAATTCTGACAATATAAGAACGGTCGGACAATATAAGAACGCGTCTGAATTCTGACAATAATTTTCCTGCAATGCACATAAATTTTAAAAATACTCAAATTTGAAATATTTTTTTAATATAAAGCATTGATATATATTTTGAAAGTCATCTCACTCTATCATAATTTTGAAAGTCATCTCTCTCATCATAAATGTCTTAGAAATATAAATGAAAATATCTTCCAATTTTGATATTTGTCTCACAACTCATAGGGTTAATCGCGGTTTTCAGATTAAACTTGAGGTAATTAAGTGCATATTTTTCTAATTAAATATCTTTTATTTTAAGCTCAAATTGAAGATAAAGACACTACTATACTACAAGTACTTACTACATCCGTACAAATATAAGACATATCTACTTCTGGGATACTTAAATAAAAACATAATTACCTAGTATGAGTAATGTTAAATTATTTTACATTGATAAGAGAAACGCTTTATGTAAAGGGATTATAACACATTTGTTGCCACATAAGATTTGTATTTAACTCGGTCCTTATTTTTCCAAATGAACTCATATCACAGAGTACGATATTCGTGCTAAGAATGGCATACACTTTATATAAACCATGAAATCCTTATTTAGGCATATTCTGCATGGCATCCCAGACAAACTTGGGCCTGGATTTATTTTCCGGCAAAGTAACTTTTGTGTTGAGACGAATATTTTACCGTTTTTTTTTTTCTTCTAAATTTCCAACTATTTTAATAAATATGAATCATTTTTTAAAAAATCAATAATAAAAAAATGTGGCGCAGTGGGCACCTTTTTTTCCTATTGTAATAGCGAATTTGTATATAAATGTAATTCATAGGTTGTATGGCATAGTATATAGATTTTTAATATCATTTTAGCAACCAGAGAACCAAGGAGAAAAGTCATTAAATGAAAAGTATTAAATAGAGCAATTGAAGTGTAATTTAAATATAATACACAGCATAGTCACAAATTGTTGGCCAATGGTCATTCTTTGGATGTATCACATTTAGCTGTATTGGCATAATAATTTTTTCTCTAATCACTTTGCTATGTATTTTGAACAATTTGAACAAAATTTGAACAAGTGGTTTAGCTTTAGTAACAACAAATAAAGTACAAAAGCTTAACAAAAAGAATGGTTTATTCTGTGCAGTTAACAGTCAAACAACGACCATAGACCAAAACAATGTGTGGACACCCTTTATTTCGATAAAAGGATATTCAAAACGTAATACATACTGGATTATTAGATACATTCTTTGAAAGAAAAATTAATTAAACATAAATATATATATATATATATATATATATATATATATATATATATATATATATATATATATATAAACACTTTTGCTAAATTAGAATAGTAATGTGGAAAATATAATATGAATGATAAATAATAAAACTAAAATATGAATTCTTAAAGTAAATATTTTACTAATATATATTACATTAAAAAGTGAAATATATAATCGAAACGGTACTTCATCAGGGGACAGGACCGCATTGAAAATTCAAATAGAGCTCTTTCTGTAGTAGCAATGTTAACAACAAATTGTTAATCCAACCCCAAGAGCTCTAAAAACTTTTTTATATAAACAAAAAGTTACTAAATATATACAGGATACATGTCTTTCACTTTTTAATGAAATATTTATTAATAAATTTTTTACTTTAAGAATTCCTATTTTAGTGTTTTTATTTATCATTCATTACATTTGCTACATTTCTACTATAATTTAACAAAAGTGTAATATTTAATTTTTTAATTTAATCATTTTTGTTTGTTTTACAGTATATTTTTATCATTATGCTACATGCAGCTCTAACGCTGATTCATATTTGATTTTTCTATGCATTTTAATCTCTTGTCAATGTAAAATAATTTAACAATACTCATACTAGGTAATTATGTTTTTATTTAAGTGTCCCAGAAGCAGATTTGTCTTATATTTGTATGGATGTAGTAAATACTTGTAGTATAGTGTCTTTATCCATTATTATATCCTTTTTGTTTTATCATTATCCATTGTTTTCTACTTTGTTTTTTGTTGTATATATACACACACACAATATATTTCTAGCTTCTCTTTGGAAAAACTGTAAGGTCGAAACTAGTGAAACAAAAAAATCAAAGAGAATACCAACGATAAAACGAAATGGTGCGTTTAAGAAAAGTTGTTTTCCTTTTTAAGTAATTTAGTTCCTGATCAAAAGGATTATTAAAAAAACTAAAACCAGAATGTGTAAACTAAACGAAATAAAAAATATCTATTAGATTTGTTAGATATTCGATCAATTGTGAAGAATATCATTGATGTGACTAACAATTGATAGTACATACTCCACTCAAACAAAATATTTTATAATAAAATATTCAATTTTTTAGTTGTATGCAGTTAGGGTTTTAATTTTGATCATAATAATTTTCATTTTTATTTTTATATAAATTAATAATTTTATAAGTTTATTTATTTAACTTCATTTGAATTAAAATTGTTTTCATCAAATTATTTCTTTATTTTTTTATTTGTTCATCGTCAATTGAAAAGTCACAGCATCAAAATTATATTAAAATGAGTTTTAAAGTCAAATATCTATATACATTTTTTAATCGTCTTATGATTTAATTACCTTTCAACCATTGTATGTTTTGTAAGTATATTTTCACATGGCACACACTCAGAGCGTGAGGTTAGTAAACTAAGTCACTATATCACTTAAAGTCACCGGATTAGATGTGCTCATTTTTGGTTTTTGGTAGCTAACGTAAAATAAACATCTTTAAAACAATATGTCTATTTTTTAAATTCATTATCGGCACCAACTGTTGCCACAGTTAATTGTAAAGGTTTTAGTGATTTAATTTTGATTATCGATTCAACTTAACCTCGCTACATTTGTTGTTTATATTGACAATCAAAATGGTGCGCTGATGTACAGCCGCGGAAAAAAAAACGAACCACCGATGATTATTTCGTTAGATGGTTAAACATTTACAAATGGTTAAACATTTACCATGGTCAAACATTTACAAATTTTACCGTTTTTTTTAATATAATGTATAAAAAAAGTTGCACTTTTTTTATACGAAAAGTCAAAAAAATTATTTCATAAAAACTATAATTTTGCATTTTTATAAACAAAAGAATATGTTACACAATCTTTACAAATTTTTGATATTTGCAAAAGAATTTAAAAAAAAATCCAAAAATATCACTTCACAAACTATTTTTTAAAAATACTAAAAAAATAAATAACATATATATTACGTATCCTCAAAGACAAATTTTACAGGCGTGTCGATGTTAATAATGTTAAGTATAATATTGCAAATATAATGCAGCAAATTTGGAACAGTTTTTTTAAAACCGATCTAAATTCTAAACTGTTAATTAACATGATAAAAAATATCACTGAAAATTGAGTTCAAAGTTACACATTCAGGCAATCTTGTACCAAAGCCTCATATTGATTTGTAAAAAAAATATTACTTAAAGTAGAAATATAATTTTGGTGCTATTAAATAAAAAAGAGATAACTCTTTCTTAAAGTAATAAAATATTTTTTTTATATTTTTGGTGATTTTGTGATCCATTGTATTTTCTCATTGAAACCCCTTCATTATAATGTATTTGGTATTTGTCCATAGGTTGATCCAGTTGTTGTACCAACGACAATATTGTTTAAGTCTCATAATTTAATTTTTTACTTAACCCAATTTTAAAAATACCCTGATCATTGGAAAATTTAAAAGAAATATAATGAGAATTTTAGCTTTAAAAAAATTCAACACCTAGGAAAAAATTAAATTATAATTTCCCCCCTATGTACTGTCTTCAGATCCTTCTTCAAGCTCAAAGCGATGAAAGCTCAAAAGAGTCGACTGTCATTAGCCACAATTCAACAATGGAACACCGAGTCGGAAGTACTAATTGCCGAATGAAGAACGAGTCATTCCGAAGGGGACCGATTTGCGTTCGACCATTGTGAGGACAGAAAAGGGAAAACAATTCGGATTCAGCCGAGCGGTTTGAAGGATGCGATTAGAAAGGGCAATTAGTAAATGATCCCGGGGATGGATAAAAACTCTATCAATTAGGAAATGTCACTAATGGTTACTTATTCTTGGTACATCCCGATCGGTGGGTGCTTGGCTATAAGCAGAGATGTTAAATGCCAGGACCAAATATTATCCAACAAAACAAGTCACCATAAAAACTTACAACAAAATTGTAACATTGAAAATTTTTTGAGAATTCAAACCAAAAATATTGCAGTTTATTTGAATTTTTTTAATGTTGCTACATAAAACCTTTAAAAAACTTGCATTTTCACTTCAATAAATTCAAAGCTTCAAAATTAAAGTTTTCTTGCAAGGTTTTTTACACGTTTTGTGAAGGAATTCGAAACAAAAACCTTTAGTTTAATAGATCTTCAAGAAATCTGCGGTTTTCCTACATAAAACCTTCAATTTACAATTGAAGGTTTTATGCTAACTGTTTTTGCTCGGTATGTAGGGAACTATTTTTAGATGAACCAAACTTATTTTTATATATTTCTGAAGCAAAAACTTATATGTTTTGGCTTGTGAATATATATTTTACTTTTAGTATTTTTGTACAGTATTCATTACTTGTAAGTTGTACGTGAAAAAACATCACCTTTTAACTTATTTAAGAAAAATATTTAGTGGATTGGTTTAATAAAAGTTGCAGTAGAGCTGCACAATGGATTATATACAACTGTTCGGTATTTATCCCGAAAACTAAGTTCTAATAGTCTATGTTACATAAAATGTAATATAAACTGAAAAGTTGGTGTTAAACTGAAAATGACAATCAATTTCTACCTCTATAATAACTTACCATCACGTTTGTTTAAGAATTTAAATTTTATACAATAAATATACTTTCATTTAATTGACAGAATGTTAAGTAGTTCTTTATTTTTTATTTTTCGTTTTGTTCACTTTTTTTTTTAAAGTACGGAATCGGCCAAAAGTTTTGAAAAAACTCATACTCATAGGTACCCTTAAAGGTACGAAACATGTTCTCGCGTTTTATTTTAGTGACACTTGTGTTTTACTTCCGAGACGCTGAATTTGATGGTTGGTTAATTCAAATGCTCGTTTTTATACAACCAGAGAGTTGTATAAAAATAAGCTCGGAGATGTAAAATGCGAGGATATGTTTCCTGCCTGAACCCAGGAATTCCATTCAATTCTGCCTCAAGGCAGTTGCAGTGGTCTAAACGACGAACCGCTACCATAAGATATATATTTGCGTTTTTTTTAAGGAACAGTTATTTCCCTTTTTTTTTCGAAGAGGTTTCTGTAGGGTATTCTTTTTTTATTTTAAATAAAATAAGAAATGCGTGTGACACGTGTTTTGTACAGAAAAAAATGCATCTAAAAAACCTGTTACGGAGCAAAAATTAAAAAAAGAAATCTTGTCAATTACTATCAATAGCTCCACGGACCCATTTGGGTCAACGCGGACCACAGGTTGGAACAGCACCCACTGTATAGAACTGTACCAACAAAAGTTACGGTTGCGCCTTCCTCCCCTCCTTTCGGCCTTCAGTTTGTGACGTAAAAAGCACGTGCCATACAGCTTTCTACACAGTGGGCGCTGAGTGGGAACCACTGGTTTAGGCGAACACCAAGTCATCGACGAAGCGCTACCGCTTTCTTTTCCAGGTTAATAAGAGCTTTGTGGGGTTCCTAATAGTAAATTTCCATTTGTGAAGCTAATGGAAGCTCTCCGGTGTCATCACCGTGAAGCCCACATCTGAGAGCGAAAGGCCCATATCACGCGCCATTTCTTCAAAATTATGAATTAAAAAATACTCGCGATTGGCTAATGATGAATTGGGAAATGTGTAACAGTCAAAATTCGTGAATGGAATGACGTAATTAACCACGTGTCTGAGGCCATACATGTTGGCTTCACTTTGATGTTAGAGAGAGAGACATCATGACTCCTCTACTACAAAGAATTGGGAAATGTGTAACAGTCAAAATTCATGAATGGAATGACGTAATTAACCACGTGTCTGAGGCCATACATGTTGGATCTACTTTGATGTTAGAGAGAGTGATGTCATGACTCTTATACTACAAAGAATCCATGCTCGAAGGGTTTAACTGTGTAATAAACTGAATGTGAATACTGAACATGTTCTTCGACTGCATAGGGATAAAAATTCAATTTTAACGGTGTAGTGACGTCGCTGCAGTTATCGGAAAACCGGTCATGCGTGATCCAGTGTGTACGGATCAGTGTCGATAGGAATCAAAAGTGATCGAGAAATGCTGCCCACCTGACGTTGTTGTGCCTCTGCACGTAGAGTTCGTGGAACCTCTGCTTGGAGTGGGAGGCGGAGTTTGTCTGGCAGGCGTCCGCCATCTTGAGCATGATGCTGCGCTTCACCTCCGCGGCGATGTAGGCGGGGATCACGCTGAGCAGGAGCTGCTCCTGAGAGACACACAAAAAGAGCACAAGTTTGAAATCAACCCATCCACAAAAATGTACAGAGCCGAATATAGAATGAGTGGGCCCATAGGTGGTGCGGGCCTCACGCAACTATACAGAGAGAGGGGGGGGGGGGGGAGGGGGATTTTAAATATATATATATTCCAGGACATAAAAATTAAATCGTTTTTTAAGTGTACAAATGAAATTGGGAAACAATGTTTCTTGTAAATTTCAAAGTACTATGTTACAAAATCGTTACAGTTTCAGGGAATCTCATGGTGCTATTGCAATTATCACAAATTAAACTAAACATATTTTTTTTCAAAGAACGTGAAAGTGTTAGGGTATATTTACATTGTACAAATCTGTTAAGAAAAATAGAATGTCCTGCAGCATCAAAATATTGTAGTATACTTTCTTTAGGATTTGGATTATCATTCTTCTCTGGAAGTTGACCAACTACTTTGCTTACATCTAAACAAGTCTCTTAGCTTTAGCCAACCACATGGTTTGTATGCTCCAATCACATAGTCATCTGCAAAAGTTCACTGTGTTTATCTCGTCCGTCTATAATGGGCCTAGCTCACAAAATGTCAAACTGCCTTCAATAAATCTAAACAAATTCAATGAAACAAACTGCGAGGAGTTAGTTTTCTTTACGAAAGAACGGTAAGTGTACTTCTTGCCCCTTCACGTCATCTTCCAGGTTATGCCGCGTGCTGGAGTCGCCCTCTAATTACGTCACAGAAGTGTTCTTTAATTAAAACATACCTGTTGGATACGTTCGTCGCTTTTCAAATCACACAAAACCGGGTTTTCTCATCAGCTCTTCACCCGTAGTGATGCGAAATGAAATGGAAGAGCATGGCTGCATTTATTTATCCCGTGAAAGGTGTTGCCAGAATTAGGGATAAATCGAAATTTTGGCGACATATAGTACTTTAAAAGTGCTTTTAAGCTATTTTATATTGTTTGTGCGAATCTGTATAAAAACGCAGAAACCCGGAAGCTGAGTGTATGTTTAAGAGTAACTGAACTCCCCAAAAATGCAGAAATCGGATGTGGCTGTGTCGGAGCATTACTACAAAGGTTTGATGTGAAACGTCATTTCAGTAAATTCTAAAATTTAAAATTGATCGTTAATGTAAACGTTGCCAACGAAAATGAGATACCTAGTTATTACGTTAAAAGCAGCACGCTGGCCTTTGAGGCCTAGTGTGTTGCGCTTAAAGTTAAAGATGTTGCATACAAAAAAACAGGCTAGACACAATCCTCACTGTACCGTAAGGTTGGGTTCGTGAAGAGTTTTGTACGCGCGCTTTCTTGGCCTGCTCCTTTTTGCGTCTTCGGTAATCTCTTGATCTCTCCGCACCGCACTTTTCACAAGTTTCGACTTCTTATAATCCTTTAGTTTCCCTTAACCGCTTTTTCAACCTTTTAAAGTTTCCTATGAAGTAATTGAACTTTAGTGTGATATTTCGGCTCCATAAAGAAACCTGTCATAAATCGTTTTTTTTTTCACTACAAGTAATTTTCGCACAAAAAGTTCCGTCAACAAGTCACATGGAATTTTAGAAATCTTCTTTCTCTTCAATTAGCTCGCACTCGCCAGGAATCGTCGATTAGAATTGAAGTTACAGTGGTTACGCGGGTCAGCGTATGCCCATTTTTTGACTAGGTCCCCACCTCGCGGAACAAAGGTCAGCGGAGTAGTGGAATAATGACCAACCTGATCGACGTGGGACACTTTAGGGTACATATGTAGTACAGGACATTTGGCGCGCGAGTTTTGTTTTGGCGTGTTTTATAGGGGCGATAAATTATAGTATGGCAACCCTACCTTGCATTGTTGATATTTTCCGATTCTTGTGGCGACTTTCAATCAGGCAACCCTATGATATGTTTAACGCAATTTTTCGTCGCCAAAAAAAAAACGCGCCAAATGTCCTATACTACATCTATTCCCACTTTAGTTCACATTATAATAGGTCATTTATCCTAATCAGCTTTTTTCTCATAGAATTATAAAAGCTTGAAAAGTCAACAATTTGGCGATTTCTTTCGTTGGCGATTTCCGGCATCGGATTTGGCAGCCCTGCACCCCAAGTGCGTCAAAAGTTATTGGAGAGGTCGATTCCTTCAACGAAATCAAGGGTTCGTGTTTTAATTAATTCCTTCCCTGAAATGGTTGATTCGAGTAATTAGATTCTCTCTCAGCGACTCTTTGGCTCTTGGCGCCGCGCTTCTGTTGCATTCACACAAATCGGCCACGCTTATTGGGAATATATTGACGGATTGGCCGCCAAGTGATACAAGTCACACAAATTCGAAAATGAACTAACACCACATTCCATGACTAGGGTTCTAGATCTATCGTTTGCTATAAGAGGCGTGAGTCCTAGTTCAATAGATTGCTCAATAACGAGTTGAATGCCATTCCATTTAACATGACAGCCTATGCAAGTTGCATTGTTTAAACGCTCTTATCTCAGAACTCTGTTTTTGGAATTGTACCACTTGATGTGTGTGAATTTATAGAAATGGCTTTTCTAGCGGAAGGGTCTTTGAAATGTGAAAACAGTTAGTTTAATGACAAATTGTAACGAGGACACAGTAACACAATCCAGTCATTCGTTCAGCTAGCAGTCAGAGGATTGTGAGTTCGAACCCGACTGAGTGGACTTGACAAATAGTAAAAATGTAGTGAACTTGTGATCGTATGGTAGCCAGATTCGCTACTAAAATACCATGAAGTCGTTTAAAATGTCCAATAATATATACCGATGTGTATACAAGACTGGTAAATCTGATCGGAGTCATAGTTTTTTTTTCAATATGGCCAATGACGGCCGCGCTGTTTGGCGCCAATTTACGTAATTTTACATGAAACTTTAAAATGTATCAGGAATTTTGGTCCAATCTGTACATATTTAAACTTCTGTCTTCAAGAAGTACCATGGAATTATACGGCGATCTATGTGTTAAGATGGGCCACACTCGTGTCCAGCTTGACGCAAATATTTGCTTTCAATGTTTGCCTACACTTGCTGCAATGAAGACCAGCGGTAAAGACTGGCTACATAATGACCGAAATGTTTCTTAGCCAATATTTGCTTCCAAAACACTGTTCAAAAATACTCCCGCCCAATTTGTCCATAAGTCTATTTCATCTTTAATTATCCTACGCACAACAGTATTACAATTTTCCATCGGTCGAAACAAGGGTATTTTGAGACCCCCACGTTAAGCTCAAATAACTTTTTAATGTTTTTTCAACTGGATTTATTAATACTTTCAATGAATATAGAAATTTTTTAACGATAAATAAATAGAAATTTTTTAACGCTAAATAAATAGAAATTTTTAAACGCTTATGTGAATATAGAAATTTTTAAAATTTGCTTAAAATATCATTCTTGATGAATAACACCTTTAAGATACATTATTATAAACTAAATACTATACATACCCGAATTATTGAAAACAGTTGAACAATTGAAGACAATAACACAACATTATACGTTACGATATAATTTATTACACACGATTATTGGCGTTCTTTGACAAATGTGTGGTGGCCAGACAGATTGGAAGATAGGAAAGGAGAGCGGCTCCTTTGATTAGGGGTTGGAAAATTCTGGTTGTTCCTTTCGGCAAACTTTACACTATTTTCCAGCTTCCAGTATTTGACGATCATTGTCAATGGTGGAGCGTCCACACCATTTGTCCGTGACCAATTTAGGAACGTATTGGATGTGACCCCAGCTCTACGAAAGCGTTCTGAAAGTTTCGACATGTTGTTTCTCCTTACCTGTTGTTCCTTCTCGTACTCCAGTTTGATTCGGGACTCGATGAAGAACCTAGTCCCGGCGAACGTCTTGTCGTGGGAGGCGTCCGTCATCCGCCGGTGGAAGAAGCCGACCAGAGTGCCGCATGCGAGGAACAGGGCGCAGGCAGACACCTGGCAACAACAAAGAAATACAAATGCAGTGAACAACTGGAAGTAGGTTACTAAATATCAACGACTTCAGGTAGCGTCCAAAAAAATAACTACTTAGGGTAGGGTCATAAAAAAAAATTAACGACTGAAAGTCTAGTGAATTTTGGATTTTTCGAGTGAATTTTTGAATTTCGCGGCATTTTGGTAGCTTTGGTCATTATTTGTAAGGATCCATAACTTCATTTTTGAATAGTTTTCGTTATAAACCAATACTCTAAACGGATGGTTCCCAAACTTTAGATGGCTACGGTCCACCAAACTAAACTCAGGGTCCAATAAACCCCAAGTTACGAGGCTTTAATTTGGTTTTGTTATCTCAACGACGCACTAGAGCTGCACAGTGGGCTATTGGCGACGGTTCGGGGCCTATCTCGAAGGAAACACCCGGGAATGATGCCTCGTATTTTTGAACCATGGTCAGATGACTACGACAATACCTGAGTTGGCACCCAACGCCTTCAATAGACGTCGGGACTTTGGACCCCGATCAGATTGATCGTGCACCAGTACCGTATACACGCCGTTAATTTTTTGTGGATGTTCTGGACGACATTCTAGTATTTTGGTAGCGAAGTTGACAACCCTCCGATCGCAATATCACTACTTTTTACTATTCTTTAGTCTAGTCCATCGCAAGGTTTTGAACCGGGGACCCTTGGATTCCCAGCTGACGCCTTAATCCACTCGGCCACGGAAGCCTCGAAAGTGGAGTGAAAACAAAAGATTTGATTAAGATACTTATAATTAAACACTTATTGGTTGTTCTTTTTTCAAATTTCCGTTACATGCATTTATAAGAATTATAAGAAAAATGTATGTTTCATCTTTAATTCTAATCGTCTATCTTAAATCCAGTGTTTTGGAGGAAAACGCAACCGCTACAAAAGAAAGTCGCGAGGACATTGTACCCATCTTGAAAGATTGAGGGAAAAGCTGGATTAATTGGTTGATTAAATTAAATCAAAATATCCAATGTCTCGCAAGGAAAACGCAATCGCTACAGGGCAATTCTTTAATTACGTGTGTTACTTTTACACATTTTTAACTTTGGTGTTCTTTTTAACAATCTATTGGAAAATTTTAATGACTTTTGTTATATTTTTAAATAAAGGTCATGCTTGAGAATGTACAAAAAAAATGCAGAGGTATTAACTCGTGGCAAGTCATAAGAGTAGCATGTAAGTTTTACATATCGTATTACACGTACTAGGAATTAATCAGAATTATCATAAATAAATAAAATAAATTGGCCTAGGTTGCGCTTCATTTCTTTCTGACACCCATCCGGACCTTACGAAATGTGTATGATATTCTACGCCAAACACTTTAGCGGTAGTGACTCTGACACCGCCTACGTACATTTTTTTAATTATGCGCCTTAATACAATTCTCATTATGATCTTAGAAGTATAGGTATCTCTTTTCCAAAAAACTTCTTAAACATTTGATTTAATTAGAATACATCTTTATTTAATGTGCATTTAAAACATTTGGGTACTTGTTTAACAATTTATGTAAACATATTCAATTAATGGAAGAGGCTTTTCAAAATGTAATACAAATGGTAATTCTTATTGAATTTCATGAGATTAAATTTCATTTCACTAATGCATTGAAAACCCCACGCTTTGAAATTTCCGATTTTTGAAGTAGTTTCAATTTACGATTCTTGAAGTAGTTTCAATGTGTCAAGTTGTTTACAAATGCAGCCGAATGTAATTTTTTCACATGAAATTCTGGAATCAATATTTACCCGAATCTGGCAATTTTCAAAAATACGGATAAATTATGAATGAGAAGTCATTAGAATATTTTTTTCTGAGCGTTCTATTTACTTTTACCTTCAATATAAAGATTTCTCTGACTTTTAGAAATACATAAATAGAAAACTGGGATTTTGAAAAGAATATTTTTTTTCTCATTTTATTGTATAAATTCAATCTCTAGCGCAGCCAGAAGTGAAATGAAATAGTAAAAAAATGGTGGTGGATAAAGAAAGTCCTTTCAAGAAGCTTCTTAAATTCTCTTTAGAAGGACGACAGATATGTAACTCAATTTGAATTGGAAGAATTCTTGAAGGCACGGTTAAAAGTATTCTTCATAGTTCTTGGCAATTTGAAAAGGAAATGTTTGAATGTGACGATGGATATTGCATGTCTATTTATGTTTAATTAAAGACACGAAATTATGAAAGCTTATATTTAGTGGATATATGGCCTTTCAATGAATTGGGTAAAATGAGTTAAAAAATTTCTAGAACGATTGTAAGGGAGATTCATAGAATACTTTGGTTTCATTAGACACAAATTTTAAATACGGTATGTTTGGAAAACTCCTCACTAATCTATCCATCTTTGAAACATGTTTTAAATATAATAATAGTAATATAAATTAAATATAATACACGAATTAATACGCTTAGTGGCCAAAATATTATGACCACCTGATGTTTTTAAGTAAATAATCTATGACGTCATGTGTTTCCGTCAGAGGGCGTGAAAGCAATGGAAAAGGAAACTTGCTTCCTGGCAACGTTAGTAGAAACGTTTTTTTATTTGAAAGAGTATAGGCAAAAATCACGATTTGGCAGATTTTGAACGGGGGTTGATAGTGGGTGCAAGGAATCATGGAGTGAGAATCAGCAAAACTGCTGCATTTGTGAAATGTTTCACGATCAGCTGTAGTGAAAGAGTGTTTAAAGACTGGACTGTTAGCCAAAAAATTAGTGTCATCGTGCCTCTTGTGGTAGTCAGCGGCTACTGAAAGCTCGAGTGGAAAGTGTCCAGGTTAGTAAGGGACAACCAAAGGCCAACAGTGCAGCAAATTTTATCAAAAGGACCACATCTCAAAACAGAACTATTTTCTTCTCGCTCTTGAATGCACGTACAACTTCAACGTATGGAATAGGGTCGTGATATTTTCATCGGCTACCCAGTGTATTACCGCAACTAACTATTAATGAATCACATTTTAAAAACCATGATTAAAAAAAAAACATGCGATTCGTCGTTACTACCTTACAGGAAACAATGCAATATTTATTCGATAAAAAGTTAAAACAAAAGCTGTAATCTTCTCTCCTCGCCATCTGACCATGTGCGACGTTATAATTCAACCAACCAACTTCATAAACATAAATAAAATATCTAAAATATGTGGTGGTGTACGGCTGACGTGCCATGGGAAAGGAGGGGTACACAATTGTGACAAGTAGCGTGACGTGATAAACCAACGCTCCCTTACCTGTTGCGCTCTGTTCTCCGTGTCCGTGTTGGCCAGCACTCCTTCCAGCGCCACTTGCGACACTGCGGTGAGCACGGCGATCACGCACGCCACCAGCAGCGGCAGGGAGAGCATGGTGTGCGACACGAACACCGCGAAGTACACGAAGAGGGCGTTGTCGGTGGCGCGTCGGTGGGAGCGGCTGTACGAGCAGACGACGAGCACGGCGAGCAGGGCGAGCCACACCCCCGCGGACACCAGCCACGAGCAGTGGGCGAAGGAGCGCTCCAAGGGGACCATGCACACGAAGAGGACGGCGAGGATGCCGACGACCGAGGAGAGGGTGAAGACGCGCACGTGGTCCTCCCAGATGTCCTGCGGGGAAAGTGGACAAAATGAGAATGCATTCTACATAAACTATCTATAATAAAAGAAAGAGTATGTCTGTGGATCATAAAACACCTACTTACTCAAATGTAATATAAATGTAAGCAGTGCCGTTACACAAAAAATAGTTTGGGGGTTTTTAAAAAAAAAAAATCCCGACTTAACGATTCGAAATTCTCAACTGAACTATTCGACATTCCGAACTCAACAGTGCTGAAAATTCTCAGTTCCAACTTATCAACATCTTTTATCTTTTTTTTTTTTATATATATATTAGGTAATATTAAACAGTTATCTCCCGAGCATTGATTTGTTGCAGCCATATTCCGATGCAGTGTCCATTCTGAGGTCTAATTTAAATGTAATCTTACATGTTGAGCGATTTCTAATCTGCCCTAGCTTTCATTTGTTAATAATATTAATTTTCTTCAGACATAAATTTTTCCAACTCGGGGTTTTTAGAAGTTGAAATTCTCAACTTTCAGAGTTTCCAGATTATTTGGGGGGTCGGACCCCCAAACCCTCCCGATGCGACGTGCCTGAATGTAAGCACTGGAGCACGGACTCCCATTGAGCGACAATGTACTTTACCGTGCCGCGTGGATGCATGCAATTCGCAATAAATGTTGATAAAACATTCATCCTTGGCTATGCGGGAATCTTACGTGTAGCCACTGAAATGTTTCAAACTGTTTTTACCGGTGCCTTTTATCTTCTTTTTCTTGTAATTTATTTATAAGGTCCTGACCTCTCCGTAAGGATATACAGAGCCCCAGTTGCTCAGTGGATAAGGCGTTCAGCTACTAATCAGAGGATTGGTGGTTCGAATCCGTGCGATGGACTTGACATAGAAAAGTAAAAAAGTAGTGATCTTGCGATCGGAGGGTTGCCAGCTTCGCTACAAAAATACTAGAAAGTCGTCCAGAACATCCAACAAATTATACTGGCGTGTATACGGGACTGGTGCACGATACATCTGACCGGGGTCCAATGTCCTGACGCCTATTGAGGTTGCGTCGGGTGCCAGCTCAGGTGTTGTCCTCGTCATCTGACCTTGGTTCAAAAATACGAGGCATCGTTTCCGGGTCTTTCCTTCGAGATAGGCCCCGAACCGTCGCCAATAGCCCACTGTGCAGCTTTAGTGCGACGTTAATTAAAACAAACCAAACTAAAACCAAACCGTAAGGATATACTGGATTTCCTCCAATAACAATACATAGAATAAAAACATATGATGTTTGTACAGTCCGTTGAAGTGATACTCATCAGTGAAAATCGAGCAACACGCTTTATTTGGTTAACATATCTTAGGTATTAACATGAGTATTGTTCTCCAAATGGGGTGCATACCCCTCACGTTTCTAACTTAAAAATCTAACGTTGTTCTGTGTACAACATTTTCTTCTTTCTTCTTGAAAGTCTCTTATGTAATGGGATGTTACCGATATGTGAAATTTGAGTTCAATAGTTATTCATTAATGTATAGATTGTATGTGAAACTCTTTGGTTGATTGCCTGAGTTCATTTAGATTCCCATTATTGTCATCAGTGCGGATACAACTGTCTGAAGCAATGGGGGGATGGAATCGTTCAACAGTAGAGTAGGGAGTGGTTGAACCGGAAAGTTTAAAGGAAAAAGTGTGAAACGTAAATGTTCGAATTCTACACAGTTATATATGTAATGTGAAATAGAACCTTCTTCGTCATCATAAGGACAGACGGGAACTCGCTGGATTAATCTGGATTGGTGAAGCGGAAATGTTCGGTAAGAAATTGATTAACGTAAAATTTGAGTGACATCTGCTCGTGCTAACGTTCGGGAAAATGGAATGAGTATGTTTGCCTTTTGCAGATGTTGACCAGTTTCTTTGCCATTTTGCTAATATTTCAGATTTAAGCATGTGTGATATTTGAATAATTGTGAATTTAACTTTTCTTTTCCTTGTAAGTACTAATGTAAGTATGGAAAAACATTAAATGTGTAAAATTTAATGTATTTTGTGAAAGCCAGAAATACGTTTTTAAATTTACGCAAGCCTATGGGCGAAAGAACTATTTTGTCTATACCTTCGCTCAAAAAGGTGTCAGTTTTTCTACCTTCGCTCAAGAAAGGTGTAAAGTGGTATTCCTCTCACCAGTGCTTATAGTTATACTATATTCTAACTTAGTGGCTAAAGCAGTATAAACTTTCTTATAAACTATTTTAGTTTCAAGGACGTAATCCGACCAAAAAGAAAATGACGTATAACGTAATTAATCAAAGTCCGTGTCTTTCTTTCTTGAGAGCACGGAATTTTATAAGGACACTTCATTCTTTCACCAAGATGAAGACTTCATTGTTGTGAAAAGTGATTACGTATTCTGGAATCTTTCTAATTGGGATATTAAGTTAGGGTACGATATAAAAAGACTAAAATAGTTTTTAATTTCCAAATTTCCCCTAATCTTAGTATATTAACAAGGCCGTCATTAACAGCCAAGGGGCTGAGTGCGAACCTAGCCGCGGGGCCTTTTTAGTCGGTGTCCAAATTTTTTTCAGCAAACCTTCTCCCCAGGTTTTATATTTTACTCATTTAAATTCCGAAGGGTAAACCCACCCCTTCTCACTAAAAGAACATAGCAAACTTTACAAGAAATTGCCAAATTTGCATTTCGATGGTTAATAAATTTGTAAAAGGAAATTACAATGTATAAATATGTCTATTACGTCCTTTGTATTAAGGTAAAAATATTCTTTAATTACCTGGGTGCCAGATAATTTATAATCGGTAATAGAATATATCATACGAATATTAACTTAAATATAAAATAATTAAATTGCATTTATAAAAATAGGAATTAATTTCCCTCCATATTATTTAATTTAATCGGTGGAACAGTAATCGGTACAAAAGTCCAATGGGACTTCATTGGACTTTTGTACCGTTCTTCTCCTCACCGATTACATTTTATCTTTTAATTTGCTGTCCGCGGGGCCCTTCTGAATGCGCAGGTTTCCGTGTAGTATCACCTAAGGACGGTACTGTATATTAACAATGAGAAAACTTTACTCACTAATAAACTTAGTGAATATTAGACCAAATGAATGGTGACATTTTAGAGTAAAAAATGTGAGTCAAAACTTTAAAATGTTTGTCAATTGTATCACGCTGTCACCAACAGCCAAATGTGAATCTCTAGTGCACTGGTTCCCAAACTTTAAATGACTGCGGAACACCAAATTAAATTTCAACAAAGCGCGGATCACCACTTTTTAAAAGTACTATATCAAAGTAACGTGTCAAATAGTATTTTGGTACTAAAAAGTCAGTTAATGTATTGATTATTGATACTATTCAAACTATAAATAAGCAGACTGACAAAGTTGCCATAAAAATACTTTTTAAACAAAATACACAAATGCTTCCTTTTCAATTACTTTCAAAATACGTAGGACAAGCATAAAAAAAGTGGAAAATGGGGTTCCAATGCATATAATTGTATTTCGTTTAAACAAATAAATATTGATTCCATATATAATTTTTTTTATAAAAGAAAGAAATAGCTCCACGGTATTCTTCAGACCCTTTCACGGACCACCAGTGGTCCGCGGAACATGGGCTGAGAACCAATGTTCTAGTCGACTTCAATTCAACCAATCGAACCACGAGTCCTTGCCATAATTTGATCCAGTTGTTATAGAGAAAACCGCACACAGTTTATGTGGAAGGTTGGTGGTTAACTCTGCCACGTTAAGGACCAACACGGGCAAATGCGTTGTTGCGAGTCAAAGTTGTAAAGATAATCTAACTCCTTGTATTTTAAACAAGTCGTTTAGCTTTAGTAACAACAAAGTAGTTAAAACATCAAACAATGATTCGGTACATGTGGTTAAACAGTCAAACAATGACATTTGCCCAACAATTTGTGATCATCCCGTAATTTACAAATGAAGTTGCCTCGCCTACAAAAAAAAATGAACTTTTTTTATGTGCGTTGATTTTGAAGAAGGATAAAGATAAGTATGTGACATTTCACAGTATATTTTTTATTTAAATTATGAGGATATAATTCGAATTCCTAGTTTTGCAAATAACATTTCGTCGAAGCTTTTAACTGCCTGCTTGCTTTCCTTTTGAGTCCATTTCTGCCAATCGAATCATTCGAACGATCGTTCCTTAACTCAGTGGCTCTCTCTCTCTCTCCAGGGGCTCGGTCGATGACTCTGAGCCCCCCACTGGGACATCTTCACTCGACAGGTTCATCGTCAATCTTAGTTTCAATGGCAACCACGGTTCAAGTTCCTTGGAACTAATCGCAGTTGCTAGCAAACTAATAATTATTATTAAGAATTACTTATATGCATTTTTTTTAAATTAACATAACAATTTTTTTAACTATTTAATATTGCAAAATGTGTTTAAAATCGAAAATAGTTTTTATGAGTCCTGATTTTTAAACATACTGTAAAGTAATATAACACTTTAAATAAGGGGACTATTTAGTTTTAAAGTTTCTCACACACAAATACGTTAAAAGAGCTTAAAATGATTTTTAACGTTATTAAAACAGCATTGGTCGCGCTCCTCAATTCAAGATTAATCGAATTGAAGGTGAGATGAATTAGAAATATTCTTACTGGAACGACACCCCTTACTATGAGGAACCGTCTGAGAGGCTCACGAGAACTCACAAATGATTTTTTAGTTCTAACAAGAACTAACTAATGACAAAGCAAGGACTACAGATTGGCAACAACATTCTGGAAAAAAAGTTCCCTGATTTCCATGATGGTGTCACAAAAATTTCCCTGATTTTACAATTACATTAAGAAATGTTGCAATACATGCTTTGTATAGAAACAAAGTATTCACGCTACATGATCCAATAAATATATTTCATTATAAATGAAAAATTATAATCAATACTTATTGACAGTTAAAATTATAATTTATGGATACAGTACAAATTATGCAATTGCGACAGACATAATAGTAATTAAAATGTTCTCTGGAAGCAGATAATGCAAACAAAATATTTTTTTTTCAAATTATTTGTTTTGTAGATAATTTTAAATGTTTTGTATGCTTCATATTTCCTATTCCAATCTTCAGTAATCAACAACTTAAACGCTTAAACGCGATCAATTACTTAAACCCCGAACAATGCGTCAATGGTAAACTAATCTTTTCCCACATCCAACCATTACACTTTCTGTCCATTAATTTTAATTGCCATTTTATCGTCCGAGTAACACGAATCCACTTCAGCGAACTCCCCTATTGCGGAAATGCAGAAGTTTGGGCCTTTCGTCAAACCTTTCGATGCTAAACACCGAGTTCTCCCTCTTTCGACGCACTAGACCGCACCAAATGCACTCGTGTCTCTGTTGTGGACTGACATCTCTCTGTCGTGTGACTCTTCTATTTGCATATTGGCGGAACACGAAATCCGATCGCATACCTCCACTTCACAAATTAATTTCGCGGCATTTTGGTAGCTTCGGTCATTATTTGTAAGGATCCATAACTTCATTTTTGAATAGTTTTCGTTATAAACCAATACTCTAAACGGATGGTTCCCAAACTTTAGGAGCCTCAGTTGCTCAGTTGGTAAGGCGTTCAGCTACTAATCAGAGGATTGGTGGCACGAATCCGGAAATGGACTTGACATAGAAAAGTAAAAAAGTAGTGAAGAAGTGCGATCGGAGGGTTGCCAGCTTCGCTACAAAAATACTAGAAAGTCGTCCAGAATATCCAACAAATTATACTGGCGTGTATACGGGACTGGTGCACGATAAATCTGATCGGGGTCCAAAGTCCCGACGTCTATTGAAGGCGTTGGGTGCCAGTTCAGGTGTTTCCACGTCATCTGACCATGGTTCTAAAATAACGAGGTGCATATATGAATGTGTGTGTGAATGTGTATGTGTTCCCGGGTCTTTCCTTCGAGATTGACCCCGAACCGTCGCCAATAGCCCACTGTGCAGCTCTAGTGCGACATTAATTAACAAAAACCAAACCCAAACTTTAGATGGCTACGGACCACCAAACTAAACTCAGGGTCCAAGAAACCCCAAGTTACGAGGCTTTAATTTGGTTTTGTTTAATTAACGACGCACTAGAGCTGCACAGTGGACTATTGGAGACGGTTCGGGGCCTATCTCGAAGGAAAGACCCGGGAACGATGCCTCGTATTTTTGAACCATGGTCAGATGACGAGGACAAGACCTGAGCTGTCACCCAACGCCTTCAATAGACGTCGGGACTTTGGAACCCGATCAGATGTATCGTGCACCAGTCCCGTATACACGCCGTTCATTTTTTGTGGATGTTCTGGACGACATTCTAGTATTTTGGTAGCGAAGTTGGCAACCCTCCGATCGCAATATCACTACTTTTTACTATTCTTTAGTCTATTCCATCGCAAGGTTTGAACCGGGGACCTTTCGATTCCCAGCTGACACCTTAATCCACTTGGCCACGGAGGCCTGGCTTTAATTTTCATTTAATTTTTGTTATATTTCTTTATATTTTTAATATTCTCTTTTCACTTCATTTTAACATTCTTTTTTCATTCAATTTTTAATATCTCTTTATAACGCTAGTTTTAATATTCTGCGGGCATTCTATTTATATTTTCGAATAATTGAGTTCATAATTTTTTTACGCCATTCTCTTAGAAGCGTTATATACAACGCTGACATATTTTTGTTTTGACTTCTTTCACACAAATTTATTTCCACAGTAATCTTCTTAAAAGACTTTGAATAACCATAACGACATGATAACTCATTTACAACTTCTTGTTCGACCTTTTAATTATGGGACATAAATCTCCATTGAGTCAAATTCCACGACGCATTAAAAAAAAATATCTATCACAAAAGTTATTAAAACTCCTTCGGCAGTCGAGTTCGGGAGTCAAGATGGACAAAAGCACTTGAGAGCGATGGCGGGAAAGATAAAACTGTTCGCCAAATTAGCTTATTTTAAGCACACGTCGCAACTAATGGAGGTCGGAGGGTAACGCAATTATCGCCAAGTATTTTCTTCACCATTGTGCGAGACAAAAGAGCGGTAAGAGCATTAATGAAAACCCTTTTAAGAATATGCGCAACAGAATATATTCTAGAAGAAGGACCATGGAAATTCTAGTTTGTCCATGGAATAATGAATTAAAAGAGCATTGTACTTTTAGTCATAATGGGGGCGAGATAAAAATAAATTCCGTAGTCGGGTATAAAAAAAAAAGAACAAAGTGCTCTTACACACATATATGTACTCTGTCATGATAGAAAAAGAAAAAGGGTTAATGGCAAAAATGCCAAACTTCCTTCAAAATAAATAACTTTTTAGCTAAGTTTCTTAATGTTCATATTAATTAACAAAAAATAGTGAAGGAAAGAAACTATTTGAAATGTTCTTACATAATGTAACAAAGGATATATTACCCTCCACTTATATGCTAATCGATGATATAAATACTTGGTATGCTTCGCAAACCAATGCTAGTGGAAGAATTGACGAATCTACAGTAGGTATTAACATGTAAATATTTTAAAGTTGATTTTAGGCTAATTCATTTAGCCTAAATCCTAATGGATTATTCATAAAATTAGCAGTATGCCTAATCAAGAAGCTATGAAGACATTTGAGGCAAAACAAATGTATTGTTCATCAGTCCTCTATACACCACAATCTTGGTTGGATTTCCTTCGATTACGAGGTCGCCCCTCTTCCAATCAGGCCATTTTGAGAACCGGGTGTATCTCGAAAACACAAACAGTACGATGAACATTGCCTCGTCATATTTAACTAATGTTGAATGACAAAGCGAAAACCTGAGCTCTACAGACCGCGCAAAAAATGTCAGACAAATTAACTTGATCAAAGTGGTGAAACTGAAAGTTTTATGCAGAAAGCACCTTTTTTTAAAGTTCTATTAAAACGTTAGAAAAGAAACTGTAGTTATTAAAGGTTTTTCTTTAAACTACCTTTTTAAAACCTGCAAGAAACCTTGAATTTTGAAGCAAGCATTGAATTTATTAAAGGTGAAATGCAGATGTGATAAGATGTGATGTACATTTTTTTTGTTCCAAATTTCTTTATATAACCTTCAGAGAACGAAATCACAACTTTTGAAAATTTTATGATGATGGCTTTTTTTGAAAAAGAATCCCACGATTTAATATACCCTAATATCTTATATACCCAAGTATCTTATTAAATATTAATATATATATATATATATATACATATATATATTTATATATATATATTGTTTTATTGTGTAGTATCTCCCTTTTATGTACTGAATCAACCTGTTTAGTATGCGGGTATGCTGCATGTCTTCATCCAGGCCAGTCTAGAAAACGTACAGTGCGTTGGCTTGCAGGTAGAGATGTTACTTCGTAAGGTTGAGATGTTACTGCCAAAGCCGTGTATCTGCAGATCCATTCATTTGTTCAGTGAGAGTGCGGAACAATCCATAAATTAAAAGTTTGCAAACTTTCACTAGGGAATCTGCAGATACGCCTATTTCGAATCGTGAAAGTTTGTTCTTTGGAGATCGGAAAGTAAATACATTGCATCATGTTTCAATAATTAACAGTATTTTTTAGAATCTCTATCGATGTGATCACATTAAAAAAATTTCAATTTTCAATTTAATGTAATAATTTTGATGAAGATTTTGTGCTGACTTTTTTTGCTGGCCATGCAGTCTATGATGGAAATTGTTTGTTTGGTGTGTACTACCTCCCCCTTAGACCTAGAAATCTGAATCGTACTAGTACGTGAGTGGGGTGCCGGTATTGGGGTTGTAGGAAAAGGCGGAAGAGAGCGACTCACGTGCGGGTAGACGATGGTGACGAGCATCAGGAAGGCGATGCCGTAGAAGACGCAGAGCAGGAGCAGGGAGAGAAAGAGGGAGTGCTGCAGACGGCCGCAGTAGCGCTTCTTCAAGTCCTCGACGTCCATCGAGGGATTCATTCCACCTTCTTTCGCCTCCTGGAGGGAGAAGAAAGGGAAAACAGAAGGATCAAAATCGGCATTTGCATTTAGATTTGCATCTGCATTTTCACTTGTATTTGTATTTTTCAATTTGTATTTGTATTTTTCAATTTGTATTTTAGAATTTTCATTTGTATTTTAGAATTTTTATTTTAGAGTTTTCATTTGTATTTTAGAATTTTCATTTGTATTTTAGAATTTTTATTTTAGAGTTTTCATTTGTATTTTAGAATTTTCATTTGTATTTTAGAATTTTCATTTGTATTTTAGAATTTTTATTTGTATTTTAGAATTTTCATTTGTATTTTAGAATTTTCATTTGTATTTTAGAATTTTCATTTGTATTTTAGAATTTTCATTTGTATTTGTATTGTTGAGTTTGTGTATGCATTTGAATTTGTATTTCCATTTGAATTTGTATTTATATTTAAATATGAATTTGTAAAAAATCATGTTAACATAGAATCTTGTGTTAAAACAATTGCAATTCTACACAAAATATTGATTTAATTCAATTGACAAGGTAATTTGTAAAAGCTCTAAGGATGTCTGCTCGTGAAAGTGAGTGATAAGGCTGGATAACAATGACAGAAAGAGATAACAAAGAACAAAAGTAGTTATCTGAATACACCTGTTGCTAAAAATGGGTAGATTCCCACGATGAAAAAAATTCCGATAAAAAGTAAAAATTAACGTTGTTTAAAATGTGTTAGTTTTAATTTATTTATTTACTTTAGTTAGTTTTAATTTTATTTAAATTTAGTTCATTTTATTAATTTGATTTAAAAGATTTGCTCGATTGTTACGTTAGTTGGTATAAAATTTCAAAGATTAACTAAAATTTTAACTAAATTTGATTATATGATGCTGATTACTGGTATTGTTAAAATTTTATATGTATTTTTTTTCACTTTTGTAAAAACTTTTTTTAAGGAGTTTTAGCATCGATCAAGTTCAAAACTGGAAAAAAAATTCTATCTACATCACTAAATGCGTCTCTAAATTTTCTATAAAACTAAACTATTTCATTTGTTTAAAACACGTATTGCACCATTGAAATTAACTTGAGAAATTTGGAATCTGCACACTAGCCCTTGCATTTAGCAAAAGTTCTTTTCGTTTTCCCACTAATTGACTAATTGATTTCCCATTAATGATTGCCTCAATGCGATGAAACCCGCCTTGAATGTTTGCTTGCATTTTTGTGAATACTACTCAATGCAGTTTCATTCAGTTAAGTTTATAAATTTTAAAATGGTGCCATCTGCTAATTTTGCTACGCTACAACAAATAATTTCCAATTCCCTTTGAAACAGTGGTTGTCTGAATAAAAAGTTTATGCGGTGTATTCATCTCGTATTATTCTGTAGGTATTTTTAATTAATATATTTTACTATTGTTTAAAATATAATGAAAGTTTTTTCGATGTTTATTTATTTTACTTTTGCACTACTAAAGTATTTCATTTCAATCATCAATACGTATATATAAGAATGGAGTGTCTGCCTGTGGAATCGAACGAAACCCCTCATTTTGAGTTTTCTTCACGAATTAGAATACGCTGATTCAGAAAATCACATAAATTTTTTTTTGTCTGTCTGTCTGTCTGTTTGTCCGGATTTAACTCAAAAACTACTGCACGGATTTTTATGAAACTTGCACTATTGGAACAATATATTATCCACTTAAAATCTGCACTTTGTTTCATATGGATATCTGCAACCGTTCAAAAGTTATAGAACTTTTTTCATTTTTCTATACATTATTCCTATGGGAAATTTACATCTAGATCTTCCCTTCGTAACATTATTGTTAAAAATCACCTTGGTGACCAAATACATTTTTCGACAATACTGCGATAAACGAGGCATTTTGTTTGGCTGATGATTAAATATCGCCAAATATTGCCAAATGAATTAAAAAAAATATCGCCAAATAGATGAAAATGTCGCCAAATGTTTAACACTGTTGCCAAACGAGTCAAAATATGGTCCTATATGTAAAAATATAATCAAAATGGCGAAATTAGTGTCAACATAATAAAATTAATGTCAATTGGTGAAATTACTGGCAAAATGTTAAAATTAATGTCGACATATAATGAAACAATAACAAAACAGTGATAAACGACTGAACGGATTTTTATGAAACTTGCACCATTTTAACAATATTTTCTCAACTTAAAATCTGCACTTTGTTCATTTGGATATCTGCAACTGTTCAAAAGTTATAGAAATTTTTCCATACTTTATTGATATTGGAATGCTATTACATGTAGAACTTCCTTTGATATCATTATTGTACCTTGGCGGCCAAAAATATTTTTCGAAACTACTGGATGACTTCCATTATTGCAATTTTTCTTTACGCCTGACGGCATTGGTAATTTTTGCTCGAACATTACTTTGTTTCGAGATTTTAAATGAGCGTCGGTGCCTAATTTCCTATCCAACGTTATTACATTTATGCCAATAGTGCTATTTGTTGCGGAGAGGAACAGTGCTAAATTATCAGAATGATCCACCCTAAGAGTTTAACTTAGGGTAACTTGGCTTATTTATACCTCCATGTAGCTTATTTTAAAGCTTTCACTTCATAAACATTTTATTGAAATTCAAAAATGAATATTTGAAAATTATTTAAAAAAAAGAAATTTTTCCGTAAATATTGAAGCAGCCATATTTAAAATTATATTTTACAATTCTCTTAAATTTCTAAGTGAACAGTTATAAAAAAAATATTCCTAATTTATTTTTCTTCAGAAAATATGTTCAAAGATGGATATATAGACTCCGGTCGCCAATTGGCAAAAAAAAACATTCACCAAATACGATAAATTATTTCCATTTTGGAAAAAAGCAATATTTTGTTCTTTGATATATTATTGCATCACCAGTATTAAAACTAATGAATGTGAAGTTTACTACATGCGTTTATTGTCACTGAAGGGTTAACTTTTATACAAAAAAATTCCAACTATTAAAATATATAAGTTTTCAACACCAATTGACATTGAAGCAACATCGCTATTGGCAAGCGGATCTCCCGAAAAACTGTAGCCAGACGTTTGCAAAAAGCAAGACTATACGCCTGTCATCCTGTTGTGTGCATCCCATTGTCCAAACGTCACCGTACAGCCCGTTTGCAATGATGTCGTCAGCATTGCAATTGGAGGGAAGCGGACTGGACTTGCATATTATTCTCAGATGAAAGTAGGTTCAGTCTGTCGTCTGATAGTCAACGACAACTTATCTGGCGTGAGAATGATACTGTATTGCCGGAAAACATACAAGAAAGGGACCGATATCCAACATGTAGTGTCAGGGTATGAGCTGGCATCATGATCAATGGCCGTACGTCCCTCTATGTGCTCCAACTGGGACTATGAATGGCCAACGATACATTAATGATGTTCTGCTGCTTCATGTTCGCGTGTTCCGTAGTGCTGTTGATAATAGATTTGTTTTCATGGACGACAACGCAACGTGTTATCGAACAGTCGCTGTCTCTGAGTGTCTAGGGAGCGAGGGTATTCAACGCCTCGTATGGCCAGCACGTTCTCCAGATCTGAATCCCATTGAAAATGTGTGGGATACTTTGGGGAGGAGTTTTGATGGTCGACAATGCCCTCCAATAAACAAGAACACCCTCATCCATGCACTAACAGAGGAATGGGATAAATTACCCCAACAGCTGCTGGACAACGCTGTGCAAAGTATGACAAGGTGTGTGGGATCTGGCATTGTCCTCCATGGTGGCCATATCCCGTATTGACATTATACGCCGGAACGTCTGCGGACTGTAATTGCATTTTTTTTCACTTTTACGTATTCAGCACAAAATGACCATTTTGTTCCTTTAACACTTTTTAAAGCCTTCTAGATTTCAGAGCACAATAAAATATCTTTATTGTAATGTCCAAGCATTATGACATTATTTTATTTCATTTGGCATTCAACCACACTTACTTTTTTATGCGATATATAGCCGTTTATGATCCGTCCTTAGCAATTGTCCACCAATGTAGCATGAAACTGCGACGGCTAGCAAGACGGAGGGTCAAATTGTTGTCTGACGATGGAGAAACCCTATATCAAGTATAACCGAGGATAAATTTGATGGAGATACTGTAGTTGAGACATGGATACAATATTGTCAAAATGATTGATAAGTCCTGATTGATATTGTCTACATCAGCAAAAGAGAGTTTCTCGTCCCAAATTAAGGATTTGGAAGAAACGCTGGAGGAAAATCATTCTGGTATACTGGGCATCAAGAACCAGAGACGAAAGATCAGCTACAGCATCAAGAACAGATCTTCCACCACTACAAAAGAGCCAATTCACACCAAGCGCAAAAAGAATAAAAAGCGTAAAAATTCAGGTAAAGACGAGTAAAACGCTGGTTATAAAATCGGAGTGAAACTCAATTCAAAACGTGAAATCCCCGATCTGAGTATCGTTGAGGCAATGGTTACCGATCCAACTGAAATTCCAAATGAAAATCCTGAAAGTGAGAAAAGAGGCCAAAGTTAATACATCTCCTCCAATTTTCCTTAAAGGATCCAAAGAAAATACCGACGCAAAGAGTAAAACATCAAATTTGAGAATATTGCCGCACCCTTGAAGAGCTGTTCGCTAACATTTGACAGAAATTATTGAAATACTCTTGCAAAGTGTCGTTCCACGTCTGGCAGTTGTAACTCATAAGTTCCCGTCGTCACATTGATTCTTTTTTTCCCTATCAGCGTATGAAGGTGTGCTGCTCCACCGTTCTAACACAATTGAAGTACAACTTATCAACTCAAAATATAAAACATATATTTCTTTAAATATCTGTGAAAATTGCATCAAGATACTTTTTGAATTATTAAATTTATACTTTTTCTGTTACATTTTTGGACTTTATATTTTGGAATTATCATGTGTATGGTAAAAATAAGTATGTATACCTAAAATAAGTCAAACACCAGTATATGATGTATACATAAAAATATTAAATATATTTACACTAAGAAAAATATTCTATACATTTCAAATGCTTCCTAAGGAAAGGTTATCAGAAAATTTAGTTTTGGATATATTTTTCAATTCATTTTCCCTTTTTTTAACCGTATTGATCATTCTGTTGCTCCAGCAGAATCGAGTTACTTCGATTTTCGCGGAAAATAAATTCAGCAGAGAAATTTTTACTGGTGTAAATAAGTTTCAAACAACCTATCGTTTTTAGATATCCGGAGCAGAAACTATAATGGAATTTTCAAAATACACATACACATTGTACATTCAATTTTTTTTTTTAATATTTAAGCTGTTATCATGGTAGATTTGATTTTAATAACAAAAACAATGTTTTCCAACTAACGTAGAGAAATTTAAATTATGAAGCGATTGATTATTTGTTATGTCACGCACGAATACCTTTAAAAAATAATGGTTTTCTTACACGTTTGAACTCGAGGAACTTGTTTGATATATACGTTCTTTTTATGTAACATCTACATCCCGTTCCTATTTTTTTTACTGATGTATTCTTTAGCGTCCTATTTTACGTTTAGAGTGGATAATTATAAAATTAAAAAAGTTATGTTTATTATTTATAAAAAAGTTAAATATTAATCTCAGTATACCAAACATATATTTAGAGGTTTATGAAGTGTGGTCAAAAGTTTTTTTTTTTTAAAAAGTGGTTGGAAGGAATTTTAATCTGAAGAAAGTTCTAGACCAACAACATGTGCTTTTTAGGATTACAGATAACAAATATAATTTATACTAAAGTTTGTGAGAGAATAACTTTTTAAACTCACGAATATTTAATTTTGGTCTCTTTCATTTTGAATAAGAGAGAAAAAAAAATAACTTGTCGCTAGTTTGGTGACTTAAACGTGACACTCGTGTGCTTTAGGATAAACAAAATAGGTTGATACACAAATGATGATGTCATGCTTTTAAATTGAGTTAGGTAAAGAGCAAGATATCGAAAGAAAAGAGTTTTTAATGTTCATGAACATTCACTTCTGTTTCAATTAGAAGAACAGGGGGGAAAAAACAGGTCGTTATTTTGATGGCTGCACTGTAAAAAAAAGTACTTAAAAGGAGTACATGAATCTACTTGTTTTTCTTTGAGTACAATTGCATCGTAAACGAGCAATGACGCACTCAAATTTAAGTAATGGTACTTTCTCAAAACTGATCAGCAGCGTGATTTGATATTGCTAATATCAGTTTCTGTTCAAGCCACCTTAACAAAGCGACCTGATATACTTAAAATAGTTGTTCGGAAGATGGATTTTCTACATTATTTGATGTCGATTGCTTAAATAGTGCAAATGGTACTTTCCTGTTCAACCTGAGAACTAAACTAATAAAATCACTTTGCTGTTTGCTGACTGTACGAATTTGCGCATGCGTATAAAACGATACCCCTCGCCTTTATATAAGAATTTAGAATTTTATGCCAACGCGATCACAGCGCTTTTAATTCTCAAAATTAGTAGATTTCTGTTAAGTTCTGCAGATTTTAAATTTGTGTATGACCCCTTAAATGATCATTTGATGCACATTTAAATATAGCCCAAAAACTACAAAGAGGAAAATCATGAAATTTTAGATATGCATATAAAACGTTTTTCTGAATCCATCACTATGAAAATATAGCATGGTTGCTATTCATAAATTTTATGAATATCAATATCCTAATTTAAATAAAATTAAAAAATATACTTATAAGTAATGAAAGTTAGTGTATTTTATTTGAGTTGTTTAGAAGTAACACATATAAAAATATCAGCTTACTAAAATTATTATTTCGAAAGATATGATTAAAAGTTTAAGAAATTCATTTAACATTACGAGTTCTAAACTTTCTATATTCATAATTAAAAAACTACTTAACCAAATGACTTGCAAATTGATATTCAACGATAAATTGTGTCGTAGATTCTAAATATTGAATCAAAATTGGGTGTTGCTATTGGAAATTTTAAAGTTGGTGCGGATTTTAATATGAAGATAGTCCCCTATGCAAATTTTTTGTATATCAATGTGTAGTAGACTTTATTCCCTACAAAATGGTATATTAAGTTGAGCTCTACTATAAAAACTAACGAAATAATTATCGGTGGTTCGTTTTTTTTTCCGCGGCTGTACCTTCGAAGGTACCTCTTAGAAGTCCAATAGTTCTCCTAATCCAACATTTTCGAATTCTCATCCAATTTCAGAACACAAGTTCCAACTGACATAATTTCCTTTTTCTATCGTATTGGATTTTAGTCTCAGTAGAGAAAAATGCGTTTAAGGATAAACGTCAAAAGAAATCAAATCAATGGACAGACAGTAATCCTTCAATCCTAATTTCAGACAGAAGAACAATTGTAGTTTTAAAACAAGAAGTTCTGGATTATGTCTAACTTTTTACACACGAAATAGCTTGCATGAAAATAAGGAAAAAGAGCTTTCTTATTGGATTTCTTACAGTTTTGCTTTACTAGGAAAAAGTTGGAAAACTTTAAATCCCCAAGGGGAATTTTCAGCATATTAGATAAAGTCTCTTCTTAAACTGCTTTGGTTTTACGAGTAATACTGTTAAAAGAAACTAAAATATCATCTCTAAAATATATAGAAGATATCTGGTCTTGGAAAATAGACTTAAATTACATAGGACATAGGGGATTGTAGCCTACCTCGGGCCACTATTTTTTTATCGGTCATATTTTTTCTGTTACAAAATCACAAATTTAATTTTCCATAAAGGTATATGCTTAAAGCATTATTATTTTAAGATATTGTTATTGAAAAATTAAAAAAAAAAGTTCTACAATGTAAGGTTTCGTTCTTAATTACTGATGAGCCTATCACATTGTACCTTATGGTACAATGTGGGTCTGTACCGTACAATCGAGTAAATAGAAGCTGCTTTGAACTTCACAGACATATTAAGCCTTTTTTACATTTAAAATTATGAGTAATAACTTGAAAGTTCGATGGCGGCCTGTACTATAAGACATCCTAGTCAAACATTTTTGATTTTGAGGGCAACAAAAATTAAATTTATGCTCTGTTTCTATACACCCGCAAGTGCGGGTGAATAGAAGCAGTCACCTGTTTTACAATTCTATTTCGATTCTGAAATCTTGTTTGGTGATTCCGAAGATAATAATTTACTTTTTAAAAACCTTTTTAAGATTTCCAAAAAAAAGAGGAGGTACCAACAAAATATTATGACGCTGGCAACATAAAAAATACCTAATAACAAGTCATGATTGCAGAATTTCTCCTCTGACATAACAACTTAATGGACGGTTCATTCATTCATTGACACTTAAAAAATATTTAACAGGACGACAACAACGTTAAAACACGAGAGCATGACTGATTGAGAAAAAATAGTTACCTTACTTAATTGGAAGCAATGCGCCTATTCACCCGAAAAAATGACTATATATAATTAAAAATTCATAATAAATTAACGGAAAACGATAGAAAAGCTATACTTACAAATTTTAAAAGGTATATTATGAGTTTGGGAGAATCCAGAAATATTGCAAACACGTGTTCTAAATTAGGTCCTCTAATCATACCGGTAGGACACTTTATTAGCTGTGTATATAAACTATACCTCTGACTTCACGGTTTGCTCCATTTTTAGTCCAATTGGTGAATTGAATTGATCTTCGAATGACAGAGATTAAATAGTATTTTTAAAATAAGTTTTGCACTTTTGCATTCAACAGGGTAACTCTATAACCCACAACTCTTTCCGTTAAACTGCTTCTATTCACCCTGCTGCTTTTATTCACCCTGCAGCTACTGTTCATCCGATTCCACGGTACCTAATCGATTTTTTTTAAATTTATTTAACATAATAAATATAAAACAATCACGCTTTTATTATTTCTTTATGTTTTATGCGTATTGTTTTAAAAAGATTCATGGCCCGCGTTGGACAAGTGGTTAGAGTATATATCGTTCCCCCCCCCCAAAAAAAAAAAAAAAACTAAAGAAAAGTTAAAATTGCTAAGCCCCTTCCCCTTAAAAAAAAGATGGAAATTGTGACTAAAAAAGTAATGATATTAAATCACCGAGCCAACTGCACTAGGGAGGCTCAACCCTGCACACCCACAGGCTAGTCTTCTCCTGGAGGAAAACTGTGCTTTCTTTTCTTAGCTCGGTTAAAAATTTATAAATGCCGCCGTATGACTGATGATAATGGTGGACTTCAGCGTTCTAATGGGAAGCGGTATGTTCATCATGGTATGGTCGTTTGCCTTAGATTTATTGTACACCAGTTCGTTATACATGTCGGGTAATATTTCGGATTTAAAAAAAAAAAAATTGGCGATAAGGAACGAAGCTAGCAACTCTTTCATCGCTGCAAGGTCTAGTCGAAGCAGATGACCGAACACTCGGTGGGGTGAGCTGAACACTTCACAGCTGAGCTACCTTCATCCCAATCTCTTTCTTTGTAGAAACAGCCAAAAATCGATTTCGACTGAACCAGCAAATCAAAACAAACGTCTTAACTCCTTAACTCTCAAAGTTCTGTAAGATGGACCCTTAAGCTACAGTCTTTGCCTACCAAGTGGCGTGAGTCCCAAAATTTCTAAAATGAACTGACACCATTTCCAATGACTAGGCAGCTAGATCTATTATTTGGCCAAGTGGTGTGGGGCCTAGTTCAGTAGGTTGCTCGATGATGAGTTGAATGTCATTCCTGTTTAACACTACAGCCAAGGCTAGCTGCAAACTTTGAGCGCTTTCATCTCGGGTCTCAGTTTTTTGGACTTGCACCATTTGGTAGCCAACCCACCCAGTTAAAAATAGGAGGTCGACTTGATCGAACTTCTCATGGAAGTCTTTTGTTGGTGTCCTCTCACTCGTGTAATGATTTATTTATCTTGTGACAAAGGTATGTCATCCTGGGGGGGGGGGGGGATTCGACGTCTTTGTGACGTCAATCTCCCTCGGGGGGTGTAAGAGAACACGGCAAACAACAATCCCAAAAGAATTCCTTAACACATTTCACAAAAATAGATTTGACCGGTGGCAGGAGAAAAAAAAAGTTTTTTTTATGATCGGGGTATAGGATAGAAACATTGAACCGTAACATTGTTTTAGATCAGTGGTTTCTAACCTTTTATATGATCGTCTAATTTCAAACAAGATAGATCCATTTTTTCGATTTTCAGATTATGTCATTTATTTTTCCTATTTCTATAGATCTAATCATTGGGGGTCAATTGGCATGGCTCCTCTGAGATTTCCCAACTGACACTATCTAAAAAAATGAATATTTTTCGTTTTGGAAGGAATTTAAAAAAAAAATCCAACACTCAATTTCTATTATACCGAACTTTTGAAAATAATCCCTCCTAATTTAAAGCTACGGGCAGATTGCATGGGAAACATTGAGCTATCACCTTATTTTATAAACTTCCATACCAACACTAATGTGAAGACAAATAACTACGAAAGATTGGGTTGCAATAAATTTCTCTATACAGAACTACCTAATAAGTCAAAAAGTATTTATTTCTATCTTCTATATTCTGTTTAGTTCTTCTGAATAGCACTCTATCACAAATATTTTCAAAACAGATAATTCTATGCTATTCAATTGGGACTCAAAATTCATTCCTGTTGTACTACTTGCACCGTAATTATATGACTAAAATATGAGTAATTTAACAGATCTGCATTAATTAATTATTAATATAATTAATAATAATATCTGTTTTTTTATTAGTAACAAAGATGAATAAAACTTGCAACAACAACAAAAGTTTAGTACCTAACCTCCTAATATTAGCAAAAAGTTATGCCAATAACCAACCCGTCCCGAAATAAATCCATGGCCCTTCCCTGTGCCACTCTCCCTCCTACACCCGACCGTAACTAAATATACCAACATATCCCGATACGGGATATAAAATACCTCTGACTGTATCCCAAACACAATCTGGAGTTACACACACAACTCTGTCTATTTCTTTTCTTCCTCCCAAAGAAGATCTGTATCCATGGTTACGTCAGGCGCTGCACCTTATTCCCTATGAATGGGCGTCGCTTTCAATAACTTCGGTCACGAGATTTGTTGGCGAGAAAAAGTGACGCTTGCGTCCCTTTCGTGCCGCGTCTCTTCCGAGTCTCGGACTGTTAAACAGCGGTGAGTGTATTACGTCGCTGGGGGGATTCATAGATGGAAATGGAATCAGTGGAGAGGGTTGCTTTAGGGGGTGTTGGTTGAAAGAGTGTGATGATGTATTCATGTATGCATCTGACCCAACTTGAGGAGGATTTACGGGAACGACTTCTAATCAGGTAATACTTCTAGAGTCAGGTTTGGAGGAATCTGTAGCTAAAACTAATAAATGAAAATACACCAAATTTCATATTAAGAATAATTGAATGTATGAAGAGAAGATTTCCGTAAAGAAAAGTTTTAAAATCAGCGATTGGAAGAATTTAGCGTTGTCCCAGCAGAAAACCTTTATAATATATAAAAACAAAAGTTGCGATAGAAACATAAATTAATTTAGTGATTAAAGTCAAAGGAAATAATAATTTATTCATCAGAATCAGGAAGCACATCGGGTGCAGTTTGTTGTAAACAAGGAAAGTCAGCACATTGAAAATAGTCTCTGTGGTTCTGGAGAACCTGATTCTGGTGAATAAATGATTATTTATTTTGAGATTTCTTGATCTCTATATTTATTTGTGTGTATATTGTAACTTTTGAATTTATATATTACACCTGTTTTCTGCTAGAACAGCACCAAAATTCCTCCGATCGGTGGTTTTGGTAAGATACTTTTTTTTTTGGCTACAGGTTCTTCGAAACCGGGGAACTTATTTCAAGGTCACCGTGTATATTTCAGCCTTTTCCACAAAATATTTTTTTTAAATACCTTATTGGCTCTGGAAGATTTCGAGTTATCTGCATTTGGACACAATTTTATTTCATAGCTAAGTCTTAAAGGTTTTATGAAAATGGCAATTTATTTATTATTATTATTATTATTTTTTTTGGGGGGGGGGGAGGCTAATTGAAATATATAAAAATAAATAAGTTTATGAAATAAAAATTAAAAAATTACTTCAGTTCAATACTACATTTGATAGCAGACAGGATGTACGTCGTGTTTTGGATTGACATTTATAAAAATAATTTATTTCTTGACTCTGGGATCCCTAGTACCCTGGACCTCCCCGCATAGCAGTCTTTGGGGGTCCTTCCGTTACGCTTTTGACTGGTATAGAAAGACCAAGAGGGAATCAAGAGTATCAATTTGCATAACACAGGAAGGGAACATTGTTTTTAAAAAATCTGACGTGGCTTTGTTGGAACACGGATAGAAAAATTTCATGTGAAAAGTCATTTTACCAGATTATAGAAAAAAAATTGGCCGCCAACTTAAAACTTATCCAACAGAAGGAGGAGGATACGCAACACGCACTGATTTTCACTTGGGAAAATAATACATTGTTTTCTATCTTCGATGTTTTATTTCAATTTTATTAATAAAGAACTTTTTGTCATTGATGTTAGGTACCATTTTCTTTCAAAATAAAGTTATAGACTTCTTCCTGACCGAGTTTTATTATAGTTGATCAGAAAAAAAAAATTCCGCCTTTTTTTAAATCTGTTCCATAGACAACAAAACTTAAGGTTGGATTTCCAGGTTTCTATTTCGGTAACTTTTGATCGCAGCTTTTCTATCAAAGGCGGCTACTGCACAAGTAACTTCAAACTTGACAAGCATGCATAATTAATCACTTTGTACAATTGAACGTGCGTAAGATAATTTTACGCAAAAATTCGAATGGTAGAAGCGGCTTTAAAATTGATCGAATTTGAGTTATGCCCAAGCATATAAGTTTTTATTTACTTAACGGAGATTGTAATATCAAATTCCCCATACCTGTTTGATAGTTTTCCGTGTCCCATCTACATAGAGCTCAAACTCTAGGATTATAGTTCACTTTACGTCGGAACATATAAAGGTTGTTAAAAGTCACAACCATTAAGCTGTATATGCAAACACATTGTCATACCTTATTCAGGATGCCTGTAGCCCACAGCGTTGCAGCTCTCATCTTTTGCCGTTTTATGAAAGCACGTTTGAGCGCGAAAGAACATTAAAATTCATAACGACCCCTCATAAAGGAAAATAAACTCGATCCCAACTCTTTTAAGACCCGAGCACTTTAAGATCCCAACCTCTTGAGGTGGAAGTTATTCGGGTATGGCAAAGTGTGCGTGCGTGTATTCCACAAACTGTGGAACAACCGATGCATTCTGGGAACAGATGTTTGGATTTCACAAACTAGGCTCCGTGCTGGCCCGAAATTGAATAATTCCTCGTTGGCTAATGAGTTGGCTGTGTATTTGGCGAGATAATAAATGTCCCAGAAGAAATTGCTTTGACGTCAGCGATAATGGGAATGGAAATATTTTCTTAGGTTTGCCGATTATTTGGATCTTCAGGTGAAACGATGAATGGTAAATAATAACAACAGTGAAAGAAAATCGGAAAGTGAAAGTTTTTATAATGGTTCAACTTTGATTAATTAGCGAATGGGTCTTTTAACCTTACGGCGCTAAACTAAAACAATTTACAAATTTGTGAGGAAGAGAAACATTGGTTTCCATGATGATAACCACATGCGTGAATAGGAAGCGTAGAGTGCATTTTGTTGGTGCATAGCGAAATTTTTTATTAATTTGTAACTAATAGGAAAAAATTCAAAAGTCACTCACACATAGAATTGTGTAAAGAAATCAGATTTTTTAGCTATTGTGATTTTTTTTAAATCTGTCATTATTTGACAATTTTTTCTTAATTAACTAAATATTTCTAGCTTTAATTAAGCCTCTGGTGGTTCAAAATAGAAATTGAATGCTTTAAAGTTCGCTCCATTGATCCTTCTTTTTGACGCACCATTGAGGCTTTAATTTTTTTTTAATGAGTAATTTAAAAATTCTGTAAAAAAAATTGGTGTCATATTTAGATGATTAGAAAACTCAATATGAAAGAAAAAATGTATTTTACTACATCAAAAAAGTTGGGGGCTGAAAGGTTTCCAACTAATCATCAAACGAGCCAATAGGCTTACTAAAACTTGTAAACAATTTGAAGTCACAGCGGTCTTTTAGTTAGAGGTGAACTATATATGCCAGGGGTTTGTATAGTATCCATATATCCTTAACTTGGTATAAAAGTTTAATAAGCCATTTTGAAATATTTTACAAAGTCATTAAGGAATGTACTGAACTAAATATTTAAAAGTGATTATTTTTTAACCCTTTTATTTATTTCTGATAACAGTTTACTTTAGAATCTGAGGAGGAGACACTGTAGTACTTTAACTATTTTTTAGTCTTTTTTAATATTAATGCATATTGTTAAAATTAATATTTAAAAAAGTATTTCACACAAAAATTCCATCATTGTTTCCATTTAAACTTTTTCAATTTTTTTTAAAACTTTCTTTTTAAAACACTAAATTTTTTTTAATAATATTTACCAAAAATTTGTCTCATGTGCTTCGAACTATAATATATAAGAATTGGTATTAAAATTTTGTATACTATTGTACATGTATTTAGTTTTTATATAAATACTTATCCATAAGTTTCCAAACAACAAGTTTCCTTAAAACTCAACTTTTTTTTTATTTAAAAAACTTCTACTCGTAGTACATTTACACGTAAAACAACAACATTTACATAATATTTTATAATATGTTTTACAATATGCTTAAAAAATTATAACCCATTATTAACACAAGTGGGCCCGTACGGTCGTGCTTCCTGGGAAGTTGCTTTTTTTTTAATGTTAGAGTTCCCTATTAATTTACATGAAAGTGCTTTTATGTCCTCACTATTTAAAAGTATTTTTTAAATGTATCGTGTAGCATTAGTATTTAGTAATTCGAATATAATGCCTGAAAATAAAATAAACAACACTAGATAAATATTAAATAGTCATAGATACTGTTGAATTATTACTTCACGTCATATCTTACTTCTAAGTAAAACATAATATTAAATCGATATTACATTTGACTACGGTCATCCTAGCACGGTCAAATAGGTCATTTGGTAACCCTAGCACCAAAACCCTGGATAAATATTAAATAGTCATAGATACTGTTGAATTATTACTTCACGTCATATCTTACTTCTAAGTAAAACATAATATTAAACCGATATTACATTTGACTACGGTCATCCTAGCACGGTCAAAAAGGTCATTTGGTAACCCTAGCACTTTTAATTAACCGAACAGTAGTGCGTCTGCCACCCCCAATAACTTCATAAATATATTATATTAAACTCTGAAAGTTTTCACATATGACCGTAGTCAATTACCGTAGTATTAGAAATGTCGTAGAAATAATTTAAGCTAATGAAAATGTTTTCGATGTTTTGATCATTTTCAGGGTACTGGGTCCCCTTAAAGACGAAAATAATTTGTAACGAAAGTTGTAGCATTAAATGCTCTGAAAATACCATTACATAATAAAGGTTTTAAGCATAACACTAGTACTTTCATAAAACTATTTATTTTATTATATTTAAGTAGTCTTCTTATTGATGTGTATACGCCTTTCCAGTCGGTACGGGTACACAGCACTGAACTCTAACTGTAACTGCTGGAAGGCTCAAACCTTGTTTCCTCTATGGGCGCGTTGAAGCCAATTGAAAGCAGCCATGATGTGTCCCCATATTTTCTTAAAGTGATTTAGTGGTGTTTTTTTATTACCATAGCATTGTAGAAATATAAAATGTATATAAATATTATATTTTCTTTTTATAGAATTAATTTTTATATTGCCAAACAAATAGTTTTTCTTCGACTTTGACTTGCAAATAATTTTCTATTTTAATAGCAGATTGCATTTAAAATGGGTTTAAAAGAAAATAAAAAATACTCAGCCAAAAGCAATACATGTCGGATTATTTTAACATGAAAAATATACGAAATATTGCGGTAGCAAAGAAAGTGGGGCAGATCATGGCTGCCTCCACATCGGATTCAAGTCAACAAAATGTCTTGCTCTATCCAGAAGTTACAGTTAGGGATCAGTGGTACATAATTGCACGAAGTCGCATAGTGAAACATTTGTAAAAACCTTATAACTCCCCGTGGAATCTGCCTATGGGGATAAATGACACACCATCGAGTAGAGGAAGGTGAAAACTAAACTCTCATAACTCGAAACTCTGTTTTTAGACTTGCACCACTTTGCAGCCGACCCGCCAACGTGATGACCTGTTTCCCAATCCGTAGCCCTTGTTCAACCTTAATCGCACCTGTCCAGGTTCGATTAATAGCGGATGGCTACGATTTTGCCACATCTCATACATAATCAAAGCGATATCGGTCGACACAGGGCTGTTTCGGATCTCACAATAAATTCATACGGCCATATCCTCTCACGTTAGAGACTAATCCTGTTCAGTCCGTTACCATATCGCCCTGGCCAATTGATCTGGCGGGAATTTGTGGAATCCTACCGGGTGCAACTGAGGCATTCTTACCCCCCCCCCCCCCCCCCCCAATACATGACGATGCCCTTTTCCTGCCTTTGAGTTATTATACCTTCCCGAGATGAAATATAATGTCTAAAGAAGAAAAATAGCCGATATTTCGATTTTTGCTATTTTGAGGAAAGAAGTTATTATGGCTGCACATTATCGTTATTTCTCAAATTCCATTCTGCCTTTCTTAGAAGAAAAGGTGTTTTTAGAAATATACTGCCTTAATTGTACACGGTCGTCACATAAATTGGCGGGCGATGGTCTTGGTTGGCTGTTTAATTACACAAGGTAAATATATTTTTTATGTTATGCTTTAACTACTTTTGTATGTAACTACTATGTATGTTGCTACTGAAGCTAAGAGATTTGTTTAAAATGTAAGAGAAGTAGTTGGTAAAAATTCATATATATTAATTATGTAGTAAAGTTCCTTTTACGGCCCTGGTACGCAATGGATCTTAACACATGAGGTATTATAATACCGCCATTTATGTATAAGTAGAAAGAAGGGTTAAACTTTTACGAATTTTGACTTTAAGAAAAAGAAATACGCTAATATATTTTGCCCTTACAACGAACCCTTACAACTTTCACAACGAATGGGTGGGTGGGTGTAGGGGGGGGGGGGAGTGTTCATGCGATAACTATTGCACGGGCATGCTAGTAATGATTTGTCATGCCAATACAGCTAAATATGATACAGCCAAAACAATTACCCTCGCGCAACAATTTATGGCCATGCTATATAATTTTATAATTTGTTTGCCAATATTAATATTATATACTATTGTATTTTAAAATTAGGTTATTTAATATTTTTTTGCCAAAATGAATGTTATTAGATGATATATTTATGGGAAAAAATCAAAGAAAACCATATTATTGATGTAGCTCATTTCAAATAAGAGTATGAAAACTTCGGGATATAATTAGTTTGGCATATCTTTCAGGACGAATCTCCTATTTATTTCTGTAAAATATTATTTTTAAATAATAACAAGAAGTTTTTCAAAATTGTGGTATGATATGCATGTATTTGTAATATATACTCTACCAACTTTGACTTTTCCAAATCAATATGAGAGGGTTTGTTGCTAAGCATTTAAGTCCTTAAACAGAGTAACGAGATACAAACATTTAAATTTTGTAACTCGACTTGACTGTAGTGTTAAGTGGAATGACATTCAATTTATTATCGGGTAATCTTTAGAACTAGAACCCACACCACTTTTCCAAATGATAAATCTAGCTGCCTAGTGAAGGAAACTGGTGTTAGTTCATTTTCTGATATATTTGGAACATACATCACTTGATATACAAGAAAAGATGGAACGAGAGGTAGTAGAAATGTGACTTGTTAAATTGAACTCACTTTAGAGAAATAATACCAGAAGAGAGATAGAGAAAAAAATAGCAATCGAACAGCTAATCTTCTATTTCTACAGCAAACTATTTTTTTTAACTCGTTATCCCGCGATAGTCCCTTGAGGTACTTGCGGGCTAGATTAAACTCGTTATCGGAAAAAGCCCGTTTTCGACGAGAAATTGCGAGATTAGATCCGAATTTTTCCGACACATGAAGAGGATTTTTCAAGCCAAGCAAGATGTTTGTTCTTGGGCTCGAGGATCTTCTTTTATAACTATATAATGGTTAATCGCGGTCTCTCATGTTGATTATCCGCACTAGAAAGTTGTCACTGCTATTTTTTTTATTTGCTGGTTTTACTGCCCATATATTTCTGTTTCTAAAACAGTTTTTTAAAAAAATGGGTCAGTTACAACCGAAGTTATGTCAATTTCAATAAATTGCGTTTGTATAGAAATAAACACAAACTTAAAAAAAAAAATGTTTTTAAAAAAACATGATTTCTAAAAAAGTTCTAGAGATATTTTTTTTAATTGCACAGGATTGTTTATTTAACTGCTTTTAACTAAAGATTTTGTTTTACACTGCAAATTTGTTTTAATTTTGGCTGTTTATGTAGACTGGCAATACATTTTAGAAAAATATTTCTTCGAATATCAATAACTTTTTTAGTTATCAACATATCAGTTAGAATTTAGTTCATTTCCTTTCATTCATTCAATGCCTTTCATTCATTCAATGGGTTCATTGTTCATTGTCGTAAATAAACTCCATAAAAGAAAATTTTATTATTTTCAATAGCATTTATTATAGTCTTTTACGTTTTATGTCATAATTTACAAAATTTTACCAAAATAATTTACCGATTCTCTAAAATAGTTTGGTTACATACATTATTTTTAAATGTTTTAAATCACAATGATTTTAAAATTCAGGTTAGGCTGTTATTTAAAAGCTAGTTTTAAAAAAAAGTTCCTCCGCGGAAACCTTAAAAGTTCGCATTATGCTCTGAACAGCTGTAGGTTTTTATGGGTATGTATGTTAGTCACTGTAAATAGCATTTTTATGTAGATTTGTTGGCGATCATTTTGATTCAGTGGTACAGTGTCTAACCATGGAACGAAAGGTTCCGAGTTCTCTAACCTAATGCAGTGCACATGGCCACAGGTCTGTAACAACCTTATATCAGCAGTGCAGATAGTCAACCTTGCTTATCACAAGCTTTTAGAAATTAATAGCAATACATACTTATTCAAAGTTCCTCGCTTTTTTTTAAGTTTTGTGAATACTACAAGGTAGTTACAAATTGAAGGGATGGGTGGAAGAAACAAACACCTCCACTAGGAAAAGTAGCTGTATTGTTGTCTCATACGGGGCAAAAAACGTACAGATCCAAGAGCAGTCTTGTTTTTTGTAGCAAATTAGTTCAATGTTTGGTCGCTTGTTTGAATCGCTTTCCGTGTTGTATCCAGCTTGTCGTTTTCCAAACTCGTTTGTTGAAGGTGTGTTGTTTGTTGAACCGACCAAAAGGTGTGTTGCACGACCGCAGTACTCTGGGTTCCTATGAGAAGGAGAATTTTGGATCCGTAAATTGCCGGGAATCAGTATCGTGTTGTTATTTTGAATCAAATTATCTCTTCTGAAGGAAACCACTTTTTAAAAAAGGCAGGTTGGAATAAGAACAAGATTTGCTTTAATTTGTGTTCTTTTCTCGCTGTAATTTGAGAATCTCATTTTAGGGGAAATTAAACTAGAAACGAACCAGTTAACCAACGAATAGGATTTGTTCAAATTTAACTCTTTGAGAGGCGAATTTAATATGAAAATTAGAAAAATATTTTTAGTGAAAAAATTAAGTAATGTTTCCAAACATGCTACTTTTAATTTTTTTTTAATTATTTTAAAATTGATTGTGTTTTACAAACTCAGTAAATCGTTGGGGCCCCAAGCAGCTTTTGAAATCGTCAAAATATTTTCGCTGCATGGAAGTTTAAATAATTTTTCTTCTGCATGCTATTTTATATGGTTTTTAAATTTTTAAATAATTGTAAAGAGATAGCTTGTAAGTTGTATCCCAAACTTTTTAAATTTAAATATATTGAAAAATCGAATATGTGCATGAATTTTAAAATGGGGGACATTTCTGGAAAAACTGGAGATCCATGGACACGTGATATCTCATACATGACCTTTAAAAGGTTAAAATAATTAAATATTTTACGAAAATTTTGGATTTCAAAACTGCGTCAGCATATAGTTTCTTTATGATTTTAAAATATACGTGTATTTCTGGGAAAACTGGTGATACACGGACGAATATGTACTATCCTCATATAGGTAACAGGTAGAACAACAAGCAGATCAGGTAGAACTGTCCATTCTAGTTAATTTTAGAGAACAGGTGAAAGAGAACAAGTTGATATTTTTAAAGATCCGTACTACAGCAAAAAGGATAAAACCTTCATCAAAATTGTTTAACTGAATGTATATAGAAAATTTAAAAAAGGAATTCGGAACTTAAAAAATGCAGTTTTAAGTTGTTGTTTATATTTTACTGCATAAAACGTTTAAAAATTCAGCAATTACCCTTCGACATTTTTAATGGTTCAAAATTGAAAGTTTTTTTGCAGGTTATTTTTAAACAGATTTTATGAAAGAATGGGGAACAAAATCTTATATTTAATATATATTTTTAAAAACTGCAGTTTTATGGCATATAATTTTCAATTTGACAATTTTGATGAAAATTTTATGCTGATTTTTTTTTTGGCCTATACCAGTTAAGCTCTCTTTAAACTAATACCTTAAAAAAACGCCACTTCCAATTTTAAAGGTGATACTAAAAACGCGAAATTGCTTCTTTCCCAGCCATGTTAAATATTCATACTTGATAGCCCATCCCCGAATACCTGTCAAAAATTTTATCTTCTTCTCCCTTGAGACGGGGAAGGGGAGGAATCAATCCCCCGTCCAGCGTGATCCCTGTCCGGTAATTGCAGTTCATCCGACCCTACATAACAACATTTAATGGTAGATGAAGTCTCACGTCCACTCGATATCCATCACGTTTCTCATCTATCGGTTATGGGAGTGTTTACAGGGTAGCAACAACATGATGTGGGTGCCAAGGGGGAAAACTCCATGTTTATGTTACTGGGATGCACTGTCAGCAATGGATTTTTCTTATGATGTTGGCAGCGAGTTTCTCATTTGTGCATGAACATTTACCTAACTTTCATCCATTTTTTCTTTATTTTTAATCTCCAGATAATCTGCGCGATGCAATGGTCTGATTGAAAAACGTCGAGTTCGTATTCGATACTTGGCGCCAACAAAATAAACTTTAAAATTCGGGGGCTTTTTAAGGGAGACCCGAGCCCCAAATCCTAATTTGTTTATTAATGAATTCAGAAATACCAATTTTTTAATATTATTCGAACATCTTTTTCTGAACAATAATCAAAAACAAAAATATGTTTAAAAAAATTATTTTTGATATTTTTGGAATTTTTTAAGCTTAAAAAGACGTTTTTTAAGAACACTACTCCTTTTTCAATTTTTAATGTTTTTAATTTTTTTTAATTGATTAAATAACATCAAAGTACACACTACAATCGTATGTATAGACTTTTGCAGATTTGTGTTTTAATTGTTTTTAAAAACTTATTTTAAGTTCAAAACCCAAAATATATTCAAACTTTTAAGTTTAATAATTTGTAAAAAAATAATTTATAACTTAAATTAAAAAAGCTATACATACGTTTATAAAACAAATATTAGAGCTTCAAAAACTATTAACAGTTTAGTTTTAAGTTAATTATTTACAAAGCCTTAGCATTTTAAACGTGACCAGAATTAAAAAAAAATATTTTGAGTAAATGACGATTGTTGCAGACGAACAGTTCAAGTATGTAGAAAGATTATAAATGGCATATAAACATCTAAAAAAACATATGTTCTGTTTCTTTTACTGTTTTGAAATTTTGTATACATCTTCTCAAGTTTGTTTAGCATCGTTTTATGAAGAAAAAAAAATTAGCAATTTTTCCGGATTTTGGGGCTCGGGTCCCCCTTAATAAAAACTGATATTCCCCAAAAATACTTTTAAATATTTTTTTTAAACTATAGGCCGTCTCCCCCCAAAAAATCGGGTAGTCACAGTTTCCACTTTATAGTAAGGTTTGATTCGTAAACACTTTGCACAAGCGCTTGTTCTAAATTTGGCCTTCGGTAAGCTCTAGATCTCCAGCAATTGTTATAAATTTAAACTTCTAGGTAGCATTTATTTCATATTGAACTGCTCTGTCAAGTTGTTTAAGTTTCCTATGCTTCAATTTGAGTTTTTGGCTTCAAAATGAAATCTTCGACTTTCATTGCACACGATTTTCACAAAAATGGTTTAAACTGTCAACTAGTCAAATGTAAATGTATAATTTGTCATTGTTTTTTTATTTAGCATTTGCCATGACCTCGACTAGAACTAAAGTTATATTGATTATGCAAGTCAGCGTATGCCCAATTTGGGACTCATTCCACGCGATACAAAAATCATAAGAGGTGGGTGAATAGTTCGTATGGCCAATCTGTCATTTATGGCCACAGGTTTATTTTCCATGGAGTTACGGAGCTTCGAAATACCAACACTTTTTTTACGCCTCGCAAGTTTCTGCCAATGACCGCTGCACCCGGATATATTTTAAAAACATATTCGCGTCACAAACTCTTGAAGAATTTCAAAAGTTGTAATTCATAACTTCAATATTCCCTAAGTGCAACACTTTCATTTGACACCTTGATGTTCGAGACGCTCCAATTTCCGAAACTCCAAACCATAAGCTCACAATTGTTGCAAAGACAACATTTTGAGACTTGGGATCGTAAAAACTTCCATCCGACAATGACTTTAGAAACCGATTCCCCCAAAACTAATCACAAGTCCGTAGAAAAGGGGAAGTTTCGCGCAATGGATCGAGGAGGCCCCAACAAACAAGAGATCTAATCACGGAGAACAAGAGAGTTTCGGAGGACGCGAAAGGCAGTTTTTGCGGTGGGACTCCGTTCAATTTCCTTTTCCAGATTCCTCCGAAGTGATTGTTTCCTACGATTTCGGATTTCCTTTTGTTTGGGCAGTTAAATCGGATTTCTCGTTCGAAAGAATAATTCGAATGACAGAAGGGGGATGGGAGTCTGCAGGGGATTGTTGGAATGTGTAATTTTAAACCGAATTTCGAATAGATAAATTAAATGAACTAATATATTTTCCGAAAAAAAATACCGTAAAAAGTAGCAAAATATATTTTAAATTTAAGGTATATTTTATACTATTTTATGCTTATTATATATTTTAAATTGGTACAAATATAAAAAACCAAATTATAAATTTTGATGTCCATTTCGTTAGAGATAACTATAACTAAACTAATTAGTAAATACATATATAACAATTATCCAAAATTGAAAAATAAACTTTTAGCGCAATATTTCAAAAAAGAGACAACCATTATTTAAACTTTTTTTTCGATTTTCAGTTATTTCTTTGAAACAATCATAACGATTCCTTTAAATGCTATAGTACTATTTTGACATGTTTTTGAGAGTAAAATCGGGAAAATATACATAGGACTTGTCTATTGGCATCAAATCAGAACAGTCATTTTTCCAACGTAAATTTCTCATGAAATGACCAACCCTAATTGTTTAATCCATGATTATCTCTAACATGTCTATGAATAATTTCACGTGCTGTAACTTTTGGTTAGTTAGTTCCTGGGGGGTTACTTTAACCCAAAACTAAAAATTATTTAAATCATCCCTGCTTGTTGGCTAATTTATACCTGTTAGAGAGATGGTGACCCACGTTTATCCCAGGAGAGATTTAATAAATTTTTTTGTCTAGGTAACCCCAGATTATGGTAATGAAAAATTATTTGATGAAAACATTACCTAAATACTTTTACTACTGTGCGATGCAGAAAATTATTTTATAAAGTATTGATGCCCACTGTGCTCCTTCATTTGGCACGGTGCGGGCAATCTAGAAAAACTGCCATTTTCTTCTCAGTCTATTTCTGTATTCTTATGATTTGATTTGGTGAGAAAAAGGTTCTTTCGGTGATGACCCCTCAGGGAATATATGCTTTCATTTTGCTTGTTTCCTCATAGAAAGTAGATTTACTACTAGAGTTTATTCTGATTTAAAACCCTATACGTATATGGTATGTCATATACATGTTTTACATCATGCAAATGTTTTATATAACGTACATATTTTACATGCGCCGTTACAAGTTTATGCATTTAACATATTTTGATTATAAAAAATATTCGAACACCAACAAATTGATTTTTTTCTTATCCAATATTATAAATGTAACATTCAAAATGTAACATTCAAAATGTAACATTCAAAATGTAACATTCAAAATGTAACATTCAAAATGTAACAAATAAATGTATTATTGTAATTATAGCAATATAATTGTACTAGGTCATTAAGTATGGAATATCTTATTACCTCAAGTGCCAAGTTTGATACCCGTTATCTCTTTGGCAGTTTTTTTTTATTTATTTTGAAGGTACTATATCATCTTTTCAGACAGATGGTTGGGTTTCTGGTTATCTGTCAAATTGTCATTTGTACATTACATTTTGTAAATCATATGTTGTATTTCTAGTTATTTTCGAATATCAGTTTCGTCGCAGAGATAATGCAGCGAAGCCAAACAACTCTAAGAGTCAACGAAGTGCTTGGCAATGATGTGGATAGTGAATTTACAAGTCGTCGATGGTTTGAAAAGTTCCGATCTGGTGATTTTGATCTTAAAAATGAACCAAGTCTAACAACGCGTGAATTAACAGCAAGGTTTGACGTTACAATTTTAATTTAATTTAACGTTACAATTTTAATTCAATTTAACGTTGCAATTTTAATTTAATTTAATTTGAAAAATAATTCTAATGCGACCTCAAACAACTTTCTTACAAATTCAAGTATCAAGAAAAGTTTTGTTAGCCATTTCGTTTCTACCCATCTAACGGATAAGGATGTGTGTATCTGTTTGTGTATTGACCGGTTTTCCAAGAAATTTAGAAGTTAATAAAAATCATCTACTTTAAAATATTTTCGCAATTCAAGGCATTTACAGATTGTTTTAAATCTTTCTCTATAAAATAGTGTGAAAAAAAAATGTCTTAAAAAAACAAAACAAATGCATTGATTGGAAATATAAATTACATTTTCATAAGAAAAAAAATACAGATGCGATATTTTGTTCGTCCGTCAGAGGGACAAAACAACAACCTTCCTCTTTAACAGCGCGAACTTATGCATGAAGGTACTGTATCGATATGTCTCTTAACTCATAAATATAACAGACAGGGTAGTCACAAGATGTTGTGGATGGTTATTGTTTGGCAGTATTACATGCAGCTGTATGGAAAAATAAAATATTATTTTTTTCCGAAGTATAGCGGGCATATACAAATATCCGTCCGCGACATGTTAAAATCCGTCGAAGCCGTTATCAAGCAAGTGTAAATAACCGCTCAAAAATATTTTCCCATTGACATTGGCGAGTTGACTGCCGCCAAGTAAAGTGTGGCAACCTTTCATTATCTTTATTCCTATAGTAAATATAAAAAAAATTGTGCAATAGCAATGTAAACTGCTCTTTGAGCAGTCGATCAATAAACAAAATCGACTGTTCTTTGAGCAGAAAATTTAGGATAGGGCAACGGCACATTCCTTTTCACTGGTACCCTGCTGGAGCAGTTAATTTTAGCATCAGATAATGGTGCATTGTTTTTCAAAAACAGCTGGTATCTCCTTTGAGCAGTTGTTTGAATCTACGCATCTCCACGGAGCAGTTGCTTTTGGCACTGGGCAATAGCACATTGTTTTTAAAAAAACAGCTGGTACCCCCTCTGATCAGTCGTTTGAGGCTACTCATCCCATCCGAGCTATCGGTTTTGTCGAGTAAAACCCCTTTCGGACAGTATTTTTGAAAATCTCACAACATGATTTTTTTTTTCATTTTAATTCAGAATAAACTAAACACAATTAAATTCTTCAAATAACTTTTTAAAAAAAAGCATGTTCAAATTCTGCAAATAATAAAAATAAAACATATTTTAAAATTCGCAACAGTGTATTTTACTCAATATTAATAGCATCATTACAACTTAGAGGGCTGCCAACTTTGGCACAGTAAGCTAATTATCTCTAATGTATTGGCGAGAAAGAGCAGATAACGTTTAAACGCATTTTTACATATCAATTTAGAAAAACAGAAAAATTTGAGGAGATTTTCACATATTCAGAGTATTTCGTTTATGTTTTTAACAAGCCGCTTAACTTTAGCAGCAACAAAGTGGTTAAACCATAGACAAAAGAATGGTTTAATATGTGTAGTTAAACAGTGTTAATGGCCATCGCCCGATATTTTGTGACCACCCTGTATGTTTTCTGCATTGTCTTCAAAGTAGGGATGAAACGGATATCCGGTAACTATCTGGTATCCGGCCTATCCGGCTGATTTTTAACTATCCGATATCCGGAAGTAAAGTGCCGGATATCCGATTTACCAAGCCGGATATCCGGATGTATAAAACATCTAAGATTTTTTTTGTGGCGGTCAATTATCTTTGCTTTAAGTATTTTCCTGAACATTTTACTAATGTATTAACAGTGTGCAGATTCTCCCATGCATTTTTCTCGTTTTTAACTTTAAAATTCTATTAATTTTTTTTTAAAGAATTGTTATGGTGTAGGGTCATAACATCTCACAGCTAATATAAAGTTGAAATAAAAATAAATTTCTCTAAAGTTTAAGCAAACTTGAGTTTTCATGTTTGGAATGAAAGGTCATAGGGTAAAAATACAATTATTTAGAAATTAAGTGAAAGTGTACAAAACATACGTCCATTGCTAGCAGCACCCTAGAATAACCCTTTGTAAATAAAAAAGTTTTTTAATGCTTATTCAATTTTGGTATCATCTTAAAGGTAAGGAATTGGGGAATATTATAGAATAAAAAAATATTTTGTAATTTTTGACCGATTTCCGTTTTTTCTAGTGTGTATGAGAAGATAATTCCATAAAAAAGAAACTGCCGGATATCCGGCAAAATTCAGTTCGGATATCCGATATCCGGTTTGTAATATGCGCCGGATATCCGATATCCAGTATCCGGCAAAACCACTATCTGGCTCATCCCTACTTCAAAGTAATATGAATGGTGAGTTTGCTACAAATTCGAAAGATTTTTGCAATTTTTAAGATGAAGCAGAAGTAGACAAGCTCTCACTTTCATCTTCTTTAACAATTACTACGTGGATTTCACAAATATAAATAGAGTTAGCACCTAAAACTACATTACCAGATAACCTCTTTCTGCTGATAATTAAAGTTAATTAAAGTTATAAAAACTACTATTCTTACTAAAAACATATCTTGATTTATATGATTATCGTGAAATGGTTGTTGAATATAAGCCAATATCTACATTTTGTAGATCGGCAATTTTTTTATTAAAGTACACAATAAATTACACAATATAGTTAAAAAACTTTTGTCGTATTTGATTAGCTCAGATGCAAAATCAGCCATATGCACTTTTTAACTTTTTTGAGTAAATCTCAAATGTTCTAAAAACTTTATTGTTAACACAATAATAACTTTTTTGTAAAAATGAAGAAAAAACAACAATTATTCACTAAAATATATAAGTTCTCATGTTACTGAATAAGTTATAATCGAAATTTCAATTTTCACATGCAACTATATGAAGGATTTAACTGGTTTTACAAATGTATGGGCCGCCATTTTAGATAATTCAAATTTAAATGTTGTATTTTGAAACGATAACATTTTACCTTTCAAACAATTATATCTTTTCAGTTGGTGTCAAATTTACTTACTTTAATAGACATTTATTTGAGAATAATTGTAATTAAAACTAGAAACTTTACTAATAGATTATTCTTAATAAATAATCAAGAAATACACAAATAAAGAAGTCACATACGTAAAATTTTCTTTTATCTTGCCATTAAATTTTAAAACGAACTTCCTGAAATTCTAAAAGATTTAAACAGCCCAACAATATTCTTAAGGTATCTAAAATTATATTTATTTGTTATTGATAATGCTGATTTATTTTTCTGACAATAATAGTTTTAAATGTACAATTTCCGAATGTATTATTTTAATGTATTTTTAATGTTTTAATGTATTTTTAATGTTTCAATGTATTTTTAAAGTTTCAATGTAATTTTAATGTTTTTTTGTTGCGATGTTTTGAATGTCATTTTTTTTGTATCTGCAGCCTGATTAGAGAATGTGCGCTTTTAGTCGGCCTACTTGAAATAAACAATAAATGATGATACAAATAAATTATGTAAGTGTTTATAGTAAAGCATGGATAAATATACTTTCGCTTTTGAGTGATTTTTTTTTTAATTTTTAATAGTAGTAAATAACTTTTTTTGCTCTTTTATTGTATTTTAAAATTGACGCCAAAGTTATAAAGTACCTATTGGAACCAAAATCTAATTTTCCGAATTTTTGGATTAGACATGTTTTGCATTTGGGCTACTCATTTGAAGTAGAACTGACCGACAGAAATTCCTCATGACCGCTGAGCCCAAATAAATTGTATCCTGTGCATTTATATTCAATGCATTTCGAATCGATCTCTTCGAAAAGTTGCAGCATCGGTGTTCCCCTTAATGGTTCATTCAAATTCCACAGACAACCATTCTCGAAGAATCGATTCATAAATGAAAAATCGATTGAGGCAAGAATCGTCCAGAAGCTGCCATTTTCATCGTTTTAAATTTGCCTTTGGTGTATCAGTTTCAGTCTCGGTTTAAATTTGAAGAATACAATTTAGAAATTGTTAATTTTATTTCGGTCTGTAGGAATTGACTTGCCTTTGACGTAAGAAGTAGTTTTAACCTTTTGCACTCAACTATTCCGTCTCAGGTGTCATATTCTTTTTTTAAAAAATCGTTCTTTCGTTAGAATCTTCTCTTATTAAACCAGAAACAGACTATTATTTTACCATGCAGAAGTACTAAAGATTTTGGAGATGGAACAAAAAATAAAATAGGTAGAATGTGTCTATCTAGACAGTCGCAGGGTTTAAAGCGTATAAAGTCAAACTCAACAGTGGATTCGAGTATATATTAAACGAAGTAAACTAATAAATCGAAAAAATAAATATATCAAAGTAAACTACAGAATCTTAAATGGATATTTTGGTATTTGATTTACTCGGACATCAGAAATTGTCTTGGAATATATAGTAAGCATTTATTACCTGTCTATTTAATTTTCCTAGAAAATTTCCAATTGTCATTAAAAATACGAAAATATCTTTAAAAAATATAATTTTCCTGTTGGTTTGACAGAAGTTTTGAAACACCTCTATATTCCACACAAATATATTTAAATAAATAAAATTATTCAATTTCGATTAAATTTACAACTGTCAAACGATTTATTTCCTTCCGAAACACTATTATAATAACTAAACATAAAATACAACAAAAAAACAAGCATTTATATAAGTTAAAGAAAACGTACATTTATGAAAAAAAGACTCATTTAACCCTACACTCAAAGCGAACTGGGTCGCGCAATTGACAGGATTTATGCGCTCGCGACCAAAGTCATATGACGCAAGTATTTTCATGTTTTCGTTACTGCTTCCGTTATGGTACACTTTGTCCTACATACCTCTTATTCCCGAAATTTACAGACGCTGCACGTGAAAAACTGGATATAACACTTATATAGAAGTAACATTATCAATAGCGTTTAAACTTTATACGACGCATGAAAACTTACCACTTTAACATTAACTCCGAGTACATAGCAACTTAAGTAAATGGTTCACATATTTTTGTAGTTCATAGATTAGAAATTAATAAATAATTTTTTTAAATAATTCTACACATATGTTGTTAATAAAATGGAAAATCTAACCTCCAAAGAAACGCTACTCTTTATCTATCAAATACTTTAATATAGGTGAATGGGTCAATCTCCGAAGAGTGTCAAACGTAAAATTACTTGTGACTATTGAACTCACATTAGACAGTAAAATTAAATTTAACTGAATTTTAAAAGCCTTTGAGTATTACATTGATTGAAGGGACTTTTAAAACATAGTGATATGCTGTTAGTTTAAAAAAAATTCCTAAATGGTCGATAATTGGTTGCTTCACCCTAGAAAAAACAAATTCTAGAGTTCAAAACCATATTTTTTGCTATTTTTAACAATATACGAAATGTATAATTAAATAACATCATTCTGTTCCTTTTGACTCCATTTGTCAATTTCCAGCTGTAACCATAACGCTCCGACATGTTAGATTTTTAAGCTTCGTATTTACTTATTTTTAGTTTATGTAGTCCTTAATGTCCAAAATAAAATCTAAAAAAATATTTTATTTTGGAAGTTTTCAATAAATTAATTTCATCCGTTTTTGAGCAAGGTGAATGCGCAAATTACAGATCAATTACCAGTTACTGATCACTTAGAAAAAATATTTAAAATTAAGAGTCCCTTCAATCCATGTTACTCAAAGGCTTTTAAATTTTAGGTATATTTCAGTGTACAGTCTAATCTACAGTAGTCACAGGTTAGGCACTAATCGGAAATTGGTCTAAACTGGTCGGTAATGAGTACATTCACTCAACCTAAATACCATAATCAAATAAGGTAATTGGCTTTGACTCACTGCTATAGCATAAAACGACTTATAGTTACAAGTATAGCTCCATTTAAGATGAAATAAGACGACTTTAATAGAAGTAGAAACACAAATAGAAACCTTTTTCGGAAATAGAAATGTTTATCCGAAAACAATATACTATTGTTATTTTGGGGTTCAAATCCGTCCTTGTAAGCCCATATCAGTGAACTTGAATGTTGCTTGCGTTTTTCTTTGAGAGTTTTATTACTTAAAATAAAACTTTTTCTGGTCTTACATTCCATGAAGAATATTTCTTTAGTCAATGCAAGTAATATGAACGTTTCATATTTTAAAACTTATGTTACGTTAACAGGAAGAAGAAGATAACGAAATAAGTTTTTTTATGTTCATGAACAATGCCGTTCCCGTTAAATATGAAGAACAGGTAATAAAACAGGTCGTTATTTCGGTAATAGAGAGTCGTCACTCGAGCCCAAAGGGTTAATATTTAACTTAGCCATTTATGTTAAAACTAGGATTTGATTAAAAAATACTAACATTTCAAAATTTATAAAAAGAAACTTGTTTATTTAAGTCAATAAAAGGAAAGGATGCTGTGTACATCAAGTTCTACATGAAATGTTTAATATTCTTTATTCATGGGAACGAAGACGTTATCGAAACATCTAGTGACACGAACTGCCATGCTATATTCTCGACGGACGTAATAAGCACGAATATTTCGAACCTAATAAGATTGTGTGTCGAAGTTTTCCTTTGGTGAAAGCGAAAATTGGAATAAAATAGTCCTTAAAAGCGCATCAATTTTCCCTGGTGCAATCAAAGCTCACTCTTTCGTCTGCCATAATAACGATAATAAAAGCAACATGATTTGAAGTGAATTCGACAAACACAGAATATATTTGCAAAGTTCGAAAGTCCAATTATCCATAAGCCGAGAAACAACTTTATATTTTCCCACGGAGATTCTAATATTCTATTTCCTATAAATGTTCCAGTATTTATTTCTCTGGCTTTTAGAATTGTGGCGGTGGCAACCAACTTTATGGTTGTGGTCTCGTTTTCTGTTGGATGAAACGTTGATGGCGAAAATTCTTCTGAAATATTCAAACGTTTTCGTACCTGGGAGAATTTATAAAGCCATCGAAGAACGATAAGTATTCGAACGAAATGCCTTCTGCCAAACCTGGAACGAATTTTATAAATATGCAATGCTTTTCTTAAAAGAGAATACACGCCTCGTTTATATAAAGGCTTTTATCTATTATAAGTACAAAAAATGGTGTTTTTTTTGGAAGAAAAAAAAATGGAAGAAAATATATTGCTACCATTGAATGAAAGATGCAAGAGGAAAGAATCGAGGAAATTGATGGAAAAAACAAATAAATTCCATACTTATTTTTGATGAAGCTTTCGAATTCTAGGCAGTGTTTAGAAGAAAAAATATTGATTTTCCTTAATCGTTTATAGTTGAATCATGAAATTTCTATTATCGTAACGTACGATGCCGTTTGTAAAAGATGAATATTACACAAATGTATTTTGTATCGGTTTTTATATGGTGGGTAAATAATTATAATTATATGAAAATTGACAATGGTGTATGAAAGTAAGAATTAAAATTTTTTACCGTATCAAAAATAAGAATTAATTTGCGGAATACAGTTTCAAAACTTGCCTTGTCCATGTCTGCTGTTTTCTGGAAATCAACAGGATTTCATTATTTTAGATAAGACAAGTTTTGTGTGTGTGTGTGCGTGCGTGTGCATGTGTGTGTGTGCGTGCGAGTGTAAAATGTGTGCTTGCGTGCGAGTGTATGTGTGCTTGCGTGTGTGCGTGTATTTTGCAGCAGACATGTTTCAAAACATAACTACTCTTTTATAAGAGTTTAATACTTAACGATATTTGTAGCTTGGAACAAGAAAGATCAATCACTGTTAAAAACAGTTTCGCCAATTCTACTCCGATTAAGTATTTCGTCAAATATGACAAAATATTTTGTTAATTTTTCCCAAACAAGAAATATTTTGTTATTTTTGACGAATACATTTCTTCTTTTTAAAGAAAAAAATTAATCGTCGCATATATAACGAAACTTACCGTCATATTTGTGAAAACATTTTTAACAGTCTTCTCAATTTTATTAATTTAAAAAAAATACTATTTTTAATATATAAATTTTAAACTTCTAAATTAAAAAGAAACCAATGTTGTTCCTCCTCTAACCATTCAAATAGAACAATTCCGTAATTTCCGTACAGTAAGACTGAGCCTCAAACTTTGAAACATTTTTCTCAAAACTGTCAAGCATGATATCGGTCCCTCTCACTCCAAGACACACAGATATGAGGAATGTTAATACGACATAGAAGCGGAAAACAGAAATTAAAAACAAACAATGCATTCGGATAAGACAAGATTTTCAAAGACCCCTAATATTTTCAATTCGATTTATATTAGGAAGCAATCTGTTATTGAACAATGACTTACTTCATTTTACTGAATTCTCTTGAGATAGTAAATATAAGTTTTTTTTTCAAATTATCACAAATGTGGATAAAAAAAGTTTTCGTATTGTATTATTCATTTGTTTTTGTACATTAATAGTGAAGAATTTAATACATTTTAGCCCTACTAATGTTTATAACGAAGTAAAAACAAAAGCAAAATTAAAGGTTTTTTTTCAAACTTTAGTTTAACTCGTCAAAGAACGCATTCAAACACTTTATAGTTCATTCAAGTAATATCTTTCATATAAAAATATAATGAAGAAAACTTGCTTTTATCTTTTTTTTTACAGCATATTCTTTAAATTTAAGGAAATATCCTAATTATTACACAGTCAGGTTGGCTGCTAAGTCCCAAAATCGTAAAATGGATCCACCATTTTCCAGTACTAGGAACTAAATCTATCAATTTGCCAAGATATGTGGGTAAAAGTTCAATAGATTGTCCAATAGCACGTTAAATGTTATTACACTAAATGGTATAGCCCAGTGGTCGCCAAACCGCGGATCGCGAGCCACATAGCTCTCAAAAGAAATTTCAATCGTTGTATTGTTGATATTTGGCTCTGTTGACTAATGAGTTTGCCGATCACTGGTATAGCCAAGCCGAGTTTCGAACATTAAATGCTCTTAATGAAAGAACACTGTTCTTGTACTTCATCCACTTGGAAGCCAATCCACACACATGTCAATAATAATACAGTTTGCAAACTTCTAATTGTAGTAAATTAAGACTGGCATGTATATATACAATTTGCAAAAATTACGATCTCGCTTACTTTTCAAATATCTACCGTAAAATATAAAATTGAACAGTTGGAATTAAGAATATTCTTTCGCAAATCCCTCGCGCTCGATTACTCTTTTAGGCAATCGCATTTACAATTCAACGACACCGCCAATTTATCGTCTGAAGTAATTCCCACGCGCTTACAACGCCAACCTTTTGACTTCTCCATCCCCAACACAAATGTTTTCCCGGCAAATTAAAGAACGTTCCAAAACAAAATATCTCTAGGGCGTTAATATCTTGACGCGTCGAATTAAAAATGGAACTCCTTCTTCTCACTTATTAAAACGCTGTCGTCCATTTTCTGTCAAATTCTAGAAGACGCGAGATAATTGCATTAATTCACTCACTGTGACTGTAGCGCGTGTTAATTTGCGTAAACCCGTAGAGAGGAGATTTACGGGTGCTTAATGCCATTACCGGTAGCGATGTGACTCTTTAATTGTTTTGTTTTATTAAATATGTCGCGCTTATTCCTGATTTAAATAGGGTAGGGGAAGTTCAATTTGTGTCAGAGGAAAACGCGAGTCTAAATTTTTGTTAAGCTTCTGACTTATCAATTGCAACAGTTAATGATTTAATGAAGTATTAGCGAAAATGTTGTTATTTGCACTTTTTTTACCATGTCCTCACAAAATAAAGTGGAAAACCTTCATATTTACTACTATTTTACGTTTAATTAAAGCATATCTTACAAATATTGAGTTTAACGCGATGAAAACTTGCCTTTTCGTGAATTGAAAAAATAAACAGGAATACATTTCGATAGTTGTTAGAAAATCTTCTGAAAAATGGTATAAAAAAACTTAACTTTAAAACCTTTTTTTAGAGTGAAAACTATGATTTAACCAAATCTTAATAAAATGGATTAATTGTTTCCAAGACAAGTTATCAAACCCAGACCCACCTGTAATTGTATTAGTATAGATTATTATTTCCCTGGTACTATTGAATTGCCTGTTACTTTATCTAATTATTAGTCATATCATTTTTAAACGTTAAACATATAACCTCAAGCAGAGCTTCTCTAAAAAAAAAATACATTATTTTTAAGGAATGTTGTCATTTGGAAATTTTCAACTTTGATCTCCTGCAAATTAAGTTTCTCAATATTTGTTCAAAAGTCTGTTCTAACTTAAACCACGCATTTCCGTTCCTTTAGCAGTAGTTATGAACGAATCATTAGAACGTGTTTGACAAATTTGGTATATTGCATTGACATTATACATGTTCTAATGGAAGTCATATCAAACATTTGCAGCAAAACTTTTGGAAACTTATTCTCTTCACTAATGTATAACTTATACAGTGTTCACTCTAGAAATAAAAAGGGGCAGGGCGCTGTTGGCAATAAAAGAGCACCCTGTTTTTGAAAAGGCACTTCTTGTTTTTAAAAGTGCACTTTCAAAAAAAAAGTTTGGGTGTGCGTGTCTAAACAAAAAAAAAGTCCAAATGTTGGTTGACGTTGCGCTAGAGCTGCACAGTGGGCTATTGTTGACGGTTCGGGGTCTATCTCGAAGGAAAGACCATACAAAATTGGATGTATCTTTATGAATATACTACTTAAAATAAAAAATTTAACTTTTGTAAATTAATATTTTTCTTAAAAACCAAATCTGTAAGTTGCCCTAATCAGACCCATTACAAAACTGATGAAAAGGCTACTTAAATCTAAAATATGGTAATAAAATGCCTAATCTTGTAACTCGCCCCAAACCATCTTCTCTGTAAAAAAAACTTAGCATTTCATATGCAAGCAAAGGCAATCAATAGGATTCGTGGAAATGCCCCGTGCTTGAAATTAAAGCGGAATCATCGAGATTGCACAACACGCGCCGTTAAAAAGGAGGTTGTTTTTATATTGTCATAACTCACTTAATTCCACTTTACACACAAAAAAATTAATCGATGCCTTTTTTTAAAGACAGCTAGGGAAGCAAGGACGCTTGTGCTTGACTGAAAAGGGCAAAAGGGGCGGAATTTTTTCGAAAGAGGGCGGCATTTTTGAAAAAAGGGGCATGAGGGCGCTATCAAGATAGGAAAAGGGTGGGCAGGGCGGACTTCCCTTCAAAAAACGCCTAGAGTGTACACTGACTTATAATTCTACAATATTAATTTTTGAAAATATATAATTCTGAAATTGTACGAAAAATTCTGAATTCCTTTACTAATACGAACTCTGCAAATCGACCACAATAAAACAGAGCTTTTTTTTAACGGGCAGTCGTGGCCTATTGGGAAGTCGTAAAGACTGTTAAAAATGCATGATCATTTTTTGAAAAAACTTTCGTCGTTTTTGACGTCATAGACGCTAAATTCTCCTATTAAACATTTCGTCAACTGAGGAAATCTATTTTGTCATGTTTTTCCACGAAATTTACTTCGTCAGCAATGAGAATGACTTTAAAGAAAAATGGCGGCTCTTTTCTAACCAGGTAGTTCCGAAGCCAATATATATATATATATGAGAACAGAACAAATCTGTGAAAATTACTTTCTTAAATATGTTTTAAGATTCTAGTATCGTTGAACGTTAAGTGATTCAATGACGGAACATTTGCCATAATTGTCGAAAGTAAGATTGACGGCCGTAGAATGCTAAAGATAAATTTGAAATGGGCAGTTGTTAATTTTTTTGGGTGCTACTAAATTGCCAATTTTATTTTCTGTTGCTATTTTAAATTTTTAATCGCATTTGCGCGGTCATAATTTTTTTAGAATATGCCCTGTAATAAGATTATTAGCCAAGCCGCGTAATGCCAACTATCAGACATGCAATTAAATATTTTAGTTGCATGTAACTGGTAAACTTAAATTGTATCCACTCACTCAGCCAACAATTTAAATTGGAAACACATTCTTTCACTCGTTACTGAGCTAACAGCTTTGGCAAATAATCAACAATTTTGCGATTTTGTATGGATTGTGGCAATATTAGTACAGCGATGTTTTACCTTCACTTTGGAGATTGTGAAATCTGAGACCTGGCAGTCCTATGTTGGATGCAATTAAATAATCAGAATGTGTTGGTTTGCGTTTATTTAGTTGCTCAGTTGCTTAAAAGCTGTTGAGGAATTGTTGCTAGTGAACGGTTAGTCTAAATCTCCGCATTGAACACTGGAGCAATTTTAGAGCGATTTCTAAGAAGAGTTTTTAAACTTGAATCGGAAGCTTTGTTCTACGGGCCATGCAGAAAATTACAAAGGAAGTCTTTCAAAGAGAAGTGGACCCTCATGTGGGGAAAGGAATAATGCCTCCTTAGTTTTAGGCAGCAGTTTTCTACACATTAAGACTTACGAGGACACTGATTTCCGGTACATAAGGTCATAATACGTAGTCGACGAGTAAACAAACTTTGTTATTCTATACAGTGACAGGGTCTGAAAATAAAATAGGCCCAGAACGTTTTAACACCCTTTAATCTAATCAAATATTCATAAAATATAAAAATTATTGTAATCGTTCGTGTGTTTAGAAAGAATAGTAAAAATAATACACTATAATTTTAAATAAAAACACTACAATTTAAATTGGGATCCGATAAGCAAAATTTATTAAGATATTTAAAGATTAAAGTTACATATTCCCGGCAAAACATAGCATAAAGTCTTCATCAAAAACCTGCATGTTGTTGTATATACATTTATACAACCTTATTGTTTATCTTTTAAATTTTTAATTTTATTTTCCTGCATAAATCCTTTAAAAAACCTGCATTATTTTCCTTTCATTATTTTAATACAGACTTTTCCAACATGAAACATGCATGAAACTTAATTTCACAACTTCATGAAGATGCTGATTGTTTTTAGCTCAGAGTTGTTTATATCATAATTTTAATTAATTACATGAATTATTTTACACATTTATGTAAAAAGTCATTGTACTGAATTTTTCACGAATCTCGTATTTGTAAATTAGATTACTAATCACGTGACTATGTATGTTATAACTAAGGATGTAACGGATATCCGTCCAACATACTGAATCCGGCCTATTCGACCAATAGGCCAGATAATTTGCAGTAACCAGATATTACAATTATCCGGCAGTAGATCCGGCCTCAAACTATGTACTGAGAAATAAGATAATAATTAATTAATAATAAATAATTGTAGATAATATAAAATAAAGAACTAAAAATTGCAATATTAAAAAATGTGAAAAAAAAGTTTAATCAAAATATTTAGTTTATGTTTGTATTTTTCAGAACATATTTTAACTTATAAAGAAAGTTAAAAAATAAATTAAGAATTTTTGTCTTTCTTTTTAAGATTGGTAAATTACTGTATAAAAATAGTCATTGTTTTGAATTTGGTTGAGTTTATTTTCATGAATTAACCCTGCATCTTAGAGTAGTATATCACTCTATATACTGCTATCCCGTGAAGAAAGGTATTTTTATACTAATTTTGATAAATAGAAAATTATTTGTATTGAGTTTTCACCAGTTGAAACCAGTTTCTTTCAGTAACTAGTTTCGAAAGATAATTATCTAACGCTTGACGGTTTAACCGATTCCTCAACATCTTCATTATTACATATATACTACTTTAACTGCAGTGGAATTGGCACTAACTTCTTGGAGATAATCCCAAAAATATTTATGATTTTGCTTGCTATCACTATATGGTGAAACCTTTGATTTTATTGTATGTGATTTTTTTTGAGGAATTCAGAAGAATGTTGCTTGCTTCTTTCATCAATAGTAATATGTAAGTTTTAACAACTTCAGTATGTTCTTTGTCATAAAAAGTATGGAATTGAAACCTAATTGCTAATATAACATAACTAAGGATTTTTTTTTAAAAGAATTAAGTAAGTAATTATTAAAATATTGGTACTGAAATTGAAAATTATAAAGAAAAATTATATTATTGGGAACATTTTAAAATAAAATCAAAAATGAAAAAGCTGATTAATCTAAAAAAATTAGTAAAAATAAAACATAAAAGGAGAAAAAGTACTGCCGTAGGATAACAGGATATTTGGTTGACATTCTAGCCGGATATCCGGTATTCGTTATCCGATCAAATTGATATCCGTTACACACTAGTTCCAACAATGCGCCCGGTTTGTACTGGCAAAAAGACTGATATGTGCACATAATTTACGATAGGTACTATTTAAATACATTTAATAACCCTCACTTCAAATAATGCAATAGCTATCCTATAATAGACTTTTTTTTTAAGAATTTGAGTAAATGATAAAAAAGTATAATTAAGTAATATTAATAACTTATTAATATTATAAAAGTATTATTAATAATAATAAGTGTAAATTTTCTTAAACTTATATATATTTCACGCGTACGGCAACTAAAACAAGTGGTCATTTAAGATTTTTAGCCTTAGAACGTAGTACATAACGTCCGAAAGAACATTATGTACTACACCTTACCATCGTCTTTACGTTCACATAGAGGTTTTTCTTTCCTACTGACAAGACGGAATTTTATGAACCAAAAAGTGCAGAACATTCTGAATTGGCGCAAAAAAAAAGTAAAAAAAATTCCATTTGTAAAAATTTTTACGTACAAAAGTGCTTCTGGCAGGACTTCGCCTGTACTCTCTAAGGTTAATCTCTATCAAATCTTGCAGAGTCTTTGATTAGATAGAGTTTGTGATTGACATTTGAATGTTTTAGTACGGTCTTTGTATTTATCATATAAATTTATTGTAATGTATTTGTATTGAATTGTAATGTATTTGTATTGAATTGTAATGTATTTGTATTGAATTGTAATGTATTTGTATTGAATTGTAATGTATTTGTATTGAATTGTAATGTATTTGTATTGAATTGTAATGTATTTGTATTGAATTGTAATGTATTTGTATTGAATTGTAATGTATTTGTATTGAATTGTAATGTATTTGTATTGTAATGTATTTGTATTGTATTATATTGTATTTGTATTGTATTTGTATTATAATATATTTGTATTGTATTTTTATTGTATTGTATTGTATTTTTATTGTATTGTATTGTATTTTTATTGTATTGTATTGTATTTTTATTGTATTGTATTGTATTTTTATTGTATTGTATTGTAATGTAATTTTATTGTATTGTATTGTAATGTATTTGTATTTTTATTATTTTATCTTTCCCAAAATTGCACTGCTAATATGCATGCTCATTTTATATAAAACTTTCGTCATTTTTGACGAAAGCGCTTACTTAAAAAAAAAATTAAGTATATTTTATTATTTTGTCTTGTCCAAAAATGCACTGTTAAAATGCAGGTTAAAATGCAGGCATGCTCATTTTTCATGAAATTTTCGACATTTTTAACGAAACAGATGCCTTATATGTTCTGATTAAACATTTCGTCAAACTAAGGAAATTCATAATGTCGTTTTTTTCACGAAATTTATTTAGCCAAAAACGAGGACGATTTAAAATAAAAATCGACGGCTCGACTAAAGCAGGGGATATCTGGGTCCGTAGTCAGGCGTGCTATCATCCATGCCAGAAAATCTCTGTTGAATTCTGCAATATACGTATAAGAACTAAAAATGAGTTGATACCACCGGATTGAAATCTGAATAAATGACAACTTATTTTAAAAGTTTGATTATTCTTGTTTCGTCAGAAGTCAAGTGGTTCAATGACGAAGCGATTTTCAAAATTAATAAAAGTAACCTTGACAATAGCAGAATTCTTAAAAATCAGAGTGTTATTTCTGAAAGGGCGACCATTAAAATTGTCTGGTACATAAAGAAGATTTAATTTAAGATAAGAAGATTTAATTTATTAATGAGAAGATTTAATTTATTAATAAGAAGATTTAATTTATTAATAAGAAGATTTAATTTATTATTAATAATAAGAAGAATTTATAATTTATTAATAATAAGAAAAATTTATAATTTAGTAATAATAAAAAGAATTTATAATTTATTAATAAGAAGAAGAATTTATAATTTATTAATAATAAGAAGAATTTATAATTTAGTAATAAGATTTTAATAATTTATTAATAAGAAGATTTTAATAATTTATTAATAAGAAGATTTTAATAATTTATTCATAAGAAGATTTAATAATTTATTAATAAGGTGATTTAATGTAAAGAGAAGAATATGTAATGTTGTGCTTCACTTTTTCTTTCCCAGTTATATATTACTGTAAGTTGCTACATAAATATTTAAAACTAGCCATATTTTTGTATAGCCATAGACGCACGTCCATCTTATCCATATAAAGATTATTTCTATGTTCACTGATATTTCCAAGAAGTACTTTTATCTACAAATGTATACTTTTGCTTTTTGAAAAGCAAAACAGCTTGAACTGCAGAAGAAGCACCATAAAAAAGAGAAATAATGTTTTTACCGATATACGAAATTCTGCAAAAATTGTTATTTAGGATTGAAGTTTTGAAAGGGTGGCTGTTTACGTCTGAGAAACTCAACAGATGGTTGCGTAAAAAACACGTGCTATTGATGACATGTCTTTTACCTGGTTATTTTTGCATTTCTTTAAAGTTATTAGTTAAAAAAAAGTATTGCTTAAAAAAATATAGTTAGTCATTTTCAGGTAATGTTTTAAAATATTGAGAAACAAAATTTAAACTAGTCCAGGGCAATTTATATTTATTTCCAACCGCCATTTTTTCAATAAAAATAAAAATTAAAGGGAGATTTTAAAGTTTGTAAGTGGCGTTATTTCAGTGGAAAAACGAACCATTTTTAATACTTCTTTTTTGATTATACAGGCTGTTCGTCAACTGTTTTAACAAAATAAAGGCATGATAGACACTTTTCGTATTAGAATGCACAGTCGCAAATGAAGACGCTAGAAGGCATTTTTATGTGTTAGAATGGCTCTTTTAATTTTTTTAATTAACTTGCTTATGATTCTGGAATTAGATGGAATTAGAATATCCTGAGTTTTATTTCATTGAAAACTCCGCGATGTTTATTAGAAACACAAATTCTGTATCTTAATAACTAATTCATATATATCAAGTTCGATAATTTCTAATTGTTTATCGTAATTTCGTTAATAAAAAATAATTAGAATAGAACAAAGGTTAATGGCGTTTCAATTATATTTTTCAATGCACTATGGGTAATTTGCCAAACATTTAATGCAGAATCAACACATATGTCTTGTTTTCGATGCCATTTTCGTCAAAAATAGCAGTTATGTATGATTTTTTTTTCAGAAATATAGTACTCCTGTCAGGACTGGACCTTTACAACTACGTCACTTCCAATTATAGTAAACCGTGTGTGTGTGTATGTGTGTGTGTGTTTGTGTGAGTGTGTGTATGTGTGTGTTTGTGTGAGGGTGTGTGTGTACGTGCGTGCGTGCGTGTGCATAAGCTTCTTTATAGATTGGTATATAAACCGGTATAGAACTAGTAATTTTTATGTGAAAGGAAATTAATGACTTGGAAAGGATCGGTATATCAATTTGGAGAAGACGGACTTGCTTCTTTTACAGACTTTTGTCAAGTCACGTCTCTTGAGGTAGCGCCTTTTTTATTTTCCTTCCATTATCTTCGGTGATAATATAAGAAAAGTGGATTTTCACCTTCTTCATATTTGTATACTGATCCATTTAAATACACTAATGACTTCTCATTCAAGAACCATGAGTTATATATTAATGTATAAGGACTTTTAAATATCCTTTTATCGCTTAACATCTACACTTTCAATTTTGGTATGATTTAAACAATTTCGTTGTTGAAACAGTCCATTGTATATCAATAACAAACATTTCTCTTTCTTTTATTTATTTTTTTAAATAATCAAAACGGCGTTAAATATAGTTATGAAACTGCAAGTTATGTGTAGGTTCCAGAATGATTTTAGAATTTGACGGAATTTGATCAAATTTTAAATGATTTTTGAAGGTTTTGTAAAAGTGTTTTTACAGGTTTTATGAAGGATGTTGAAACAAAAAGCTTTAATTTTACAATGTTGTTGAAGGTTTTATGCTGACTTTTTTTGATGGAAAGTTTATAGAACCAACTACTCTTTTATAAGGGCTTTATACTTAATTATATAAGTATTGATAATATGACATAGCATCAGAAATCTGTAATTTAAAAACAAACATTGTATTTGGATAAGACAGGATTTAAAAAGACAACTAATAGTTTGTTTGTCTAAAAATGGAGCATCCGAGAACTTTTATGTTAAGGACAGTAATAAAAATCAACTCACAAAAAATTAATGACTGCTATTGTAGCTGAGTACATTGAATACGATACTTCCCAAACAAAAAGTTAAACACCTCAATAAAAATGCAACGGACGAGCACATCCAATGTAAAATAAACAAACAAAACCCATTTCCTTTGCAATGCAGCTTCCGATACGGTGCATATTTGCCAGTTTGCTCCAAATGGGGCATGGATAAGATTGCCTCATCTAACATTGAAAACGAAACACATTCACTAGCCCGAAAACAACTCTCCTCCACTCTAAAAGACCATATTAGGAGGACAGAGTTTTGAGAAGAAAGAAATATAACGGACATTTGCCTTCTATTTCTTTCTGAAACTTCAATAGCAGAACTATTTTCTTTCAGTATCGTAAGGTGTAATTTTTCCTTAAGAGTATAGGTTTTTCAAGAGTAAAAAAGATTCTCAGATATAAGGTTCAATTGCTCAATTTCTTACTTCATCAGCTTTGAGAATAGTTCCTAAACTTGTTTAGTTTACTTACAGCCCGTTCAATTCTGCGATTTTCGAAAACCCAAATTAGTTGAAGTTTCGTGTAAGAGAAACTTTTATAGTATACTTGAGGACAAGCTGTCTTGGTATTTATGCTGTAGAGATGGTCAGAAAATTATTGTTCTAAAAAAAGCAAAGAAAATACATCCAATACATGAATGATGAACAAAACTTTCAATGGAATTTGAATATCCTTAATACTATTTAGAAATGAAACCGTTTTCACTTTAAAATTTTGTAATTCATTATCGGATAACGTAATATCAGCTTTAAGGAATAAAAAAAGCTACTGATCGCCGGTATTCATTAACCTTTAAATTTGGCTAGGAAATAGTTCAATCTCTAAGAATAGGGAAGGCGGTAAAATAAATAAATAAATATCTAAGGTGGGAAAATGCCTATACAGATTGTTGCTGGTACATGTAAAAGCAACATATGAAGTTCTATTTGTACAGGGTCGGCGAATTGAAGACAAGAATCACAAATTCGTGAATTCTTGAAAATTGAAATTGCTAACATTCCCTTAGACATAATAGAGCGTTCATAGTAAGAATTCGAACTATCGATTGGATATCTTACGCTAAACTGCGTATGATGAATGTTTGTGACTGTGTAAGTTGTTATTTGTAAATAAAATTTCGTTTAAAAAGTTGTCTTTTCCCTCTTGCTTAATTTTTTTATAATTTCTAAGAGTGACGTACTAAAAAATACTTTCAAAATTACTGCGTACAAATAAAACTTCATATGTTGCTTGTACATGTTTAAGCAACATAACTTAGCTATCTTATTTCATTTGGGTTTTATTGCGTGCAAAGTTGTAAAGATAATTCATAAACACCTAGTAAATGACACAGTTAGACTGCGATAAAGGCAACGATAAAGACGCCAAATAGGACGGCATTGATGCATACTCATTTATTTTTAAGGCAGCGGATTAATTATTTTTTAGTCAATCACAGCTATAGATTTGTGTGACTTGAACTTTTTACAGATTATACCTTCGCTTTAAGGTCAACTTAGGTTGTCCCCGAGGATAGTAAAAAGTAAGGATGAACCGGATAGTGGTTTTGCCGGATATCGGATATCCGGCGCACATTACAAACCGGATATCGGATATCCGAACTGGATTTTGCCGGATATCGGGCAGTTTCTTTTTTATGAAAATATCTTAAAAATATCCAGATATCTATCTTAGAAAATATCTAGATATCTATCTTAGAAAATATCTTAAAAGATCTAGAAAATACGGAAATCGGTCAAAAATTTCAAAATATTTTTTTATTCTATAATATTCCCCAATTACTTACCCTTAAGGTGATTCCAAGTTTGAATAAACATTCAAAAAACTTTTTTTATTTACAAAGGGTTAGTCTAGGGTGCTGCTAGCCAATGGGCGTATGTTTTGTACACTTTAAACTGGATTTCTGAATAATTGTATTTTTACCATATGCCCTTTCATTCCAAACATAAAAACTCAAGTTTGCTTAAAATTTTGAGAAATTTATTTTTATTTTAACTTTATATTAGTTGTGAGATGTTATGACCCTCCACCATAACGATTCATTAAAAAAAATTAATATAATTTTAAAGTTAAAAACGAGAAAAATTCAAGGGAGAATCTGCACACTGTTCTACATTGGTAGAATTTTCAGGAAAATACTTAAATACCATATTCTTAGCAAAGATAATTGAACGCCACAAAAAAAATCTTCGATGTTTTATTCATCCGGATATCCGGCTTGGTAAATCGGATATCCGGCACTTTACTTCCGGATATCGGATAGTTACCGGATAGTTAAAATCAGCCGGATAGGCCGGATACCGGATAGTTACCGGATATCCGTTTCATCCCTAGTAAAAAAGTATATATTAAATCCGACGCAACGAAAAGCTGCCTTTCATTTATTGCGTCCCGTATTCTTTGGAGGATTAAGAGGGGGTAAGTTACGCGACTGTGGCGTGATACGGGAGAGGGTGGACTCAATGGTTGCGTGACGTAGAATTTTTATTAACAGAAAATACTGAATTTTTTTTTCAAGCATTAATACGAATCACTTTATAGGACTGACAATCTTTCTAATGGGATGATTGATCAAATATAGAGAGTGGAAGTTTTAGCGACTGTTTATAACTGTAACAAATTTTTCTTTATGTGACATGGGGAAGGGGAAGAGAGGTGGATGCCGTGAAATGCCGTGACAAGGAGGAGGAGGAGGGGTTTATGAAAATATGAAAAATGGCGTTACGTAATAAGTAAAGGCTCCCCATCTTAGAATTCCAAGAAATCGTTACACGATTAATAATTTCAAGGAAAATTTATTAAAAAAATAATATTTGAAATTATTCGAGATAGAAAGTTTTAGTGATATATTATTGGTAATTGGTAAATATCTATATGTGGATTATGCAAGGAATGAAACATTTCGCACCCTTGCTACAAAAGTGCCACAACTCAAAAAACTACGTTTTCCAGGAATTGCATTTCAGTGGAAGAGGTCCTATGCATCTTGATAACAACAAAACGCCATAACTGCCCTCTGGCGGCTGATTTTTCAATACAACTTCTGGCTCTTTTGAAGATTGGTAGAGACGTGTAAACTACGTCTAATGACGGTCATAACTCAAAAATTACAATTTTTGAGTTGTGGCACTTTTGTAGCAAGGGTGCGATTTAATCTCTAACGATAATTTTGCCAGAAAGACCACACACGTTTCAATTTGCAGAAAGAAATTCATTTATAAAATGTTTTTTTTTACAGGAAAGAAACATGAAAATTAGTTAATATAGAAAAATAACTCATGCAAAAAGTAACCAACTCTCTAGAAACTTGTGTTTCAAGAAAATCAGGAAAGTAATGAGCGAAGAAAACCGATAATCGATTTCCTTGAAACGAAATAACTTTTGTTTAAAAGCAAAATCTCTTAACAACACTTTTTACTTTTAGAATTTCTCATCAAGTAGGATCATCCGCATCTAATTTAATTTCAAATCCCATTTTTCCTAAAAATGATGAATCGCCGAGACATTTTCTAACGTCCATTTGCAAAAGATTCGAATTTCATCGTTCCACCTTTTCTGTGTCCATTCTTTTAAAAAAGAAAACGAGAATTCCAAGACATTTGGAAAGGAGCATAAAAAAGAATATATTTTTTATATTTTTAAACCGCGAAAGCGCTCAAGCGAATTTAATGAAAAACAAGAGTTTCTTCCGATTCAAATGCAATGAACTCATCACAGTCTTCCCGCTAAACTTTTTTTTTTTAATAAATAAAATAAAAATCTCCATACAGACGAGACTGCTTGTCTCCGAAGTGATGCGAAGTGGTCCACAGAATTCAAGAAAATGGCGCCGTTGCCTTGGCAACGACCGAGATTAAAATAAAGTCAGAAAGGAATTCGTTATTTTATAAGCGTGGAATAGCTTCTTTAATTTGGTTATTACTCCCAAAGATTTTATTTTCCGAAGGTTGATTACAATCCAATGTCGTGTGACAATCGAGGAGCTCTGCTTTCATTTTAAAGAATGGAACCAAGACTCTCAGTAGCACACCGGAACAAATGTAATATAAGTACTTGACAATTTTCTTAGAAAAGAAGAATAGTCTCAATTAATTATATTCCAAAATGAAATGAGTAAAAACTATAAATGTGCTTATTAAAATAAAAATCTTGTGTTAGGATAAAAAAATTGAATATGGTTTTCACATGAAATATTTCATTCGAAAATAAATTAGTAATTAAAAAAGTTTAGTAGACTGCGTCCATCGAGCCGACTGCACGGTCTAAGCCTTGTAACGTCAAAACTCAACAGTGGGTTCGGGTGCAGATTTCATTTATAAATAACCCTGAGACATAAATGCGATTTAAAGTTTTAACTTATCTAGCGAATCGAACGAAAGGGCTGTGACGTACAGTGCCGTTAAACCGAAAATATTTCGGGAGGGGGGGGGGGGGGGGGGGGGGGGTTGAAACAAGAAATTTCCCAACTTTACAATTCGAAATTCCCAACTCAGCACTGCTGAAAATTCCCGGTTCCAACTTAATCGACATGTTACATCTTTTATTTTATACATATTTTAGGTAATATTAAACATTTCTCTCACAAGCATTGATTTGTTGTACCCGTATTCCAATGCAGTGTCCGTTCTGGAATTTAAAGGTAATCTTACAAGTTGGGCAATTTCTAATCTTCCATAGATTTCATTTGTTAATAATATTAATGTTCTTCAGGCATAAATTTTCCCAACTCGGGGATTTTAGAAGTTGAAATTCCCAACTTTTAGGGTTTCCAGATTATTGGGGGGGGGGGGGGGGGTTGAAACAAGTAATTTCCTAACTTTACAATTCGAAATTCCCAACTCAGCACTGCTGAAAATTCCCGGTTCCAACTTAATCGACACGTTTCATCTTTTTTTTTATACATATTATAGGTAATATTAAACATTTCTCTCACAAGCATTGACTTCTTGTACCCGTATTCCAATGCAGTGTCCGTTCTGGAATTTAAAGGTAATCTTACAAGTTGGGCAATTTCTAATCTTCCCTAGATTTCATTTGTTAATAATATTAATTTTCTTTAGGCATAAATTTTCCCAACTCGGGGATTTCAGAAGTTGAAATTCCCAACTTTCAGGGTTTCCAGAATATTGGGGGGGGGGGGGGGGGGGGTTTGAAACAAGAAATTTCCCAACTTTACAATTCAAAATTCCCAACTCAGCAGTGCTGAAAATTCTCGGTTCCAACTTAATCGACACGTTTCATCTTTTTTTTTATACATATTATAGGTAATATTAAACATTTCTCTCACAAGCATTGACTTCTTGTACCCGTATTCCAATGCAGTGTCCGTTCTGGAATTTAAAGGTAATCTTACAAGTTGGGCAATTTCTAATCTTCCCTAGATTTCATTTGTTAATAATATTAATTTTCTTCAGGCATAAATTTTCCCAACTCGGGGTTTTTAGAAGTTGAAATTCCCAACTTTCAGGGTTTCCAGATTATTGGGAAGGAATGGGAGGACTTCCCCCCAAACCCCTCCGGCGCGACGGGCCTGATGACGTATGATGGATCAGCTGTGAAATACTTCCATCCGTTCTTCTGACACAAAACGTCATGTCGGCAATAGCCTATTGTGCAGCACCAACAACGTTAATTCAACCCACCAACTTCTTAAATCCAAATATAAAAATGACTTGCATTTCGAAACACCTGTTCATTATTAAAAATCAGAATGTTCCAAATCACTTTTCAAAATATTAAAAATAGATAATATATTTAAGCTAAACATAGTGAATTGGCAAAGGGCCGGTCCTTTATTGCGTCACACATCTTTGGGGTGGAAGGGGGTCTATCATGTATGACTGTGACGTGACATAGGAGAGGAGGTCGCAGTGGTTGCGCGACATAAAAAACTTAGTAGAAGAAAATGCTGAAATGTCTTTTACAAACTTTGATACAAGTATCTTTTATCTTTTAAACGGGATGTTTGGTAACATACACAGAACGGAAGGTTTAATGATTGTATTTTAACTTAAACTCAAATAAAGCTAACATGACAGTGCGTGACATGAGGGGAGAAGGGTGTACGAAAGATGGAAAATAGCATCTATAATAACAAAGAGGTCTGTATGTGGGTTACAAAACACCTACTTCCTCGGCAATAGCCCAATTGCGGCCGAAGCGGTGCGGGTTTACCATATTCTCAAAGAAGAAAACATTTGTTTATCGCCCAGACAAAAGGTTGCCATGGGCCGCAATTGGAAATTTCCGACTTCCCTCAGCATATAAAAGGCGAAAATTTATATATATAAGTACTATTCATCCTCAAGATGTGTTTTTGAGGTTCGAAACTGCAAAATTCCATTTAGTTTTTTTTAATTGATTTTAACATATTTGGAAATATTGATAGGAGAAACATTTAAAAAAAAATTCCTTTGCAGCTAAGTCGGTGGCGTGGGGTACTTCGGTAGAACAGGTCACGGGTTCAAGTCCCGAAGGGGGGGGGGGGGGGGGGCACTCAATTTTTTAATAACAGATTCCTAAGCAATGCGGGGCCAAAGAGTTAGTGATTAATAAATAAACGCTCTCTAATTTACAACACCGCTTAAATATAAATAGTTAAGTCAATACATTTCGTCCAGAATATCGAATTAAGCCCCCCATTGTTTGGGTTCGTTCCCCCGCCTTGAGTTTTCATTAAAGTGTGTACCTTCATAATTCCCAATATAATTATGGTTCGGGAGTAAATATTGGTTGTTTAATACGACGAAGTCATTTGCTAATGCTTGTAAGTTTGCGATGTCGCTTTAATTGTATTTGCAGATAATTTGTTTAATGCTATGTTGGTTTAGTCCGCAAACTGTGCGTTGTTTGTCGGTTGAAAGATAAAAAGCCACTAGAAAAGGTCGTATACGTCAATAAAACGCTCTTAAAGGTATTGCAGGGAACTTTTAAAGAACACAAAAATACCCAAAGTATCGAAAATGTTAGTCTTTGTTAATAATGTACAATTTACAACTTCTGCTATCATGATTCATGTACATTTTCATTAAAAAATACATAAATTCAGAAACTTTACATATAGTGTTTATATTTCGTAAATCCAATTTTCTCCCTTAATGAAAAATTAGTGTGATTTACAGTTTTAAATGTAACAGGCGTATTACTATTTATTTAAATTTTTATTTGCGTGGTACTGTATCATAAGAGAGAGATTGCTCAAGCAGTTTCGGGGGTGATTAATAATAGTATTATATATATATATATATATATATATATATATATATATATAATCATATATATATATATATATATATATATAATCATATATATATATATATATATATATATATATATATATATATATATATATATATATATATATATATATATATATATATATATATATATATATATATATATAATCATATATATATATATATAATCATATATATATATATAATCATATATATATATATATATATATATAATCATATATATATATATATAATAGTTTTTCCAAATTTTGTTCATCTTCGTAAAAACTATAATCAACTACATTATAAAATTTGCAAAAGAATTATTGTAATAACAAAAATAATGTTTTGATAATTCTCTATCCTTTTAATTGGATTAATTAAATTGAAAAACTTATACTTATATTATCTTACATCCCTACTAAAGTAGAGCCCAAAGTAATTTTTAAAAATTTAATAGTGTACATAAAAATACTGAGAAACAGATTTCATCAATAACACATATATTAATGAAAATATGCATGAATTATGATAGCAGAAGTTGTAAATTATATTATTAGCAAAAACTAAAAATTATTATATTTTGGTGAGTTGTGGCTGTTTTGAAAGATCACAGTATGCTTAAGGTTGCAGGGTCGCCGCAAACGTGTGATTTACGGAATACAAAAAGCAATTAAAAGTTTTGCGGAACATTAATTTTTTTTTAATTTCGTGAACACTGCTCTCATTAATAAAAAATATTCAAATTCATTGGCTGTTTATTTTCTATTTATATATATATATAAAAAATAAGTCTTCGCTTTCCGTCAAAATTTACGGACTTTCTGCTGTGTCCATAAATCTAAAAATTTGCTCGTTTATACTCAGTATTTTTTATTAGTTGCACAAATATATTTCGCTGCCTATTGGTTAGAATTTAATATAATTATAAACCCAGTTTTTTAAAAAATGGTATAAGAGTCACATATAATTATTATTTTAATATATAGAAAGAAATATGTATGTTCATTAGTGTTATCACAAGGTCACACAACTACTTCTTAATAAATAGGTTATTTCAACTCTTTGACGCTCACGGACGTTTATATCATATTCATAGCACTCCAGTTGTTTTTAGCAATACAGCAATTTTTTAAATAAATAAAAATAACACGACAAACGTCTTTCATATCGGTCAGTGGCAACACCATCTAGACTGAGAAGGCCTGGGTGCCGAGACCGATTGACCTCGTGACGTCATCATTAGTAGGGAAACGAATGCAGTACGCTCCGCTCCGCTCGCAGTCGAGTCAGCACGAGGTTTAAAATTTCGTAAACTGCATGGAACAAATGCTGTTCTTGAATGACGATTAAAACAAGAAATAAAGATAAGATATAATTATATTATTATTTCTTGAATGTATTCATGCATGTTTTCTCGTGTAGAGCCTGTTAATATACTTTAAAAATGCACAGTTGTGCACGTTTTTCAATCCATTTTTATTAGGCGAATTAATTTATTGATAATAACGAGAACATGTGGCACTAAAACCGCTAATATAATTGCAACAGTACTACCCAGGCATCCTACTTTGGTATCGTTGTGTAAACTTTAGAGGAAAGAAACCATTACTCGGTCACGCACAAAGAGTATAAATATAATAGAGAGCGCTCTCCATGTCAGGCTCTGGCAAGACCGCGTTCTCAACACACATAAGAACCGATGCCCATCACGTGGTTTTAGCGCAGCCACACCCTACATGCAGAAGTTCCGAAATTGGCGCAGTTTCTTCTTTTCGGCGATAGAGTGTTCCGTCGGTATTGAACTTCTAAACATAAGTTATGTAGGTATTTACTTATTTTCAAACAATGTGCATTAAATATTTTCCTTGCATTAACGAAACGAAAATATCCTTTTGTTTGTGTTCTCTAAGAAACGAATCTCTTTACATTTCTAAGGTTTTATTGTTCATATTTTCTTATTGAAATATACAAAATAACAATTAAAAGAACTACGCTTATTGTGCATCTACATAAAAACAGACAAATATACAAGTAAAATACATAATTATATTTAAATTATAAATAACAAAAAAACATGTTAAATTGCAACTATTTATTGAAGAATTTAAGGTAAGAAATGTAATCCCACCTCCCCCGCACACACAATTTTTTTTTTAAAAAAAACTACGTTTTTTTTTATTGTACAATTAGGATTAAATTGTTTTTTGTCCGAAAATAAGTAGTATCAATTCGTAGTATTCTATATAAAGTCGTCCTTCCAAAAGACGCTTTTCAATAGCGCATTTTGCCTGATCATAGTGCTCATAACCCGGGTTAACGTTGCACTATTTAAATACAATCTTCTACTTAATATATATAAGTTTTATATTTGACTAAATATCGTATTATCATCAGTATTACGTAAGTATGTAAAGTTTCAAGGCTATACGTCATTTAAAGAGGAAGCATTCGAATTTATAATTGACTTTTCAATAACTATATGTAATTAAGGTTAATTGAATACATTTGAATTATAAATTTAATGTAGTAAATTTTATACTGATAACATTGCAGAAACTAATTTGAAAATATATGTACATATTTATATGACATCCCTAATTAGAAAATAACAAAGACAAACGCAACATTCGAAAATGGAAAAAATAACTATTTAATTCTAATTAAAATAAATAACAAAATATAAATGAAAGCTATTACAGAATTTTGTTGTACAACTGCTATATGCTATTTTTAGTAAATTTCGAAATGGCCTCTTTAATTTATATGTTAAATTCCTTTAAAGTATCATTCTTCAAGAAGTGATATTTAAATAGAAAATTAAACACAAAACCATATTACAATACTTTTGATTTCATTTAGTTTTGAAAGTCGCCAAAGCATGCCAAGGCACGCCAAGTAACACCGGCGCTCCATAACTAGTTCAGAAAGTATTAGAAACCTTAAAAAAACAAAATTGAATATTTACGAAACATCGAATTTGCTACCCAAGGGAAATACGAGACTGTAGTCTAATTTCCTATAAATATTTACTCAATTGAAACAGATTATATTCATAAAAATTAAGAAAAGAATTCGTAAACCTCATGTTAAACAAAGTAATTTTGATTATTTTACATGATTTTAAAATTTGGTTTGAAATAAAATTTTCAGGAAAACTTACCAGTGGAAGGTAATGGACCTCCTTTGCGAAATTTTTCTTTGCATCCATAAGCGGCACAGCTATGAACCATTTTCTGTTGTGTTTCGTTTCGGATCGCCGTGAATCGTCGCTGTTCCTATTGGAACTCTATTAGGAGGAAGAAACTTTTTCGCGTGGGCGAGGAAATCTGTCCTCCGATCACGTGATTCGACGATGGATATGCGTAAATCGGCATTTTTCTCCCTCTATTTCTATCATTACTCTATGGTCACGCATGTGTCGCGTGCGCAGTCGGCAGTACCTTTGTCAATCCGAGCGGGAGTGGCCGCGTTTGGTAGAGCTCACTCTACCATATTAGGTATAATTCATCGAACTCAAACCGGTGATAATCAGAAGAGATAAGGTTTACAAATATGTAATTTGTTGCAGGAATTTGATGGTTGCTTGCCTATGACGCCTAAGCGTTTGATATGTAAGGTCCAGAAATGGCATGAAGGAACTCGAGCAGCAAGGCAGAGGGATGCCAATCCTCGCTCAGTCCCTTTAATCACGGCGGAACGTTTCTGTCTCCATGCGGAGGCCCCACTAGCTGCAACATAAATTAAACATGTAAGATTTGTAAGACTGTTTCTTTTTTTTTTCAAGCCCAAAGCTGACCCAACTTTGTTCCCCTCAAAGAAAACATTCCCCTCCGAAGGGAACTCATCAAAAGACGTGAGCATACAGGTCAGCCCGGGAAAAGACATTACAGCATTCCAGAGACTCAAGCACCATTATACAAGTTCAAAGTTGTAACAGTAACAATCCCAAAATTACAAAGTTTAAAACACATAAGTTACGAGTTTGAAATTACATAATACCAGTTTACAATTACACAAGTCAAAATTTTAAAATTACAAAAAGAGCACAAACGCCCCTCGCCACACTGGCGGGAAAACATTATGAAGTAACACAATAAATGTAAGTTGGTTATGTCATTTTTGTACCCTAATACCCATACACCTTCTGCAGCACGTACAAGACGTTCCACGTACCGCACTGCCGCTACGTCTCCAAAAAGCCTGTCTAATTATTTATTTTTTCAATCTACAATACCCAATTTTTAGATTTTTAAAAGTACTCCGTTTTACAATATTTTTTTTAATTTAATGGGTTGAGGTACAATTTAAAAGCTAAATCTTTATAACTTTTTTAAATATATAAAAGGCATACACAGGAAAATTATATAAACCTATGAAAAAAACACTTTCCAATAGCAAAGATTGCTTGAGTGTCAGTGGGTATGTTCTGAAAATTGCGCCTCGAAGAATATAAATTTGTAGAACTCTGGTAAGTGTAGCAAGTCAACTTTTAACTTACTATTCTAAAAACTCCAACTTCGCAAATAGAAGCTTGCGTATCCCGAAATATATTCAATAACTAGTCTCCGCACTCCGTCTAGTGGATCTTGACATCGCAAAATAAACAAAAACACTTTTCGATCTCTTACAAGGAAAAGAATAATATCCTCGAGATGCAAAAAAAAGAGGAATGTTTACTCAGAAATGAAACCCCTTTTTCTATATTTAGAGCATTATTGAAAGCGCGGGAAAACAGCTCTTCGGGAGAAATGGAAGGTGGGAACGTCGAAAGATGGATGCCGAAAAATAGCAAGTTCGGAGTAAAATTATATTTGCATAAAGAAGGATGAATTATTTTTTTATGCAACTTGAGGGATTAGTTCTCGTTTCAAATAGGGTCGAAGCTGTGTGATAAGTGATCTAAGTCACAAAAATCCGAAAGTGAACTAAAACTAGGGATGAACCGGATAGTGGTTTTGCCGGATACCGGATATCCGGCGCACATTACAAACCGGATATCGAAACTGGATTTTGCCGGATATCCGGCAGTTTCTTTTTTATGAAATTATCTTCTCATACACACTAGAAAAAAAGGAAATCGGTCAAAAATTACAAAACATTTTTTTATTCTATAATATTCCACAATTCCTTACCTACCTTAAGATGATACTAAGATTGAATAAACATTAAAAAAAAACTTTTTTTATTTACAAAGGGTTATTCTAGGTTGCAGGTTTTTTTTTATAAGGCATCGTGAATTTTCAAGGCATCGCGTCAAGTGTGTACGTCACCTTAACAGTTCTTTAATAAACTGTTCATATTTATACAGATTTTGAAACGGCCAAGACTGTTTTGTACAATGCGTTTGAAAATGTAATTTTGAAATATTTTCAAATTGATGATCTAAATTGCGACATACTTAAATGCTGAAACTAACTTTTAGACTGGAGAATAAAACAATTTCTAATATACAACGAACAGCGATGTAGCTATGCACTCTAAACACCACCGCCTATGTGAATTGTTCAAACCCGAAGATACTCCTATCTATAGTGGCGTGTTTCGAATGTTTGCAGCATACCTTCCTTGCTATCTAGGTCTCTGTGACTCACCGAGTCCGAGTCAGAAACACACTCCTGACCCACCTGAATAGCCCGAGAAAAATTCAAGGGAGAATCTACACACTGTGAATACATTGGTAGAATTGCCAGGAAAATACTTAAAAACAGAGATAATTGATCGCCACATAAAAAAGTTCGATGTTTTATCCATCCGGATATTCGGCTTGGTAAATCGAATATCCGTCACTTTACTTCCGGATATCGGATAGTTAAAAATCAGCCGGATAGGTCAGGTAACGGATAGTTACAGGATATCCGTTTCATCCTTAACTAAAACACCATTTTTCATTACTAGGCAGCTAGATTGGATTTGTTTTGAGACATAATTTGTTTTGAGAACTCACCACAAGTCCAGCATTTGGACTTGTGGTGAGTTCAATAGGTTGTCCAATAATGAGTTAAATGTCATGCCACTTAACAGTATAGCCCAGAGAGTTGTAATATTAAATAGAGAGCGCCTTCAATACCAGACTCTCATAAGGCCGTGGTGTCAACATTGAAAAGAAAAACCCACATCACGTGGTTATAGCGCTGCCACATTTGGCGTTCAAACATCTGCATGAGTTTGGCGCACTTTCTTTTCTTTTGGTGATAAGGAGTTCTGTCCGTATTCAACTTTTTAACATATATGTAGGTATTTACTTATTTTCAAACAATATGCGCTAAATATTTCCGCTTCATTAACGAAACGAAAATATTTTATTTGTGTTCAATACTCGAAGAAGCGAAACTCTTTATATTTCTCAGGTTTTATTGTTCCTATTTTTTTATTGAAGTATACAAAATAACAATTGAAAGAACTTCGCTTATGGTCAATTTTTTACATAAAAACGTAATGCAATTATTTCAAAACTACAAAGTAAGAAAAATCTCCTTAATCTATCTGTTAAACTTCCTTAAATTGTGCCACTCGTTCAAAAAAAAACTATATTTAAATACAAAATTAAACACAAAACCATATAACAATACTTCGATCTCGTTTAGTTCTTAAAATCGCCAAGGCCTGCCAAGTAATATTGGCGCAGTAATGAATTGGCATTTCCACCTATCACGTGGTTTCAATGATGCACACACGGAAATCAGCATTTTTATTCCCCTATTTGTATCATTATTCTATGGTATAGCCAAGATGAGTCGCGATCTTTAAACGCTCTTATCTCGGAACTCTGTTTTGGGACTTACACCACTTGGCAACCAACCCGCCCATGTGGTAACGGAATGAACTTCGATGTGACGTTACACTTTGAATTCTTCAGTAATAGAATATAGTTTCCAGGCGAGATGGAATTGGAATGTTTGTTTTCGTTTAAAGTGGAAAAGGAATTTCGAAGCGAAGCAATGTTTCTTTATAAATGTAATTGGAAAATACATTATACGTTAATTCGAGTAACAGTTACGTAATTCGAATCATTAATCTTGATTTATGCTTGGAAACTGAGTGAATGTAATGAGATTATGAAATTAAAAGTTTGGTATGCCACATCACGCTACTTTATAACCCCCCAGTAGAATCCCCGCGACAAGTAATTTTTAATGGATGTGTTAGGAACAACAAGCATCCACTTCAACTGTGGTTTTTATAATGCATCGAAGTGGACTTAATAAAAATAATTCGGTATTTTAAGGGGTTTTAGCTTAACTTAAAAGTGTACTTTAATAAAAAATTTTACGAATTGGAAAATAATGTGTTTTAATACGAATTGTACAGGGTGGCCACAAGTTATTGGGCGATGGTCATTGCTAAGCTGTTTAACTACACATTAAAAAGAGGCCTCCATGGCCGAGTGGATTAAGGCGTCAGCTGGGAATCCAAGGGTCCCCGGTTTAAACCTTGCGATGGACTAGACTAAAGAATAGTAAAAAGTAGAGATCTTGCGGTCGGAGGGTTGCCAACTTCGCTACCAAAATACTAGAATGTCGTCCAGAACATCCACAAAAAATTAACGGCGTATATACAGGACTGGTGCACGATATGTATGATCGGGGTCCAAAGTCCCGACGTCTATTCAAGGCGTTGGGTGCCAGCTCAGGTTTTGTCCTCGCCATCTGATCATAGTTCAAAAATACGAGGCATCGTTCCCGGGCGTTTCCTTCGAGATAGGCCTCGAACCGTTGCCAATAGCCTACAGTGCACCTCTAGTGCGACGTTAATTAACCAAAACCAAAAACCACATAAAAAACAATTCTTTGTGCAGTACTTTAATTTCTTTGTTTGTTGCTGCTAAAGCTGACCGAGTTGTTTATATATTTAAAAGAAATACACTAGGGCAAAAAAAATTGCTAATACCACTAAATAGGATAAATCCAAACATTGACCGTCGTTCAACAATTTTTTAACTACTCAGTATTCTTCTAACAAATGTTAAAACGTACCCAAGAATATTAAAGTACGTCAAACAAATGTTACTTAAAATTTCATTGCTTATTCAATAAATAGCAGGTGCACACAAAACGTAACTTTAATCAATAAAACTAGAGAATTTCCTTGCATTGAAAGAATCGTCGTCTATACGTATTCTTTAGAAATACATTTATATTTATGAAGTTTTCCTTTAAAAGAATTACTTTTGATTCATTCACCTATTCATTATCCGTTTACAGGTAAACAATAAAAATTAAGGTTTCATACCTAATTTTCGACAAAAATGAAATAAATTATTATCGCTGCAGGCAATGTTTGACTTGTGATGTTTATTCAAGAAAGGGAAGTGCAACTCGAGTTTTGAAATTTTTCTGAAAGTATTTTAAACAGTAACGTTAATTTGAGATGTTTATTTAGAGAAAATGGCGGCATGCTGTTACTTATATTTTCGAAATTTAGTTATTTTTAAATAAAATATTTTATTTGAAAGATTGCGAAATGTTTTTGCAAGCGCTAATTTAAAATAACTCATTAATTTTAAGTAGGATTAATTATATTTGCTTTAAAACAGAATTTTTAATCAAAGTAACGCTTTGAAAACTCACGAAAAAAGTTAGCGAACAATATTAATTTCTATAAACTGTTAAAATAACAATTTTTCACTTTAACTTCGCACAGTTTTCTATATTCAATCAATGGACGAGAATGACCACGTCTACAGTGACGTCACAGCTAGTTTGTTTGTGGGATAGCGTTAGAATTTCTACTCAAAACTACTAATATATTGAGAGCCCCAGTTGCTCAGTGGATAAAGCGTTCAGCTACTCATCAGAGGATTGGTGGTTCGAATCCGTGCGATGGACTTGACACAGAAAAGTAAAAAAGTAGTGATCTTGCGATCGGAGGGTTGCCAGCTTCGCTACAAAAATACTAGAAAGTCGTCCAGAACATCCAACAAATTATACTGGCGTGTATACGGGACTGGTGCACGATGAATCTGATGGGGCCAATGTCCTGACGCCTATTGAGGTTGCGTCGGGTGCCAGCTCAGGTGTTGTCTTCGTCATCTGACCATAGTTCTAAAATAACGAGGTGCATGTATGAATGTGTGTGTGAATGTGTTCCCGGGTCTTTCCTTCGAGATTGACCCCGAACCGTTGCCAATAGCCCACTGTGCAGCTCTAGTGCGACGTTAATTAACAAAACCAAACCAAACCATCCTTCGAGATAGGCCCCAAACCGTCGCCAATAGCCCACTGTGCAGCTCTAGTGCGACGTTATTTAAACAAACCAAACCAAACTAATATATTGAAAAGCTCGATGATATTTTATTAGAATATGATGTTAAAACACAAGTTAAACGTAATTAATGCAAAATGTGAACATAAAAAAAGCGATATTATTGTTTGTTTACCAGTAATCGGCAACTTCCACGTGCTCGAAATCCCACAAACAAGGCTAAACTCCGCCCCGTTCTAGTTGTCCATTTGATTGAATTCAACTTCCTGGGGCTCATGCACGTGCTATCACGTCCAGAAATCTCAGATTTCCCCAACAATGCATCCAATTTTTAATTTCATAAAATTTCTCGTTTTCAGGTGCAATGTAAAAGCACCTACAATAAAATAAATTTAAATACATTTGCAGGAAGAATTATAAAAAATCCAAAAAGTGACTACGACTTTACAATTGCAAAACTTGCTTGAGCATCAATGGGTTAAATGTGTATGCGTGTCTTTATTATGACAAAAGTGATAAATTACATACTTTTTTTTTTTAAAAATTCATACTTAGTTGTTTTACTTAATATACACATACTGACTTCAATAAAGTGGTACGCGTTTTCCAAATAAAAAAATATATACCTTTATTTATAGAGTTTGATATCGTGTTCATGAAAAGATAAATTTATAAAGACTAATAAAAAAAAAGCACTCGTATTACTTACTACCTTTATCTTTTTATGTTACAGCACATTAAATTGAACACATCTTAACATGTTTAAGCACAATAAAATGTTATATTGCCGTCTTTTATATAATTATGTCTGTCTTTGTTGACATCGCATCGCCAAAACTTATAACTCTATTTTACCCCTCATCGAAAAGCATATATCGACCTAAAACTTGTCACTGTAATGTAATAGTGTAGCCAATCATTTCTGCAAAATATGTAGAATTTAACAAGACCGTCTTTAAGGGTACTGGACGTATATTACTGCACAGGGCTTCGCGAATTTGAAAGGGTCCAAGCCAAGTTATAAAACACGATAAAAGGGATTTAGAGTAAAATGAATTCATATTTTTTATAACGCCATTATCTATTTTTTTCAATTCTTGTTTACTTATATATCTAGGGCATACATGTTTACTGGTCGTTTGTGCTGGGGAGCTTTTGTCCGAAGATTCTGCATAAAAAATGCCATCTTTTATTTTTGGGTGGTAGATGGGAGGAGAGGAAGTGCATTTCAAAAATTGGATTAATTTCAACACTCCAAACTAAAAGGTCCCACGACAGCTAAAGGCTAATTAATGATGAATGAAAAACTTCATTTTATAGAGACAAATTGGGCAGGTGCAAACATCAAACTTGTGAAACTCCACTGTAAAAAAAGTACTTAAAAATGAATACCTGAGCCTACTCGTTTTTCTTTGAGTACAATTGCATTGTAAATGTACGATGACGTACTCAAATTTAAGCAAGTGTACTTTTTAAATGTTAAACAGTGTATTTTAATATTGTTGATTTCAGCTTCTGTTCAAACCATCTTAAGAAAGCGACCTTACAAACTTAAAATAATTGTCAGGAAGATGGTTTTGCAAATGATTTGATGTCGATACTTAAAAGGAAACTTAATTATTACAACTCAATTATCTTGCTCTCCATTCTTTTGGCACACCTTTTTAACATTTCTTCTGTTTATAACTTTTTCTCGTCGCCCTGGTAGTATAACGGAAAAAACACTGAACAGCGGTGTCTGAGGATATGGGTTCGATTCCCTGTAATCCTTGGTTGTAATTGTCGATATCTATTGAAAGTGATTTATGAAGGCAGCATCGAATGTAATCAAAAATGAGTAAATTTTAGTTATTTTTGAGTACCTATTTTTACAGTGTAATAAAGATATCACACGCACTATGTAAAAGCCTCATTTGACGTTTGGGACTTTAAAATAGGTTCCGGGTAAAGAGTGCATACCAGAGAGTTGTTATATTAAATAGAGAACGCCTTCAATGACTCCACTCTCGTAAGGCCGCGGTGTCAACATTGAAACAAAAACCAACATCACGTGGTTTTAGCGCTGCCACATTTGGCGTACAGACATCTGCAGGAGTTCCAAATCTGGTGCACTTTCTTCTTTTTTGGTGATAAGGAGTTCTGTCCGTATTCAACTTTTTAACACATATGTAGGTATTTACTTATTTTCAAACAATTTTCGCTAAATATTTCCTCTTCATTAACGAAACGAAAATCTAATTTTCTTTGTGTTCAATACTCGAAAAAACGAAACTCTTTATATTTCTCCAGTTTTATTGTTCCTATTTTCTTATTGAACTATACAAAATAACAATTGAAAGAACTTCGCTTATGGTCAATTTTTTACATAAAAACTTCAGGCAATTATTTCACAAGTACAAAGTAAGAAAAATATATTTAATGTGTCTGTTAAACTCCCTTAAATTGTGCCACTCGTTAAAAACACGATATTTAAATACAAAATTAAACACAAAACCATATTACAACACTTCGATCTCGCTTAGTTCTGAAAGTCGCCAAGGCCTGCCAAGTAATATTGGCGCATGAATGAATTGGCATTTCCACCTATCACGTGGTTTCAATGATGCACACACGGAAATCAGCATTTTTATTCCTCTATTTGTATCATTACTCTATGGTGCATACAGGGCGAAATGAAACCATGCGGCTGTCTCGATCGGCACGGAACGCGACCTACCTATTTTTTTTTTTTTTAAATATGGTTTTGATGTCATTTTGTATTACAATAATAGGCAAAGATTTACAAATTGAAGAATCACAGGCACCAGGATGTATTGGGAATCCCTAAGTTACTCGTAAATCTCTGTGTAGGGTCATTCACGATAACTGCTTTGTTGACGTGGATACATTGTTGATCATATTTTTATTTCTTACTTCAAAATATTGGGGAATATTCCAGATTTTGAATTATTTCTTTTGAAGCTCTTATAATAGAATAAACTAATAAAAAAAACAAATGGGTTTATTTTTACGGAAACAAACATATTATAAAATAAAATCCAACTTTTGCGGAAGGGGCGCGAAAATGTAGCTTCAATTAAGTTATCTGTTTCAGTTGAGATATCTGCTCTACCCCTATAATCAGATCAGTAATAAAAAATTTATTTAAAATAATGACCATTCAATTACTGATATCTAACATCTAAAAGATGGAAAATTTCCTTTACTTAGAATTATTATTTCTTTTTAAGTGTTCTCACATTGCGGAAGGAGCATAGTGGCTACCAAGTACAATGCATGCAAAATGTTTAAAAATAATAAAATCAACACTTTAAAAGTTATATTTTTATTGAAATATTTTAATTATATGTGTTTTCAATACTTTCCGAAAATTTGAATCTGAGTTTTTTGTCATCAAAAACTGGTTTTGCCAAAATTTGAATAATTTGTGAATGCTTAATCCAGTTTACGTCCTCTTTGTCAGGGAAGACAGAAATTGTACCAAAGTTATTACATTTGCTCAGAAACATAACTTCTACATGACCTTTTTCAATAACGGTTATTTGTGCAACAAATAATCTGTCTTTACTTCAAACTTTTTTAACCTCGACTACAACGAAACATCACGTTTTAATATAATTTAATTTAAAACATAAACATTTAAAAATGTCCAAAGTTAATAAAAAAATGTAACTCGTATCAATTATTTTTTTGCCTTTTACACTCCCATTTGGCGTAAAACTTAGTCTGTTGCCCGAATCGTCCGTTTATGTCGCTTGGGCCACCTTTAAGCCCCTGGGGCGTATTACATATATTTGATAGTTACTGGGTTTTTTCTTTTCTTTTCTAGCAATATTATTTTATTTTATTAGGAAAAAAATAAAATTTTAAAGGTAAAAGGTGAATTTCTAATATTTTTTAATTGATTTGTATCTTGAAGTTAATGTGTATATTGCGAGGCGCATATTTCTTCATTTTCTGCCATCGAGTACCGAGTTGAACCCATCGATGATCATTTTCTACTTTTGGGGAATATTACACAGAAATTTTCTCACTGTGCTTTTTTACTACTTTGGAAACTTTATAGGCATTATTTCTCACTATTTGGTTTCCTAGGATTTTTTAACTTGCCGCTCTTTCCAGGACAGCAGGACATGTGTCGTATGATGTCTTAAAAAATGACAAGTCTGCTAAACATTCGAAATATGTTTGCTGATGGACAATCGATTTTGAAATTGGCCGGAAAGCCTATCACTCCAATAATTAATTTTAATTTAATAATCGTTAACTTAATTTTAATCGTTTAAGGTTTATCTGTTAGCATAGATAGAATTCGTATCATGCTGTGTAACATCTTATACAACAGTATAACGTATATGCAGCAAATGTCATCAATTTTCTTATAATAAACTACAGCAAAAAATAGATATACACATGCAAAACAAATGTCCCCTCCAAAACAAACTTTGAAATTTAATATTAATTGAAATAAAAATTAATTTTTAACAATAATTGACGTGGCAAAACTGTGTGAAACTTTTTAAAGGTAAAATTAAAAGGGTTTAGAAATATTTTATTTTTCAGATATTTAAAAACAGTATTAAAATTTTGTTGTGGCGGGGACATGATAATTTTTACATACAGTTATTTATATATTTTATAGAGTGTAGTTGTAATTTTCTTATTGTAATATTCAGTATAATATATTTTAAAAATATATTCCTTCAGTTTAACTTTAAATCCTACTGTAAAATATTGTTAAAAATTAGAAAATGTGTTTATCGCATTTTCCCCTTAGAAGACCTTAGAACATAAAAATATAACTCATAATGAATCAGATGACACAAGATATTTTTATACTAATCCAAAATTCATTAAAAAAAGTACAGGACATAAATACCTTGGAATGGCCCAATAGTAAATATATATGATTGTGTGTTTAACAAACTTAAGCGCGCCAACTAAAACCACCAAACTCGCGAAAGAGGAGGTTACCATTTTGACTGTAATGTATTTTTTAATAAATATGTTCGCAGTGGATTTCTGTTCTAGTTCAGACATTTGGATATTTTTTTTTATTTGATATGGGATATCTCACTTGGTCTATTCTAAGAAATAAGAAATATCCGGTTATCCAGCATTTAACTATCCAAAAATCTCTAATTACTGGGCCGTTTAAAAAAAAATTGTCCTGTTTCAAAAATTCTTTTATTGTTAAATAAAAAATAAAATAAAATTTTCTTTTCAATCAGACTTTTTGTTAAATAACATTTTTCCGATTTCAAAATATTTTCATTGTTGGGATTGAACCACAATATAATTTAGTATAGCCGATAACTATTAAACCGAATAATCTAAAAATATGCTATCGGAGGGTGGGAAAAAGTGGTCAATAACCTGAATTTACTAATGTGAATAATAACCTCCTGTGTTAAAATAAAGATTTAAAAAGGAAAAATACCATAAACTTTTTTTAAAATGTTATAACGAACTTTAAGGAAAAAAAGTTCTAAAATGTAAAAAAAAATTATGTTTAATTTTACGAACAAGTCGGAAAAAACATTAATGTTTAATATTAATTATAATTTTTTTAAGTTGGTGCTAATTTACAAAACCCATACTGAAACTTACGCGCTGATTTCAAAAAGTTTTAACAAGTACTAAAATTAATATTAAATGTTAAAAAAAAAATTTCAACTTGTTTGTAAAATTATGTATTTCCAGCGCTTTTTTCTTCAAGTTAGTTTTCTGTTTTTCAAAAAAGTTTAGTTTCTTATCAGTAACAGTAACAAAGACGTATAAAACTCGTAAGAAGATTTTATTGTATACATTTTCAGAACTTTTATAAATATGACCATAAAACCGAAAAAAAAAACACTCACCTAAATATAATATATCTTCTTCAGACGACTGCGACTAAAAGTGTCGCTCGACCAATCCCGGCGGGACGAACGATTTCAGCAGATGCAGACAAAAACAAAGCACTAAAGAACGAATGGAAGATCCTCTTACGAATTCCCGCGCAAAAAAGCCGCGGAAAAGATATTCGATTCTGCAAAAGGAAACCACCTTCCGGATCGTTTGGTGAACGGAGCAGTTGTGCGTTCTCGTTCCCGCCGTGGGACACTCGTTTGTTGAAAGACAGCGCCCTCTGGAGGTTCAATTCCATTCAAATTATCGTTTGGGATAGATAAGAAATTAAACTGAATATCTAAGCAGTTGCTTCGACTTTCGGCCACGATGTCTTACGTGAAATGTTAACCTACACACAAAAACTTGTGAATTGAGAATTTGTTTTTATTGAAAGAATTTGAATTAAAAACAGTATATTATCAAAGTTTTTATTTTTCTTAATGTAAAATTTTTTAATAAAGTATTTTTTTCCTCAGGGAACAATTAATTCTTTTAAATGTTTACGCTGAATTATGCAGCGGCTGGGATTCGAAACCGCAATGTACAGACAATTATCCACTAATATATTTTTTTGCGATGTTCCCATTTAAACTGAATCCTCTTTAGTGGATGTCTTGCCCCAAAAAAAAATTTAGAAAAGTAAAAAACGCCCCCCCCCCCCCCCCCCCAATTGCAAATTGCACTAGAGGGATTAACCCAGTTCAAATGTTTGTTTTATAGGGGGAAGAGGAGGGGGGGGGGGGGGCTTAACGTTTTTTACTTTTCTAAAGTTTTTTGGGGTTTAAAGTTTTTTAAGTGTGATATCAGTCCTTTTTTTTCAACCCATCTTTTGGACAATCTCAGACCAATTGCCATTTAAACTTTTTAAAAATAACTATTTGCTTTACCATGTTTTTTACTTTTCTAAAGTTTTTTGGGGTTTAAAGTTATTTAAGTGTGATATCAGTCCTTTTTTTTCAACCCATCTTTTGGACAATCTCAGACCAATTGCCATTTAAACTTTTTAAAAATAACTATTTGCTTTACCATGTTTTTTACTTTTCTAAAGTTTTTTGGGGTTTAAAGTTTTTTAAGTGTGATATCAGTCCTTTTTTTTCAACCCATCTTTTGGACAATCTCAGACCAATTGCCATTTAAACTTTTTAAAAATAACTATTTGCTTTACCATGTCTATAGATTAATCCGATAGTTAAAAAAATAATTAATCACACGCGAGGTGTTAAAATTTAGGATTAAATTAACACGTTCGCTGCCAGCTGCTACGAGATACTCCCCCCCCCTTCTTTCATCAAATTGGTATTTGTGACGTCTCACTTTATCTACCTTATCGAGCAATAGGGACAGAATGGTTGCTAGATTATTACGGTTTTATCTTCTCCCGCGAAGAAGCAATGGGGGAAAATATTCAATAATGTTAATTATTTGAAATGCTTCTATCTTCATTAATAATTGTAAAAGTAAAATGAAATTTTTTGCATCGAACAAAGGGTTGGTTTGGTTTGATTAATTAACGTCTCACTAGAGCTGCACAGTGGGCTATTGGCGACTGTTCGGGGCCTATCTCGAAGGAAAGACCCAGGAACGATGGCTCGTGTTTTTGATTCATGGTCAGACGAATCGAATAAAGGGAATTTTTATCTTTCAGACGGTGCACCTTTTATTTTGTAGAACGTATTATGTCTTTTAGGATTCAATTACTTTTTTAGCTAATTAAACTTATAAATAAATTATATTATAAACTAAAAGTAACCAAAGGGCCTAGTTATCTATTATCTATAATCTATTAACCAAAAGAAAAGGTTGAATAATATAGTGTCTAGCTTGTATAACTAATTCGGCTTTCATAATTTGAAAAAGTGACAAATCGACTTTCTTTACGCAAATTAAAAAAAACTCCGTATCTCCGTTGATTTTTAATTTTAAAAAATATTCTTGTATTAAATGTTGCACTGATACGGTTCTAACAATACTAGTTTTATTCTTTTACAAAACACTAGTTCGGATTCTGGAATATGCTTTACGGACGCGGCTTCACATAAGGAGTTGTGCAGAGTAAATTAAGTTCTAGTCCGGTCGGGCGTTCGTTTCTTGTTGACTGCTTTGGCGAGCTGGCGTTATTTTTTCTTTTTGGTTTAGCGTTGCGAACCTGACCGGGTAGCTTGATTGTGATTACATATATTTTATTTTCAACAGGGCAGAATTTTTTTTTTTTTTTTTTTTTAGCCGGAGTAGATAAAAGAGTATATTTTACTCCAACTTTGTTGTTTTTTTCACTTGTTGATCACCTCGGAGAGCCAGACAGATTGTTTTATTTGTCCTGCAAGCCTTAGTAGACAAAGGATGGTAAGTTGAGCTTTGAGGGTAGAAACAATGATTTCCAAAGACTTAGTAAGAGAGTCCAACTTTTCTGTTGTTTTTAGTTGTTGCACCTGAAGGATAGCAAACTTTTTTGATAATTCCAGGAACTCCTTGCGACTGATGGAATTTGCCGGAGGTCTAACTGCGGCCACGTTGAATTACAAAAAGGAGAACACTACCTGGAACTTGCACGGAAGAAATTTTATTGAATTCCGACAAAGTTTTAGAAAAGTAATTTTAGAAAAATGCAATGGCATAGTGCCATATTCTATAATAAATAGCCATATATGAGCTCTTTTATAAAGAGACAGCTCAAAACAGTTTTCAAATAAGAAAGGTTATGTTCATGCCATAATTATCGCATGAACAACCCCCTCCACACACACACACACACATTCGTTGTAACTATGTTCATGGATGACATACCCATGACAGTACTACCACCGACTTGTTTTAAAACTGCCTGCAAACTAATTATTTTTAAATGCATTTTTAAAACAAAACATTAATATTCGTGAGACAAAGGGTACGATTCGTCACTGCTTCGGGAAATTCCTTTTTTTTATACCTCACATATTAAGATCCGTTATGTGTGAGAACCGCAAAAAGGATCTTTACTACTGGAATAATATACATGATGATTGATAAAGATTAAGACGAGCAACAATCTCAGACGCAACTAGCACGAAGCGCCAAAAGCGAAAAACTTCTGCGTGACTTCTTTCTATTAATTATTATTTGTAAATAACGGTTTTGGCTAATTTATTATTTTTTAAATTTCAAGCCAAAGTTATAAACTATATATTGCTAATAAACCCTCGTTTATAGAAATTTTGGATATAACCTTTTTTTCATGTGTCGAAACATCATATTAAAGTACGAAACATGCCCTCGAGGGGTTTTTTATACGGTGGTTGGACCAAATAATCCAGCGTCTCAGAGGAAAAAAGTAACTTTTACAGAAGAAAAAACGCGAGGACATATTTAGAGATTAGATGAATATTCGGTATTCGGCCAATCATTAGCCGAATAGCTGTCATAGAAGCAAGGCGTAAAAACAGGCTTTGGAAGAAATATATCAAATGTGAAAAATTTAATTGTGAATTTCAATAAAATAATCTTTTTAAAAAAGAGAAAAACGCCTTTAAGATAAATGCGCAAAAAAGTAAACAATATTTTTTAATTTTACGAACGAGTTGCAAATATTGAATTATTTGATATCAATTTTATACTTATTAAACCTTTTTAAAATCGGCGCCAAAAATTATGTATGATTTTTGTAAATTGGCATCAACTTGCCAAAAAGTATAAATAATTAAAAAATTGATATTAAATAATTCAGTTTTTTCAACTCTTCTGTAAAATTAAAAAAAAAATTTACTGGTTTTTTTAAAGTTGGTTTTTTCCTTTTTTTATTTTTTTAAAGATTACTTTTTCCTTTTCAGATTTTTAATTTAGCAGGGGGCTTTGTCTCCTAGAATTATTGACAAAGAAATTCATGTAACAACTTGTGCTCGCATTTTTTCTCAACAATGTATATATTGTAAAGCAATCCCTATCCATGCCAATAAATGCTGGGTAAATGAAATGTTGTACAACTTCTAATAAAAAATGAAAACATTGTGAAATTAGAGAAGCTGTTTATAAAAAAGTCCGATTAATCGATTTTTCCGGTTATATAACAGACGGATAACCGATTTTTTTTTTTACAGTTTTTGCATAAGTTGATTTTTTCCTATCCAACAAAAAAAGAATTTTCAATATCGGGCAATATTTTACACTACACTACATTAGACTTAACCACATTTGACAATTTATACCACATTGTAAGCTTAGTTAAAAAAAAGTCATTTGTGTTTTAAAAAAAACTTTTATGTCAGTTGACATACTTGACGTATTTTTTGACAATGTAAACTTTGTTCATTTTGTTTTACTTTAATTTCTAAAAATAAAAATGTTACAATGTGACTTACACTGCAAGAAAGGACAAGATTTTTTGGATATCATTTCATTTTATGTTTTCTTCTTCATGCTTTGTTATAAAAAAAATTATGTTAAGTGAGTTTTATTGTATAGGGTTCGAAGTTTATTTAGGCAAAAAATATATTTCTAGAAGTGTTTTCAAATTATTTTAATTTAAATTAATCTGTGTGACTTACACTATAACTAAAACGTGACACTATAATCACCCAAAGCAATTGTAAAATGATTTAAATAAAATTTAATTAACATATTACATAATTTGAAAAATTATAATGTGGAAAACTATAATGGAATTTACAATCAAAGCTTCGCTCATGCAATTTTTTTTTTATGTTTTTAACAATTACAATATCTGCAGCACCTTCTTTTTCTGGCCAATGGAAATTATTCCTTGAGCATTGCAAAAACTCCACTTTTATTGTAGAGCCTTCTTTGGCAATGAATTGTCCAACAAAATTTTTCACTTTTCTTTTTCCTACAAATGAAACCTATACCCAATTACCACTTTTAAGTTCTTCTCGATTGTTATCTTTTTCCTGAGGTCTTCTCCGTTTTTGTTCAGTTCTCTAAGGATAACAAAATCCTTGATGCCAGATGCATTATATATGCTATCCTTTTCATAATTTTTTTTTATCAAAGATTTTATTTCATTGCTTAGTGTAGTAATCACAATAAAAACTCGTCTCATAGAAACATTGCGTCAAGAATATTAAAATACAAATACAACGTTAAAATACGCAATACAAATCCAAGAGCTCTGGACATGTTTTGAGAGATACATCTCCCTTCACAGCAGAAATGAAAAGTCTGTGTGTACAATAAAATGGAAATAAACCCTGAATTGAAAGTGTTGTCAAGGAACAAAAAACTATCTCAATCGGTTGGAGTTAACTATTGTGTACCAACAAGCGGGAAATACTGGGACCGCAAATGTTTCATTGACAATAGAATAAGTATTGCTAAAAATATGAAACGTATCCAGGAAGTCAAGTTCAACTGGAGATTTGGGTTTGCAAATTAAATGTGGGTTAGAAAAATTAAATATATGACCATCTTCCCAAAAGTGCTTGGCAATGGAGGACTTCTTTATTTCTTGTTTGACAGTATGTGCTTGGAGCTCCTTAATACGAAATCTCAATGCTCTCCTTTCTTGACCGATAATATGACATGCCACTATGACATGAAATACTGTATATGCCCCGCAGTTATTAAGGTCGTCAATATGGGGTCTTTAAGTTGTGTGAAGAACTTAAACTTTTGACAGAAAAATACCATGGCTCAAAAAAGTGACGATTCCCGTGACAATAATCCTCCATTGAATCAACCGCAACCATCATATATGTAAAAAATAACATAAAAATTGCGAAATTAGTGTCAAAAATTATAAATCTATATATGGGGGGGGGGGGGGGGGCGGCGGCGGTTATGCGAACGAAATCGTCTGCTGTTAACGGCGACATTTCCTTAACGAGGTACAAAGGCCAGCGGGCGGAATGGGTTAATAATCGGCTTATGGTCGATGCGGTCTACCTTTCTTTATATGATGGTATGCCTATGCGAGGAGTTATGTGGGAGGAATGGAAAACTGTTGTTGTTGACTCCTCCTCCACGTGGTACAAATGTCAGAGGAGGAATGGGTTTGCGTCCATCGTCTGTAGTAATGGGTAGGGGATAGGATACGAATTTTAAAAAAAATTGGTTTGGTATTGCAGTAAAAATTTTGACTTATTATTTTAAAAGGTTCAGTATTAAAAAGTGCGGGGGCAAAATCCGAAAAATGTGCTGGGGTACTGTTTCTCCTGGCCTCCCCCCCCCCCCCCCTCGTTTTTCTTCTTATATTCTCGCCATTTTGTGAAACTTAACGATAAATGTTGACATAGGTGCCTAATAAAAGTTTTTCAGAGATAATTAATATTAACATTTATAAGAGTTGTTCCTCTCTAAATTTTTGGGATTAATAATCGGCACAACAGTTTTCCTAAAGGTTAAAATATGAATGTTAATCAACAGGAGTAAACGTACATCCAAGTTATTGTATAAACAACTGCAACATATTATCAATCTTTCCAGTTCTTGCAGGACATCGCTAATAAAATTTCCGTTATAAATTGGAACTTTTAACACTGTGATTCCCCCCGATGGGTGACAAATTAAGAATATTATTTATTTCGCTATAAATATTGTATATGTATCAACTTATTTCCTTCCCGTGCGTAGAACGGGTTTTTCAGCTAGTAACTACCTAAACTATTAATTTATTAACTATCTAGATTAATTTCGTTTTTAATTAAAAATTGACTATAATCATAGTTTCAGTTTGCAACACTGCTGGTTTGCAATAGTCATAGTTTGCAAACAAAACTTAAATGCTGTTCGTGCTGCCATCTCTTGGAAACTAACTAAACGATTAAAGATAGACAAGTATGAACTACATTTATTTGGTTTACTATAGATAAATGGTCAAATTTTATTGAATTAAGTCAATTAATTTAGTATGAATTGGCAAACAAATTATTTCTTGCACAAAGTTTTTGTTAACCTTTATGTGTAGGCTGGGACAATATGTGTCCCATGGACAGGGGTGCCCATCCCCCCCAAACTCAATGGCGCAAATCCCCCCCTAACTCAATGGCGCAAATCCCCCCCTAACTCAATGGCGCACCCCCCCCCCCAAAAAAAATCTCTACCCCCTCAAATTTAAAGCAGATAACTTTATTAGAATCTAAAATTTTCAACTGAATCCACACTAAGCTCCCCATTTCGTATTTTATAAATCAGTTGGAGATAAAATCAAGATATAAATTTGGTTATACTTTAACTTATATACATTAACTTATATGTATGGAACTTATATATTGAATTAAACTTTCGCTCCGCATCTCTTTATAACGTTTCATTGATACAAACAAATGGTGCTTAAAGTCAGGTTCGTCGGTAAAATATAGGGTCGAAGGTTCAGATAACATAATTTTGTCGAATAAAATTGTAATTTCAGAAATGTATTAATTGTTAAAACATGCTTTAAAATTCATAATAAATTCCATAGAACTTATTATTGTCTGTCCGCTAAGAATCGATCGATTTCGGTTTAAGAACCGCAGCTTTGTTATGGTCTAAAAATCTGGTGTTCTCTACAAAATGTCATCGATTTGTCTAAGTTTTTGATTTCAATTCCACCAGAAAATATAATTTACAAATGGATATTTAAAAAATTTGAAATCCCGGTTTTGGAATTCAATTTTGTAAACACCTAAAAATAGTTACTGTAGAAATGCTGACGGTAATCTCTGATTGTTCAATTTCAGAAAAACCCTTGCAATCGCTCCATTTAGACTAAAATAACTACCTACAATATTTTATTTTATTTGTCAGTGATATATGCAAAATCACTCTAATTAGCAGAAACACATGATGTAAATAGGTTTTACTCTAAATGCTCAGAAACAATTGCCTCTTACATGTCAGCCAAATGCCACTGAAAATGCTTAAATACTTTATATATAAGAAAGAAAAGCTTTCTGATTGAAATCTAAAAAACGGCTATTTTTTTAAAAATACATCATGACATCAAAGAAATAAAATTGATGTTATTTACGCGCGTTAGATACAGATGGTTCTACGAGTGTATATGTAAACCACATAGTTTGTATTCCCCAATCACAGCGCCATCTATAAAAGCTAATGCGCTTTAATAATGTCCCCATTCAACACGGACGTTATTTGCGCACGTTAGCTTTTGCGATAACTCTGCGATTGGTCCACCACGTGGTGTGAATGACCCAATCAGGTGCTTCTGCAAAATGCAACGCGGCGTAATTAGCGTCCGTGTAGAATGGGCCTTAGAATATGTTTTTTACTGGTTAAGTATACTTTCTCTTACCTAATGGTATAAACAAAACTGGTATATATAAAACACGGCTACATATATGGTCAAACAGAAATATTTATGAAAAAGTGGGAAAATTCATGTCTTAACGGTTAGAGATGTCAACATGAACTAAAGTACAAATTATAAGTAATGAAATAAACTTGTGAAAGTTTTACTTAAAAAAAAACATCTATTAACCCCAACAAAATAGACAGGTAAACACAAAGATAGAAAAAAAAATTATCGACTAAATTCATGCAAAATACTGAACGCTGTTGGTTTTGTTTAAAATCACTTCTACTCTTATTTTTGGCTATTTTAAATATAACTATCAAATGCAAAAACTTTATTTTATCGAATTTTAAGAAATCTTTATTTAAATTAAAAATGTATTAATAATGACATTTAATTTCAAAATGCCGTATGATATTTATCCACTTACCAGTACAGTTTATCAAACTCAGAAAATACTTTTCATTTAGTTATTTTTTTACAATTTAAATATTCTCAGCTTTACTCCACATTTAAACTGCACGTTCACAAAAACCATTCGTCCTTGCTGACTAAAATATATTATCCATTCTTTTATTGTAACACCATTGAAATTATTTAAACTGATTCGACGCCAAGACTAAACTCAAATATAATAAAACCACCTACGCTCAGTAGCGGCGATTGGGTTCTAAAAATTCAGTTTGGCTTTCATAATACTACTCGTATTCAACGTAGATAAATATCGGCGCCAATATGTTTCCCGCTAAAAAATCAAGACCTATGGTCGCGCCTATTTCCTTTGGCTTTTTTTGTTTTTGTTTTATTTGAACGATGAGTATTTTGTAATGACAGAAGTGGCTCCTAAATGTCTGTGTGCTGGCAGAAGATACAAGATACTACGAGAAAATAAAATCGATTGTAAATGTAATATAAGCACCAGAAAAAAATAGGAGAGGGTTGGGGTAGGAAATTTTACTTTAGTTCGTCAATTCAGTAACACAATTTACTAAATATTTTTTTTAGTTTAAATTTAAAAAGTATGGGGGGTACATTAAAAAAAAGTGGGAGAGGGGAGCGTCCTCCCTAATCGCCACAACTGTTGCTTATTAGTGAACAAACGTATGATAGTAATTAGTTTCTTATGTTGTATATAAAAATCGTAATTTACGTTATAAGTGTCGTTGAGATGCGGAAACAGTTTATGCTTCCATCATTGCAGTTTTTTTTAAAAAACATATGCCACATATTAACAAACAAAATAATTAACTTTGTTAAAGTCACCGTTTTTTTTCCAGTTTTTGTTGCAGTCTGCAGTCCTGAGTTTATAGCAATCTTCATATTTATTTTTACATTTTTTCTTCCTAACGGAAAAGTTATTGCCTTACAGCGTTTTTTAATTTAAATCTCAGCACTGAAGTGTATAGTCTAAATGTATGAACCGGACAAAGTAAACGTGTATGTCCTCCTAGATATATATGAGTAACACATATTAAAAAAAATACTAAAGTTTTAAAAAATATGATATTTTCTCTGAAATAGTTTTCTTGGTTTTTTTTACTGACCCCCCCCCCCCCCCCCAAAAAAAAAAAAAACGAGGGGTCCTGTGCGGTGGCATGCGCCGCACAACCCTAAGATTCTTCTATATCCATTAATCAGATAATTTTTGTAATTTATTTTGTAGATTTTTCTAAAATGGCATTTAATTTTAACAGAATAAAGACTTGCATTTTCAAACAAGAGTATTTTTTTACAATTTCGTCAGCTTTTGTGTCGCAGAGGCGTTTCTTGAAATGGCTGGAAATTCCAGTGACTGCGGACGTATTATATATGCAAAATTATTTTTTGCCCAAAACATTCCCCCTGAAAATTAAATAATAATAAAGAAATTAAAAAAAATCCCCCCCAAAAATTCTGATGGCGCAACTTGCGCCATAATCCCCCCCTATGGGCACCCCTGCCCATGGAGTATAGAGATCTAGTGGTAGGATTGGGATACTTTTGAACCATGGTATGGGGGAATAATTTTTTTTAACTTTTCACCCCCCCCCCCCCCCCCATAGCCAGTTTAAAATCAAAATTATCTTTTTAATAAATAATAAGTGAAAAATAAATTTAAAAAATCTAAAAAAATATCTCTGATTTCTATAGAGAACATGCACGTCACATTTCCTGGTCTACCCCACATGTATCTCCTGCTCCTTTTCCCTGAAGGGATGATTTTAAGGAGAACAGTGGTCAAACAACCTTGATGACAGAAAAAAGTACCGTCATCAAAACACAAACTATTGGAAGATTCAAGACAAAAGAAAGGAGCATCGTGCAAAAAATGTGCTGATATGTTTAAAGTATGTACTCCTTTTTCTATTCAAATATTTTTTGTTTATTGAGATTGTCTTTGAAAATACCAAAAATTAAATAATTTTTTTATTCTATTACATTTGCAAATTAGCTTTCTGTCACTCAGACGTGTTACTTTTCCGCTTTTTTTTTTAAAAAAAATTTGGGTTTTGATCATTCCCAAGATTGATGCACATTCGTTTGACAAATTTTATGGGGGATTATTAAAAAGTTATATTCAACTATTATAAATACGAAGGGCACGTAATGGAAATGTGCTCTTCGTATTTACGCCCCCCCCCCCCCCCCCTCCCTCAAGGCTACGCCACTGTTACAAATTGGTGCAATGTTGTTCAAATTTTGATTCTATTAATTGCATCTTCCATATAAGTAAAGCAAATCTAAAAAAAGAATCTACTAGGAATTTGATCGAAAATGAATGAAATATTCTCCTTTTCCCCTTCCTTGTAGCCAATAAACGCACATTGGATAAAATATTTACAAAAATTTATAATAATTATATCTTTATTTTTCAAATATAATTACAGAACCTGTAAAGTTTAAATCCCTCTAATCACACTTTACATAAACATCATAGTTTCAATAGCATTTGGCAAGAATATATTTTTGAACATTCATAGTAACTATCCATGTGCAAAACACACACTACCAACAAAACTTCTTATACACTAAAAACAAACTACGAAAACCCAACCAAAGGGAAAAGCATAAAAATTGCACACATAAATACAGACTGTTTTCTCTCCTTTTTGATATCAATGAACAACTAGACCTATACGCAAACTAGACCTCGTGTAACTTGTCTCGTGTTACCAAATTTGAACGGCGCTGTTGGTGATCCTAAATGCTCTTTTAAGAGCATTAAAGTAGCATTTGGTTGGTTTCAAACTTTCCAAATTGATTAAGTGGTAGAACAAAATCGGATTTACATTACTGTTTAATGTTTCGTAAATTTGCTGAATATTTTAAAATTTATAACACACCAGAGTAGCAAAACCTCAAGTTCTGAATCTGGAGTTGGTTGAAATAATGTTGCACTAGAACTGCAAAGGGGGCTATTACCAACGATTGAGGTCTGTCTCGAAAGAAAGACACAGGAACAATGCTCATATTTTTAAGCCATCGTCAGATGACAAAAGCAAGATCCGACACAGCCTAAATAGGCGATAGGACATTGGCCCACGATCAGATTTAATATGCACCAGTTCTTATACACAGTGGATATATATTTAGGTTTCAAAAGGAACAGAACCCTGAATCTGTGGGTTCTATGGTAGATTTAGGAAGGATTTCAATTTAAGCAGATTAACGCTTTCGGAAAGCCGGTCAAACGAGGTAAAATTTATTCATAGGTCAGTGTGAACAACAGTAAGGCTGTAGTAGTAATACCTCTGAATAAAAGAAAAATTATAAAAAATACACTAAGAAAGAAAATTGTATATTTTTTAATAATAATCATACACAATTTTATGAAAAAATATATTTTTAGGTAGATCTAAACTTTTTATAGATGCAACTTTTATTTGTATGACAGTAACATTTGCAAAATCAGTTGCACATTTCACGATTTGGGTGGTTCTAATAAATCTGTACATCAGCGGTTCCCAAATAGCATTAAGCCATGGACCCCTAGTTATAAAACTAAAATATGACTACATACCCCTTTTTTCATATTTGAGGATGGTCCCCTCGCTTTCTGGGCATGTATGCCTTTCAATTTTGCTTAAACATAAAAATGAAGGGGAAAAAAATTCTGATAGTATTATTTTCTGGTAATAATATTTTTAAATTTTACATAGCTTTTTTTAAGAAATTGGACACAAATGTACCCAAAAAATACATGAAAGGATAACACCACAATCAGAAGTTTAATTATTTTAAATCTTTAATTATGTGTTAGCATTGTTAGCCCACATTTTGGGAACCACTGTGCTACACTATTAAGAAAGAGGCACTTGTAAATTTTTACAAATGTGTATGGAATGAATGGAAAATGAGAAAGGAAAGATATATTGAACAAATCATAGAATCAAACACACGCATGTTTGGTCAAATGAAAAATTAGAGGAATTTGTATTTTCATGGTGCCCGATATGCATATTAATACTTATTTAAAATCAGACATTCAATAAAATTAAATTCACGGATAAATCGCATGTTAGTATAATTGATAACAGTGACATTACATTCAAGTAGCCTACCTCTCTTGCTTCCTGTGTAGTTTTTAAAACTACTAGCGGTTTAAATATTTATGACATTTTGATTCCCTATGTAGTTTAGTAATTTTTTTAATATGCAAATTCAATTGCTTTCAAAATGCACTTAAAACATCTACAAAGACATTGATATATATCCTGTCAAAATAAAAATTATGAAAGATATGAACACAAGGTATAAACATGGTTTTATATGTGAAATGGTTTTAAAATAGTTTCGGGCTTCGACATTTGGCGAAACTATCCCAGTAAATGCTGTTTCTTTAAGACTAATGAAATATTTAGACATCTACAAGTCAAGGAGTACAGTAACAAAATCTTTTCAAATGCCTCAATTTAAATTTTATAAAGTAAAAAAAAATTAGAAAAAGGTATTAACATTTCTATAAGTAGTTTTTTAAAATTAAGTTAGTAGGACAAATGTAAAATAAGGAAATTCTTTATAGATACGATACTTGTTAAAAATATATAATTTAAATATCCATATTGTACAACTTTTAAGACACATGTAGAAAAAAGTTGGTTTTTTTTTGCCAATTTCATTTTTTATTAACAAAAATTTTCATCAAAAGTTCAAAAAATTTCCAAGAATTAAATTTTTAATATTAAGTACAAAAAATAATAACCTAATTTTTGACACAATGACCAGAACTGTAGACAGTCTAAATAATTAAAATTACCAACTCGTTTGTTCGGTTTAGGCACATGTGCAGATTACTATTTTTTCATGTTATAGCCAATCAACAAGGCACCAAACATTTTAATACCAAGTGCAATTTTTAAAAATAAAGATACACTTCTTACAGTAATAATTGTCAGTAAAATATTTTAACCCTTTTTATGAACCCTTTGACTGTCACATGGGTTAATTCCGATGTAATGCGAGGTGCTTGCAATGCACGTGGCAACAAAATCTTAATCAACATGTCCAGTTGGGCACATAGCCGTCATGAATGCAAAACCACAAAAAATATATTTTTCGGGCCTCACATTTAAAACTGCAATTCAACAACTTTCTTCTATTCCCACTATTGCAGTAGGTCACAAATATAGACTAAGCATGCTTCCATCCAGTTCCATAATCACATAAAAAACAAATCTTAATCATCTGTTAAAAAAAAAGTCGCATTTCTTTATATTAAAAGGTTTACCAAATAAGCATATATCACAAAGTAAAGGGCATCGCTACATTATAAGCACTTGAGAGATTTTTATAACATCCGGCAACATAATATAATTGAAAAATTTATGAAATCATTTTTTGCAATTCTTTTATTTTATAAGTTTTGATTATGGAATTAAATTTTTATAGCATTGCTGGTTAGAAAATTTTATAATGCTTAAAGTGCAGCCATACCCTATAAAGTCATGAACACAGTAATTTGTTTTGATTAAAATACTTTTAGGCATATCTCTAACATGATCAAATGATAATGATTAAAAAATATGTAATACAAATACGATGCCTATGCATTACTATATACAATGCGACTTTTACTTTTCTTAGACCATATTGCTTGAGCAAATATATATATAAAAAAATAGTTGTTGGTATAATGCAGCCTACCCAGGTATGAAAAAACAAAACCCAAATTACATTTAACCTGAAAATATGCATAGAAAAATACAGAAGTTACAGTATCTGGTATGGATTTGTACAAAGAAGAGTGTGTGTGGGTATGTTTTTATACAAATCTACGGTTTTATTCAAACTTTGATGAAATTTTGCACATTTGACCTTCAAAACAAGAGGAAAATCACTGTTTACAAGATATTTCCAAAAAACCCTACTCCCACCCCAAACAGAAATAGCTTCTTACTAAAACCGCAAAATGTCACAACAGGCCGGCCAGATGGCCCGGGCAATATCGGGTACTTCAGTTAGTAATTGATAAATGTATTTACTTCTATGCAGTAATTTTTATAAACTTAAAACACATTTCATGCAGAAGTAACCACAAATGGCAAATTACAGTCATCGTCAAGTAGTGGACACAAATCTATACCAGATTTAGCACAGCATGCATATGATATTTTTAAAGAATTATTAACTATCTGATTAAAAAAATTAATAATTTTTGCTTTAAATTCATCATCTATCCAACTGCTTTCTAAGTGATTTATAAAAGCCCTTATCTGTAATAATGGCAATTAAAAAGTTCTTTGTTGGTGTGATATTGTAGGTTGAATTTATAATTCAATATTCATTTTTATTTCATTGTTTAACTAGAATTATATATCAAATGTTCACTGCTAATGATAAGACAATTTTTATATTTAACAATGGTATACCCACAGCAAATAATCAGAAATGTTCTTTTCCTTTATCATCATGTTTGCCAAAGAAAAAGATCAAGGAAATGTTTATATGCAAACTGTGCCTTATATTTAAGAACATAACTGAAAAAATTGTGTACAAAAAAAAAACAATCATGTTGGGGAAGTCTGATGTTTTTTTAATAATTGGAGACTTAAAGTAATTTTTTAGTATTTACTTCTGCAACAAAAATTGTGGCAGTTTGCCAAAACAAAATTGGAAATCACACATGGTGTACTTTTGCAAAGCCATCAAAATTTGCTGTACTCGTTCAATATTGGCGACTTTTACAAACATGGTTGTGATAATATACAAGTACCAAATTTTGCAATTTAACCCAAAAAGTATTGATACTTAGAATACAATTTAAAATCATAATTTTAATACTGCGTCGCCTCAGAATATTTCTTAATTTTGGACCCCAACATCAGTTTCTGAATATGGTCAGCCGAACAAGCAACATTAAGGAAAAAAGTTATATGCCAACTGTAACCTATATTTTGTGACATAACTGAAAAACAATCCACGAAAACAATTTAAATTAATCACAATTTTAATAGTGCCCCTCTTCTAAATAACCTTTTATTCTAGGCGGCAACGGCAGTTTCTGGATATGGTCGTACCTCGTAAATTGCCTAATAACAAAACGGCACAGATACTGCAACGACCGAACTTGCGTGAACCTGGAAATCGGCTTTGTTAGCCGAACCGGGAATGACGGCGAGCCAGGCGAACGACTCCTGGAGTAGCAAAACACCCCGGACTGTGAATAGCACATCGACTGCTGGATCAGTTCGACAATGGACGAGTGCCCTTCAGGCTCAGGCTGGGAATAGAAGCTGAACAGGCCATTGCTGTGCTCTATTCGCGTGTGCAGAGTCTTGCCGTAGGAACGGAAGCTCAGACTGAGGATGTAACGGTCGTCGGAACTGTCCCTTACCAGGAACGCACCGTCTGGTTGGTCGACCAGTTTCTCTTCTGCTTCAGATCGGTTGATTGGGCCCCAGTACCAGCCATACTTAGAGAGTTTGTACAGTTCTTGGGTTAGGTTGCCTACGCGGGGCACACCAGGGTCAATGGCAGCATCGTAGAGGGTTCCATAGAGGGTTATCTGCATGGTGGCATTCTCTGGCGAGGCGGTTACGTCAAGTAATTCGGAGGACTCGCGGTTGTCTGGGTGATTTTGTTCTAGGCCCTCTTCGGGAGGGAAGTTAGGGGTTTGGGCAAGACTAGGGCATACATCACAGGACACGTTGGACAGACTGTAGGACGCGAGGTTGCTCGAACTGTGGGGTTGTCTGCCGAAGCAGGAGCAAGGTTCGGGATCGTCCGATACGCACGGGATGAGTTCTGCCACATCGTCAGTTTTGCTGTCCGCTTGTTGGTGGTTCTGGGAGCGGAGAATGGAAGAGCTGATAGGCCAGCACTTGTCCCCCTGTTTCAGCTTCCGAGTCCTGTAGTGCTTCAGTTCGCAGTTCTCGCTGTGGCACTGACACACATTCGAGTCCGATCGAGCCCTGCCGCCGTCGCACCTCTTGTTGCGCTTGGATTTTTTCAGCTTTTTCTTGATCGTACTTAGAAGGTTGGTCTTATTGGCGCCGTCGCTGCAGCACGGGGGTCCCAGGACCGAAGGGTCGGAAGACATGGGCTCCCTATCCGCCGCGGCGACCCCGATGCCATTGGTGGCAGCGACGCCATTTGTATTGACGCCCTCAAATCGTAAACATTGCTGGACTCTGCGACTCACCTCGAGCGGACTGAACCTCGATAATTCGAATCTCTTCATCATCACAGGGTTTGGGGGCTACCGCATTCCGGGGAATACAAGTGACTTTAAAGTCGAATTTGGGCTGAAATATTTCAGTAAATATGACAAATTTACACTGATAAGGGATTTAACAACAAACAGAAATTCCATTACCATTGCCACTCATAAATAAAATAGTTTCACTTAAACTTGGTCTAGTTTCGATTCACATACTCAATATTAAATATTTTATTTATCAATTATCTTACTTTTCTAACAAAAATAGTTACTAAAAAAGTTTAAATGAATTCAATTATGCGTGTTTTTTATTCATATTTTCGTTTAATGTCTTATAAAGCTCATTAGTCTCATCCACGTTTTCAAAAATTAATTATAATTACTGACCGCCTAATTAAAAGTATATTTCTATCGAATAAAAGTGTTATATTTAATTTAATTAGCAATTTTCTGTTTTTGATTCAACCATTACAAGTAACAAAACTGAAGCGTGGAACTGCGAGGAATCTGGCTGAGATTTTAGGACGACGATGATTGTTCGGCCATTTTGCCGATTCAGTCTTCTATCTTAAGACTATTGTACTCATTGATCAACTCTCAATGCGTTACAACTATAAATATTATACAGGATTTTAAATTAAAAAAGTAAGTAATTATTAATTGCATTTTACTATAGTCTCTTAAAAGTGCTATTACCTAAATCCACTGTGTCATAAGCTCGTGATATTGTAACCTGTTTTGAAATGTCAATTATGAACAAACCGGTAAAAGAGTATTTTTTATTGCAATTTGTTTATTTATATTGAAAGAGTTGATTTTCATCCTTATAAAAAAGCTTCATTGCAATAGTTATTAAATTTAACGTTCTGATTAAAGCAACGCATATATGTGCGGGGAGGGTGTGGATATTTTTTTTTTCAGTTCCTAATATTCATGATCACAAAACAGGTTTTTAGGGTATTGGTCACATTTTCTATTTTTATCATAAAACACCTTGATTTGAATTTTTTGAGCAGTCAGATGTTATGTTTTTATTAAAACAACAGGATTTTGGTGATTACTCATTGAAATGTGTGTCAAAACAATATGTATAAGTTTGTTGATATATATATATACATGGTAATTTTAAATTCAATGGTTATTATTATTCGATCTATTTCATGGAGCGTTTCATTGCATAGCTAATTAATTTTGGGTTTAGATCATAATATTTCTCCTTCTTGCAATGTATATCAATAGATAGTTGATTCCATTGCAGATCAATGAGATTTCATGTGCACCATCTGTGTCAATTTGTAGAGGAATTATTTCCCAGTTTTCCTCTCAATAATGGTGGTTATAGTAAAAAAAGTTAATCTGCTCAAATCTGGTATTCTAGAAGTAAATGCTTTTTAATTACTGTGTGAGAAACTGTGTCAACCAACAGAATTTTCATGAACCTGGAGTTCAGTGTTATTGCCCCGTTTTTAAAAAATAACCAATAACAAGGTTGCATTTTTAAAAATTGCAGCTATTGGATAATATTTATAGAGTTAAACTTAAGAATAATGGTGCACTTTGCCAATTCGTCAAATGTTGCCAAATATGATTTCAGTTTCAATTGACAACTCTGTGCAATACTTGCATAGTTTGTTTTACATGCATGCACAAATTGGAATTGTTTGAAAATAAGTTAAATAAACCATTGCTAAACTTATGTTGAAATTATTTTTTTTTAATATTGTTTCTCTCATTGGTTTAGTATATCTAGTAGCTCCATTCTTTGTTTACATGATATTGACATTTTAGTTTTGGAATTGTAAACCTGAGCCAAAGTTAGAGATGAAAATTAATTTGGCAGAGTGCCCTGTTTTTAATTATTTTTATTTATTTATGGATATTCACTATTTCGTAACACCCTTTGACTTTTCTTCAAATTTAGCATTTAGGAATTTTCAGAAACCTGGTGTTTTGTGTCATGGGTGCAGAATATGTTTAAATCTCCCAAATATAGTTCATGGAAATTTGGGTTTTACTAAGGATGGACAATAAAAAATTTTAAAGTCGATTACACAAAAAAACATTTCATTGTGTTGTATATTATTAATGCTAAGGCAGTGGTCACTCTAGAAATAAAAAGGGGCAGGGCGCTGTTGGCGATAAAAGGGCACCCTGTTTTTAAAAAGGCACTTCAAAATAAAAAAAAGTTTAGGGTGGGCGTGTCCACCCGCTGACACATCGTACACAAAACCAAACAAAAAAGAAAGTTTAAATGTTGGTTGACATTGTGCTAGAGCTGCATATTGAGCTTTTGTTGACGGTTCCAGGTCTATCTCGAAGGAAAGGCCCATACAAAATTGATGTATCTTTATGAATATACTACTTAAAATAAAAAAATTTAACATTTGTAAATTAGTATTTTCCTTAAAAACCAAATCTGTGAGTTTCCCTAACCAGACACCTTACAAAACGGATGAAAATGCAACTTAAATCCAAAATTCCGTAATAAAATGCCTAATCTTGTAACCTTGCCCCAAACCATCTTCTTTTTAAAAAAAACTTAGCATTTCAAATGCGAGCACAGGCAATCAATAGGATTCGTGGAAAAGCCCCGTGCTCAAAATTAAAGTGGAATCATCGCGATTGCACAACACGCGCAGTTAAAAAGGAGGTTGTTTTTCTATTGTCATAATTCACTTAATTCTAGTTTACACACACAAAAAAATGAATCGATGGCTTTTTTTGGGGAAGGACGCTACGGAAGCAAGGACGCTTATGCTTGACTGAAAAGGGCAAAAGGGGCGGAATTTTTGAAAAAAGGGGCATGAGGGAAAAAGGACGGGCAGGGTGGACCGCCCTTCAAAAAACGCCTAGAGTGAACACTGGCTAAGGAAAGCAACATTCGTCTTTCTGGCCTTAAGTTAGCAAGAAGATTTTACTTCTGCTCTCCGTCTCTCCAACGGCTATATCTTTTCTATGAAAACAAATGACTTACAATATTTGTTTGATTTGAAAAAATGTGTTTGAGGGAATTCGGGTGTCTTAAAATTTTCTACACCACTGTGTCATTGAGACAACAATGTTTTTTTTAAGGCGTCAGGTTTCAAAATCTCTTGTCCTGATACCTAATGCTGATTTTTTTCATTATCCAATCATAATTGGTAGAGTACTAGACTCGTACCTAGAAGATTCTTGTTCGAGTCTGGACTTTACAGTGCAACTTCAGAATACAGCAAGCTCGTTATCTGAGGTTTGCCAGTTTTGTTCCTTGTTGTCTGGAAAAACTTCCATGTAGAGGTAATTGGTTCACGTTAGATTCTTAAGTCTTTTCTTCGAGATAGATCCCATATCGTTATTGTTAATCTAGTGTTATGTTAATTCAACCAACCGATCACACATCATATTTGATGTGAATAACTTTTCAGATATCCATGCTGACGTCGAAATCATAAATAAAAATATTCACAGTATGCACAAACATGAAATATATCAGGAAAATTATACTGTGAATCTACTACACTATAACATTCCATGTTTACGCATTTTCCCTATCCCTTCCGAATAAAAAAAACTTGCAACATTTCCCAAACACAATACGAAATTTTACAGTAACATTTTAGAGAAACATATAACTTACCTAATTCTTCGAAATTACCGACTTTTAATTTTAGGTTGCTTGCTCATCTACATAATCGGATAAATGAAATTTAAATTGATTGTTTGTTACTACAATTTTGTTTATAAATAAAAAAAAAAATTATATATGCATGGTAATTTATTTCTCTAATCTGCTTTTTTTTCCCCCTTTTCAGAATTTTAGCTAGCAGCAGAAAGCCTTGGTGTTTTCAAAATTCCTGAATTTTTTTGTTTGTTTTACTTACCGCGTTATGCCACTGCCTAGTCGAGCTCGAGTGTATGCCGATGTGAACTCCCACAGACCTAGGGAATATTGGGATTATGAATCTCATGTGGTGGAATGGGGGTAAGATCAGTCTCTTTTTTCATGTGTTTAAACCAGTACTGTAGATGATAACCGTTTGTGGTCCTTATTTGTTATTCAAGGTTACAATTAGGCGTGTCAAGCAAATTTTTGGCACAATTTTGACATTTTATATTTTTAGTGTTACCTTGACAAATTAATGTGTCGAAAGCACTGTTGTAAATATAATGCCCTAAATACAATCGGATGACATGAACATCAATACTGAAACTTCACTTTAAGCATACAATAATTGACTGTATTAGGTTTTAATTATCTTTTCCTTCGCTGTAGTTGAAAATGGATGTTCTAACTTTAAAGCAATGAACTAGCAAAAAAATAATTCTTTGAAGTTTGGAGAGTGGGGTGCTAGTTCAATTTTCATCACCAGAGCCAGTGTCCGAAGTCTTTCCTTTGAGAAAGATTCCGAACTGTCAACAAATAACCTACTGTGCAGCTATAGTTTGATGTTAATTAAATCAACTTTAATTGTTAAGAAAAAAACATATAAACCAAAATTTAAAAAAAGCATATGAACCTTAAATTAGTTTTAACCATCTAATGGCATTTATTCCAATAAAAATATCTTAAGGAATTATGATTTGTTAACAGCATAAGCCTCACCATCATGATTTATTGCACAAGGTTAGTAGGGCATTCTAAAAAAGATCCTTTCTTGAAATTTCAAGTGCTCACCCCAAATATTTGTACTTGTCCTAATACATGCCAGCATAAATCGCAATGCATTTAAAGTTTTGCATTATAATCCTATCCATATAACACATACAGTACATGTATATAATACCTACAAACGTTGAGTATATCTACTATTTCTTGTTACATGATACAATGTTGAAAAATTATTATGTTTCCAATTGACTGGGGGGAAGCGATAGCACACGCACTATTGCAAAAGTTCAATGATTGGAAATATTTTGTTCCATTCCAGGTTCAATGCATGTGCTTTCCAATAACAGTGCAATCGACATTGGGGCCTGTACCCTTTTAGGACAAAAAATTGTGGCCTCAATGTGTTTCCAGTGTTACTTTATTGGAAGTTGTATTAAAACACGTGCATTGAAACTGGTCTGCCAAGTCATTGAGCGCTCTCAATATTGTTGCTTCCCCACAGCCAGTTAGAAATTTTGAAACGCCTAACAATTTCTAAACTTTGTGCCCTGTAGCAAGAATGGGGAGATGCTCGACTTTTACATGTATGTATATATGATCCTAATGCAAAACTTTATTGAGCATCCCTTAAATATCTTTCAATTAATTAAGCTGAAATATTTTTATGCAGGCATGTTTTAGAGTTGAGTACAAATATTTTGAATGTTGGCACTTAAAAAAAAACAGCCTTTTTTGGTTTCACCCTAATGGTCAACAAACTTTTTCATGTTTTGGTACGTTTGGCCTTCTTGTTCCTTAACTATGGAGTACCTTTTATGTTTAGCAATATAATTGTACTATAATTTTGTAAAAATTCAATTTATAACTAAACTTTGTAATGTTTTTACTACATTGTTCTTTTGGAAGCCCAAGAAAGTTTTCTGGGTTCTAATGAAAAGTTATAAATTCCAACACAGACTCAGCTGTTCTATCTTTTCCAGCAATCAAGACGATTATCAACTTGTCAGAAAACTCGGAAGGGGAAAATACAGTGAAGTATTTGAAGCCATTAATATAGCAAATAATGAAAAGTGTGTGGTTAAAATATTAAAGGTATTGTTATTTTTTTTTTTTTTTAAATATGTGTTTTTGCTATTTCAAACTGTATTTATCAAATAAGTAAGTATATTTAAATGTTTTGCTAAAATCTTTTTCTGTATTACCCCATGACATAAAAATTATTATTTTGGATAAGATTTTGATGTCAATATTCATTAAACCCTTGGCAGCACATTGGACTTAATTTTTCTTGTAATCTTTTAAATAATTTATTTTTGGATTTAAAATTGACATATTTAACACATATGATTGAATGTTTTTGTATTTGAAATCATGCTATTTGCTTTTCAGCCCGTGAAGAAAAAAAAGATAAAAAGAGAAATCAAAATCCTGGAAAACCTTCGAGGAGGACCTAATATAATTGCCCTCCAGGCTGTTGTGAAGGACTTTGTTGTATGTTATATTTGGAAACTATTTATGCATTCAGAATGATATTTTTTAAAGTATTTGTATGATAAGTACTTCATAATAAGTACTTAGTAAGTGAAACTTCTTTAGCATGGTTAGTGAACCTGAAAGATCATAGAAATCAAATATGAAACAGAAGTATGAGTAGCACATGCATTGAAGTATAAATCAGTGTCAATGCAAGCGTTTACAAAATTAAAAATCAATTTAGATTTTTTGGAAATTTGAAATGTTAACTTGTGGCATAGGCTTGTAAACAAAGATGGTACACACTTGATCTTTTACACTTTCACTATTTTATCTATTTGTAATAATTGCTTATAAAAAAAATATATAAAATTTATTTTTCTAAAAAATTTAACTTTTTTAAACAATTGGAATGAGGTTCTATTATAATATTCATTCAGTTTAAAATAAGACATCGGATATCTACAAATGACACACCAGTTATTAACTCAAATCAAACTAATTTTGAAATTAGTTTGATTTTTAAGATTATTTTTTACGAAACCTTCACAAAATTTCCTTTTTGGGAAAACAAACTCTTCACAAAATTAATTTTGCAAAAAATAAACCCCTCGCAAAATTCCATTTACAGAAAACAGTAATTTTAACAAAAGAGTAGGCAAACCTGAAACTAAAATATTCCGCTATATTAAGCTTCTTAATCTTCCATCTAAAATCCTACTAAGTAACGTATACTAGCTTTATAGATTCTACAAACCAATGAAATATTTATCAAAATATGTACTTTTTATTTAGTTAAATTGGTTATTTATGAGAGTAGTGCTATCTCTCGTTATGATTGCGCCGCGATGCGGTCGTCACGTACACATGTAGCTTGCACTTCAGTCATTATCGGAGAAAAATTATGAGCATGGTCTATCTCTAAACCGTTTTAATTTAACCTTTCCCTTTTTAAGGAAGTTGTATTATAATTTTTACGTACCCGTGTACACGGTCCATCCTAATACAATTATCTGTTGCCTTAACTTTTAGATTGAGTTAGACACTGACACCAACAAGTATTTAGTTTCCAAGTCCAAAAGCCAAGAGCCACCTTTCGAAAGAGATATCAATGTAAATTAATATTTAGTTATCTAATAATATTTATATCTCATCACGTCATTCTCTCAATATAAAAGTTTCTGGGTTTCTTATTAGGGCTGCCACGCATCTGTAGAATTACAAGAAAATTAAAATAACCTAAAACATCTATTAAAATTGCCAATTTCACAAAAAAAAAAATGAAAAAAGTTGTTGAATTACAAAAAAAAAAAAAAAATTGGGGTTGAAGCTGTTGGCTTGTTGCATTCCTTTTATTGCCATTGACGTAATTTTCTTTAGAAAAATATCAATATCATGATTTTAAAAAAAAAATCTTTGATATTTTTTTTGCAGGAAAAATTAATGGTTTTAATGATTTATCATGGTATATTCAATCTGGAAAAAATATAGAATGAACAGTTAGAGGTTATTACGTTCCTATTCTAATTCATCTGAATTCGTCATCTTACCTTTATTTTTGGCAGGCATGCTTTTATCATGTACAATTTGATTTTTAATATATTGATGCCTTAGTGCACAGATGCATTAAAATCTATGAAAAGCACTGTTCTGAACTTGGTCATTGATGAGCAAGCATTGATTTAGAAACTAATCCCTGTACATACACTATTTCAGCCTATTAAAAATGACAGGCTGGCATTTAATTGTTTAAGGGAGACCCGAGCCCCAAATTCCGAGAAAAAAAAAATATATACATATTTTTTTTTGCATAAAACGATGCTACATATATTTAAGAACATGTATATAAAATTTCAAAGCAGTAGGAGAAAGAGAACATATATTTTTTTTCCTGTTTGTATACCCCAATATTCTATTTATCATCTGCCTACCTACTTTTCGTCTGTAACGTTCATAGTTTCGGTTTATCGTTTTTGCGATCTTTTGGTAAAGCCACATGAATATTTATTTAATAAAAAAAATAATCACAGTTAGAAGAAGAAGAATGATTTCTACTCAATTTAACTGTAACTGCAACTAGGATTACTTGGCTTTATTTACAATATAACATTGTTTACACGAGGACGACTGCTTAAAAATTTTGTCGCTGACTTTTTATTGATTCATAGCTTTCGCTTTTTATTTATTATCGTCATTCACTTATTTTAAATCAACTTAAACCATATTTATTCATTTTATGTCATTTTAATCTTTCTAAATCAATCATGCCACGTAAGAAACGTTGCAAGGAACGTTTGCAAAAAATTGTTTCGAAGCGATGGAAACTTGAAGAAAGTAAGAAATATCAAGATTCTTCAAAAACTGTGTCTGCTTCTAATTTGATTATTGTACCAAATATTCGATTACGGAATCTTCTTTCAAAAGATAATAATAGCAACATTCAAGAAGAGTTTTCAAGTGATTCCCCTCATTATATCATCGTGGACACTACTGTATTATCTGAACTTTTAAAGTTTACTGTTTGTCCAGATTGCTATTCTGACAATCTAAGAATTGCAATGAAGAACAAAAATGGATTTTCCCACAACTTGGAGGTATTTTGTGACCAGTGCAATGAACCTAAAGGATCGAAAAATTCATCAGTTGCTACATCAAAAGGTGAAGGATATGATGTCAATTTTCGGGTTGCTGAAGCATTTTTGAAGTTTGGGCGTGGGCACTCGGCTATCGAACAATTTGGGATGACTATGAATATGGCAGTAATGTCAGACAATACATTCTGCAAATATTTGAGGAAAGTTCACAATAAACACAGCGATAAACTAGATGACATGTTTGACATTGTTCGAACGAATATTAAGAAAGCGTATCATGATATAAATGTTACAGATAATAATGATGATGCTGCAGAAAATTCTATCGTAGATATTGCTGTAAGCTTTGATGGAACGTGGCTAACACGTGGTCGTAACTCCAATTATGCTGTAGGATGTGTGGTCGATATGTTGACCGGCTACATTGTTGATTATGTAGTTGTTTCAAAATATTGTTATGGGTGTGACAACTCCAAAAGAGATTTAGGCGAAACTTCGCCTGAATTCGCTATATTTATGGAGGGTCATGCAGCAGACTGTAATATTAATCACTGTGGTTCATCAAACGCTATGGAAATGCAAGCTGCATTGAAACTTTGGGAACGTTCCAAAGCTATTGGTTTTCGATACACTACAATTTTGTCCGACGGAGACTCGAAAACATTTAAATATATATCGGAAAAAAATATTTATGGTTCGGAAATCAAAATAAAGAAGGAAGAGTGTGTAAATCACGTTTCTAAAAGATTAGGAACTGCTTTGCGTAATGTGGTTCAAACGAACAAAGCTCGAGGTATAACAATGGGAGGGAGAGGTCATGGCAGCGTGAAGGAAACGACTATTTTAAAGTTAACAAACTATTATCAAACAGCAATTTTATCAAACAAAGGAGACATAGATGCCATGAAAACTGCAATCTACGCAACACTATATCATAGTATTTCGACAGACACTCAACCTCAACACTTCAAATGCCCAAAAGGTATAAACTCTTGGTGCTTTTTTCAGAGGGCAATTGCAAATAAACAAACTCCAGGTCCTCACTTTAAACACGTCGGGACACCACTCCAACAAACTCATTGGCGAAACTGCTTCCAGTCTACCAGCGACTGGCTGAGGACAAGCTGTTAGAAAAGTGTGTAAACTGTCGGACACAAAATGCAAATGAGAGTTTCCATAATTTAATTTGGATGAATTGCCCCAAAACTGTATTTGTGTCTAAACAGCGAGTCGAACTTGCCACCATGCAGGCAGTTTGCCATTTCAATGGAATATCTGATGTTATCATTGAAAGCTCATCTAAAGTTGGAAGTATTACGTATAAAATAGTTGTAAAACGGAACAAGAAAAGAGCAAGTGGTATAAAAAAAAGAAACGATGCAAAATTCCGTCATATGCGTAAAGTTATTAAATTAGCTCGTTTGCAAAAAAAAATAGCATATGAAAAAAAAGAAGGTCTTACATATAATGCTGGAGGGTTTTGAATTGATATTTATATGTGTTACATCTATTTAAATTTATTCATTAATAATATGTCAATATTTAGTAAATTTTGCCAAATTATTATTGTTTTTTCAATATTGAAAACCATGTATATTATTTTTCTTTTCTGTTTAATGTTAAACTATTTTATATAATAACATTTAAAACATATTGGTAATTATCTAAAAAAATGTTTTGTGTAAAATATATGTTGTAATTTTTAAGTTTTGGGCAAGTTTTTACTTTGATTTCATTTTTCTCAAAATCAAATTTTTGGAATTTTGGCTATTTTTTAAATGCTAAGGCTTTGTAATTAATTAACTTAAAACTAAACTGTTAATAGCTTTTGAATCTCTAATATTTGTTTTATAAACGTATGTATAGTTTTTTTTAATTAAGATATACAATTATTTTTTATGAATAAACAAGCATAAAAAATTGAATAATTTTAAAGAAATTTAGGTAATGAACATAAAATATTTTTTTTGAAAATAACTAAAACAAAAATTTGCAAATATCTATACATAGTTCTGTAGTATATACTTTGATACTATTTAATCAATTTAAATTTTTTAATTATATTGAAAATTAAAAAAGGAGTAGTATTTTTTAAAAACACGTATTTAGGCTTAAAAAAACGCAAAAAACAAAAAAAACACACACACCCCCAATTAAAAAAAAGAAAAAATCATTGATTATTATTTAGAAAGAGTTGTTCTAATAGTATACAAAAAACGGTATTTCTAAAATCATTAATAAAAATATTAGGATTTGGGGCTCGGGTCTCCCTTAAAAGCAAGTATAATGATATTTTGATTCCATAGTGTTGTTTAATATGTGACGTTTAAAGATAAGTTATACTATATGAATTGTGTGCTTAAAAAAGTAATTGCAAAAATCGTAAGATATTAGTATTTAGGATGGACACCTCTATTTTTTAAAAAAAAGTTTTGTGAAAATATAAATGTACCGTTTCTGACTTATTGATTTGTATTAAAAAATAGTTTTTATAAGCTTATTTTTTTTTTCAGTCCAGGACACCAGCATTAATATTTGAACATGTAAACAACACAGATTTCAAGGTAAGTATAAGTAACGCATTCCTTTACAGTGTTTTTAAATTGTTGGATACAAAATTTATTCTATACATTTTAGCAATATAATTAAGATATGCAAATACTTATTATCCTAGCATTATTAAAGTAAATCAAATATATTTAATTATCTTCATCGTTTAATATTGTCTACTTTTTGTTTCAGCAATTGTATCAAACACTAACAGACTATGACATTAGGTTTTATTTATACGAGCTCTTAAAAGTAAGTTTTGTTTTCTTTCTATTTGTTTCATTTTAGTTTTAAGTTTCTATTGTTTTATGCTTAATGATTGTATTTTCCCCATTAGGCTTTAGATTACAGTCATAGTATGGGCATCATGCATCGGGACGTGAAACCACACAATGTTATGATTGATCATGAAAACAGAAAAGTAATTTTTTCTTTTTATTTTAATCTGTAATTAACAAAATATCATGTTTACTCTATTTAATTAGTTGTTGCTCTGCAAGATAAAAAAAATCAGATCACAAATTTAATTTTACGGAAATGATTAATTTTAGCGAATGTGCTTATTACTTCCTTTTGTAAATGCAAATGCAAACCTACCAGGTTCGATGCATTTCCTGTAGTTCGGAAGACTCAAGTAGAAGAGACATCTTTTAAAAACTTAACTAGTTTTTATTTACATTCCCAAACAATACTTTTTGTGGAGGAGCTGACTTTTTTCCAACCATACTCAATGGCGGCCTGGTGCTCTCTCTGTTCGAAATCCGAACCGAAACTTCTCAAGTGGAAGATGCCACATTCCAAACCCAAATGGGGCCTCTCAGCACAGTGAATCATTCCCCAAGTGGGCTGGTCTGCAACATTCTCCCACCTTTGAGTTTAAACTTATAAACTCAAATTTTACTTACTACAGCTCTCCTCACAAAAGCAAAGTCAAATATACAAAAAGGATACAAAAATATATACAAATACACACATAGTTAATTGAAAACAAAAACAATGAATTATTTGCTAACTAAAAGAATGCTTACTAATCAATGCTAAAATATATATACATATATAAATTTAAATACAATATAAAAGTTATAAATTGAAAAAATATTCTAAATATTAATTCTCTAAAGTTTTTTGCTTAATATCTCATACGATCTGGTGCATTCATAGTTCGACCACTTTGGCACGTTACCAGCGATAGAGTTTGTTGTGAGATACAAAGTCTTAAATTTCTAAATCTGGAGAGACATATTCAAAATACAATTTGTTTTGTTTCACTACATCATTATGTACAGTTAAAACACTTTTAGTTTCTCAGAACTACTTATCTCTTCATTTAGAATATTTACACTAGAAGGCCACCTGGATTCTGAATTTCAGAGCCAAGATGGACCCTCCCACCATTTTAATTGTTTCAACTTTTCAGTAAAACAATCACGAGACTCGAGGTTGGCAGCTTTTTATACACCTGGTATATTATGCCAGAACCGAGGAGGATCAGTCACAGAAAGAATGTATTTAATTCGATTTATCACTAATGTGCACCACTCAGTCATCGTACTTCGAAAACTGTTGAAACTGTTTCTAACAGCTGTTGATGTGTCCATCGAATAGAATGGACGACTTCTAGTGACCTCCAAGTCACTTAAACTTGGGATACAATCATCAACACTTAGATGATTGGCAGTTGGAGAAAGATCACGGGGCACTATATTCAAATGATGATTTATGGTGGCACTTAATTGAAATGGTGAGCATTTTACACCAAAACAAACATTTGTATGACGATAAGTTATTGACTTACCCGAGTTTACACTATCAGATGCACTTAGTAGAAGGTTTGGCACTTTTTCCAAACATTGATTCGGAAACGATAATCCCTTATGTTTACAACTTGCATCATACACAAGCCTTTCCGGCATTCGCCGCACTGGGTCGGGGGGGATGAAGTCGGCTGAGGGGGTCGCTACTTCGACCGGGAAGGAATCGTCTCGGATTCGAATAGCATCTTCATCTGTCGTCGAGACCTTCAATACTGGGACGGGGGGGATGGGGGCGGCTGAGTGGGTCACAACCGCGGCCGGGAATGAATCTCCTCGGATTCGAAGGGCATCTCCATTTCTCGACGAGATCGTCAATTCTTTTAGATGTATTGTAGCTCGGACACGGCAAGCTATAAGCTCCTCTTCATGGACTTTGGCAGCGTAATATTCTTGATTGAAGTCTTTTTGGCTGCATCCCTCTTCCTGACTCTGCAGGAGTTCCAGGAACACAACGTCTAGGGCAAATAGTTTTTTGGCTTTTTCTTCTAGCTGTTTCAAAGCTATTTGGACATTCACGGCTTTAGCCATTTCCGTTATTAGCTCACGTAAGAGCTTAACAGCCTTTGTGTGAATGAACCTCGCACGGCTGTGCGTCTGTTTGAGAGATTGCATTGTCTCTTTTTCCTCGAGTCCCTGTTCGGGCGCAAGAATTTTGTAAATGCAAATGCAAACCTACCAGGTTCGATGCATTTCCTGTAGTTCGGAAGACTCAAGTAGAAGAGACATCTTTTAAAAACTTAACTAGTTTTTATTTACATTCCCAAACAATACTTTTTGTGGAGGAGCTGACTTTTTTCCAACCATACTCAATGGCGGCCTGGTGCTCTCTCTGTTCGAAATCCGAACCGAAACTTCTCAAGTGGAAGATGCCACATTCCAAACCCAAATGGGGCCTCTCAGCACAGTGAATCATTCCCCAAGTGGGCTGGTCTGCAACACTTCCCATTAAAATAAAATGTCGGCTAATTTTGTGTTTGATTAAATTATGTCTTTATCTCTTGTTCTTTGAAATGAGCAAATGAATGAAATGCTGCCAGGTTTCAATAAAAATCTGCATTTAGGAATATGAATTCATTTCAAAGTCTTATTATTTTTATCAAATTAAAAATAATTTCCAAATTCATAAGTATTAAAATAATTTATCTTTTATTTAATGTTATAACCAGTGCTCGATTTCCAGAGATAGAGGTGCCTGAACGGTAACCTTCTGTGGGACGCGGGAGTGCAATTCATCTGCCATCAAACCCAAGTCTATAATTGTAATTTTTTTCCCCGTTTTGGTGCGTTTCGCCTGAAATCGAGCCCCGGTTATAACTATATAGTATTGGTAGGAAACCAATATTACTTACAAAAGTAATATTGGTTTCTTACCAATACTTTAAAGATATTATGAACCAACTTGTAATTAATGGAGTAAGTTAAAACATTGTGTTAGTAATTGTTACACACTTAAATTTTCATTAAGAAAGTTATCATTGTTTTCATAATGATATTTTTTTATTAAATATTTTAACATACAAAAATACTTTCAATAGCTGCGTCTAATTGATTGGGGCCTGGCTGAATTTTACCACCCTGGTCAAGAATATAATGTAAGAGTAGCTTCCCGATATTTCAAAGGACCTGAACTTTTAGTTGATTACCAGGTATGTTTTCATAGCGTATATATTTAATTGTATTTTTAGTGAACATAGCGTTAGTCTTGGATCATTGGTGATATACTTTCAAGTTGTATGCAGTAGAACCTCCTTATAATGGACGTCACTTGTAACGAACAGTTAAAAAACAAAAATTGAAATCCTACAGGTTGAAGACCATTTAAATTTTATTATTCAATATAGTGTACAACTGAAAATGTGTTTTGCATATTATGAATCCTTACGGCACCTCCGTCGGTTACAAGGGAAGAAATAAGCAGGAAGCTGACCCAACAGAAAATTATTTGTTTGACCCAATGAATGTAAGCAGTTAACATGAACCAGGACCTTCTTGTTCTAAAGATGAATGCAGTGTATAAGTAACACCTATTTTTCCAATTCAGCCTATGATGTTGAAAGCTTTTTTTTTGTCAGATATATATATTAAAAAAAATTACTGTACATTCAGTGTGATATACACTGTTGCATTACACCCATTTAAAAATAATTTGTTAAAAACAGGAATTTTATTGAAACGGACAACCTTTAGTCCCTATTAGTCTTATAATGAGGTTCTACAGTATATTCTTTATTTTATTGAAGGCTTTTAAGATTCCTGGAAGCAAGCATCGAGTTGAAGGACATTTTTAAAAAAGTTATTTTTGAAACCGATGAGTTATTGTGTTGTTAAATAAAATTTTATACCAAGAAAAAAGCCAATTGTCAGTAATGCAAAGTTAATTCAACCACTCAATCTATTTTAGTTGTCCTCCAAGCTTATGTTGATTGAAAGGTTAACATCTGTTTAGTAGTACTTGCTTGATTAGCATATACTTAGATAAAAATTATTAAACTGTTTTGTTTTGATTTCTACACACAACTCTTATAATACTTTTAAAATACGCACAGATAGGATTCACCAGGATATAAACTGTTGTGTCAATACTAATCAAATATTTTTTTTAAGTAACTTGATCATTGGTATTGTAGTAACAATACGACAGTTTATTTCTGCTGGTAACACTTTTTTCAGTTTTGTTTGTTGATTAAATTATTTTTTGACTTCTTAAAAGTTATATTAATATATTCTGTTGTTTTACTCATTATCCTGCATTTTCAATATCTCTGCAATTCCTCTTTAGATTACTGGAAATATATATGCTTTAATATTACTCAAAATTAATTTAATTAAAATGAATGCTTTAATTTCTTGTAGATGTATGATTATTCCCTGGATATGTGGAGTTTAGGATGTATGTTAGCCAGCATGATTTTTAGAAAAGAGCCATTTTTCCATGGTCATGACAATTATGACCAGGTAATTAATATCCTTGTATAACAACAATTGCAAATAATGCAGTTATTATTATTTTTTTTCTTTTGTGAAATATAATTAATTCTAATATCTTCTTAAATTTCAGCTGGTTCGTATCGTCAAAGTATTGGGCACAGAAGAGCTATACGAATACCTTGATAAATATCAAATTGTTCTTGACAGCCGATTTAATGACATCTTGGGGAGGTGAGGAACGTTTAATTTCTTTTATCTATTGTAATAACATGTTTTTCCACGTCATTAATCTAATCTCAGGAACTAATGATTCAATTTTTGAAAGACTGGGTAAAATCGTAGTTTCTATTCGGGAGAGGTTTTATTCTTTTAACGTTTTAAATGTAACTATGTTCATCTTGAATCCTTGTGAATTACTTGGAAACTTTATTTTTTTTTTAAAAATGCCCTTGGAACATTTTACTAAACCTGTATTAAAAATGTTTGAAAGTTTTTTTGTGATTGTAGAGCTAATTTTTCATTTCAAATGTACATAAGTTAGTTCACTAAAAAATACTGCCTTTTTAAATTGCACTTAAAGTCGTTAGAAACTTTTTTTTTTTTAATATGTATGAACCCTGTATCAAATGTATAATTGTACAAATGTTTTCTCTATATTGTTTCTGCTAATCTCAACATGTGTTGGGCTTATCTCAAATAAACATGACACACTTAAAATAATAGCTCAGGAAAAAAATGTATGTTTAAAAGTGCTGAATCCACTACTTTTCATTCTTAAGCAAGTTGCATGCAACTCGTATTAGATAGCATGCATTTGGTAGTCGGTAACGCCTTTTCCAGATTTACATGAACAAATAAAATGTTGTTAGATTCGATTTACTTCCGGTAGAATATTTAGCTAGTCAGATTTTCGTATTACTTGGGATTCATTTTCACGATATAGAATAACAACTAGAATGTTTGTTTACAATGTGAAATTCCAGCAGAAGTTAAATCGTATAGCCTTGGTAAAACCAATTTTTATTTCTGGATAAACGTTATAGAATCATAAATTAAAAAAAAAAAATTGTTGGCTGTAATAGAAGATTATTTTGTTTTTGACATGAGGTACAATTTTTTTGTTGAATGTAGTGACATTTTAGATTCTAAAGGACTTAATAATGAAGGTTCCCATGGTCTCTGAAAGAACTGGAATTTAATTTTTCGAACAAAAAAGACCTAAAAAAAGTACTTGAAGGTTAGACGTTGAAAAGTACTTGCTTTTTTTTCGCAGTCATGAATAACCGTGTAACCAAAACTCTGAGGCTAGTACAAGGGAGCTGTTTTTTCGTGTCTGACCCAAAATTGTGTTTTAGTTTTCTGAACTTTTGGGGTGAAGAATTCCAGATTTTATTTAGGTTAAAAATGTTGTTGATTTAAATTTTAAGCATATTTTTTAAAACATAAGTATTTGCCTTTTGTCCAATTTTTTAGTCAATGGTATTTTGTTATCATAAAATGATTCATCATCGGAAAATCTCAATTTCTGTGTTGTTTTGAGAAGAATCGATACTCTACCTAAAAATAACAGAGAATTTTACGAAAATGTAGAAATATTTAAGATTTCCATTGGGCGAGGGAGGATGATAATCACTCGAAAGTTGAGATGGTTAAAGCGATAGTGTCGTGTCATCTTGCAAATACAACTTCCGTTTCAAACGTTGGTTCTTTTGAGAACTTTTGTCATTTATGAAATTCCAGAAACTGAAGTTTAGATTTGTCATTTTGTGTACTAAAAATTAATTTTATTAAAAAGAAACGTGCCACTTTTTGTTTTGCTGACATTAATATTATAATTTGTTTCTATTTTGTTTAAATGTATGTTGTATTTATAAACTTTTTTTTTTAAATATTGCCCCCTTTCTCTTTGAGTATTTTTTTTAGAGTAAAAAAATATATAATTACATTGTACAATTCAAAATATATTATAGATATTTGTAATTAGAATGTAAATTCATTGATTTTTTTTTATAAAATACTACTTGTTAAACATTTATTAAAGGCTAAGTTAGAAGTGAAGGGTAGAATTCTTTCGACCCTTCGCCCAGGACTAAATTTAAAAAGCTATACCTAAGATCACAAAATACCAAATGTTTTAATGTCCTATTCCCCAGATTTAGTAAAGCATGTGCATGTAATAAGAAATTTTTTATTAAACTTAATATTTCATAAATATTTTTAAGAAACTTTTGTCCTGTTCGGCTAGTAGTGCAATATTTGGTCCTTGAAAAGTACTTGATTATTTAGTAAAAGAGTGGGAAGTATGAAAATGTCTACTATTGAGTACATATTCCAAATATTAGCTATTGAAAGATTGTTAATTACTTAACTTTTTTCTTGTCAGATATTTTCTTTCTTAATGTTTTTAGCACTTCAATATAAAATAAAAACCAAGTTTTATATACTAAGGATGTAGGTTTAGTTATACCAGTGTTCACTCTAGAAATAAAAAAAAGGCAGGGCGCTGTTAGCAGTAAAAGGGCACTTTTAAAAAAAAAAGTTTGAGGTGGGTGTGGCCACCCTTTAGATATATAGGACCCGTGACCAAACAAAAAAAGTTCTGATTTGTTGATTGATATTGCGTAGAGCTGCATATTGGGCTATTGGTGACGATTCAAGGCTTATTCTGAAGGAAAGACCCGTAAAAAAAATTGATGTCCTTTATGAAGATATCACTTTCACCAAAATTTGACACTTAAAAATTAATGTTTCGCTAAAAACCAAATCTGTAAATAGCCCTAATCGGACCCCTTACAAAACTGATGAAACCGCTACTTATATTTAAAATTTTATAATAAAAGGCCTAATATTATAACCAAACCATCTTCACTTTAAAAAAAACATAGCATTTCATATGTGAGTACAGGCAATAATAGGATTTGTGGAATGCCCCATGCTCGAAATAACCGCGGAATCATCGAGAATGCACAACACGCATAGTTAAAAGAAGTTGTTTTTTTCTACTTTCATAATTCACTTAATTCTAATTTACACCCACATTTTTTCTAAACGATGCTTTTTTTAAAAAGAGGGAAGCAAGGACGCTTGAGCTTAACTGAAAAAGGGCAAGAGGGCGGCATTTTTGAAAAAAGGGGCATGAGGGCGCTATTGAGATGATAAAAAAAGAGCGGACTGCCCTTCAAAAAACGCCTAGAATGAACACTGGTTATACTAAACAACATGCAGGTTATATAAAAGGGATTAGTTTAAACATGTGTAAGCAAACAAAGTGAATGAGGAGCAAAAATCAGTTTAACATAAGTACATTATATTTTTTATTGTGGCAAACTTTTAAGTTTAATTGCCAGAAAGTGTGCAGACCCCAAACTTGTGCCCTTTGATTCGCAGCAACAAAATTTAGTAGGTGTAAAAAGTGCTTTAGACACACCTTTTTTGTTTGTTTTAACATAATTTTTGAGGAAGTGCACTTTTTTGATAGCATTCACTTTAAAATTATTTTATTAATTCCGCCGCCGCCCCCCCCCCCTAATTTATTTAAGACATTAGCTTATTTCCATCCACAAATGGATTTGTGCCCTTTTTTATTACTGTTATTTTAATTATCCCTGTGTAACAGACAAATTGATGATTTTGCTAGTTAAAAAACAAATTAGTTTGTATGCTATTAGATATATAAGTATTTTGTAGTGCATATAAAACAATTACAATAGCTATATATCTTATGTTGTCACTCATTGAAATCGAAAAACAGTTACAAAAATATTCACTTAAAAATTGTTAGGCAGCAATCTCCTTAGAAAATGTGTATTATATGCTAACGAAATTTGTTTGTGATTAATTGTATTAATGGATTAATGAGTACATTTGAAACATCCGAAATCTAAAAATATTACTTTTAATTTTTGAGAATTGAACTCTTCAACATGTTAAACTATAAACCAAAGTAGACTATTTGTTTTAAAAATATAATTTACTTGAAAATTTTAGGAAATAGAATTTTGTTCTTTAAATAAATTCCTTTTAATCAAAATGCTTTCATTTTTTTTTTTAGATATTTATTTAACATATCTTAAATTAGTTTAGTTTTAAATAAATGATAATTATTACTTTTTATTGCATTATTCAATGTTTTTTTTAAAAACATATTTTGGCTGTTAAGACTTTTTTAAAACAAGTCCCTTTAAAACTATGTTAAATTGTCAAGTATGCAATTTTTCTGTAAATTGGCCTGAATCGGCAAGTTTCTTTTTATTGTATTACTGATTTAAGCTATGTGTATATTGCGTACCTTGAAAAAAATTCAATTAGTTTTTTTAATTGACCAATCGCGTCTTTATAAAAATTTTGGTAAATGCTTTTTAAATGTTTCTTTTAACATGTTTTTTAAATGTATGCACTTATAATACACTAAAGTGTAGAAAATTTAGTAAATATACAATTAAGGCTTACCTTTATTAGTCAATGTTAAAAATAAAGTTATTTTCCATGTTCGACATAAAATAAATTGTAATTTTCAAAGAATTTATGATAATTTATCTTGAAAGAAGAAAACAATCTTGTTATATTTGAATTCTTTGCACTCTAAGAACATCTTTTGACTGTTCTTTCTACTGAGGAGTTATTTCTCGTATCTGTTCTTTTTTCCTGAATTTTTTTTATGCTAATGTAGTAAAAATTATAAGCTATTTTGGATCTCCAAGAGAACAAATAGCAAAAAAAAGTCAATGTTTTTTAAGCCCAAGATCAGGTTACTCTAGTATATTTATTAAAAAAAGGGGGGGGGGTGGGGGACCAAAAGAACTGGTTGTTTTGTTCTTGCTTGAGAAGACACTGCAGAGTGCAAAGGGTTAAATGTTGGCAAATATGAAATTATTTTAGCAGAAACGAAACCGTTTTTTAAGTTTTTGTTTCCCTGTGTCCTTCCAGGCACTCTCGCAAAAGGTGGGAGCGTTTTGTCCACAGTGACAATCAACACCTTGTGACCCCCGAAGCCCTCGACTTCCTTGATAAGCTCCTGCGATATGACCATCAAGAGAGGCTAACTGCACGAGAGGCTATGGATCACCCCTATTTCTGTGAGTACCCTTCTGTTGTTTAGCGTTGCTCTTCCTAATTGGTTCTATTCATTTGTAGGCAGGATTTTCAGGGGTCGTATTGTCCTTAAACGTCCGTAGAAAGTCCTTATGTATGTTAAAAGTTCCTTAAAAACTTTCAGCTTACTGAAGGCTCTTGAGTGCTTTGAAATGACAATAATTTAAATAATTTTACTACAAATTATTAAAAATTTTGCATTTGAGTTTAAAAAGATGTGGCTTTGCATACAATAACTTTTAGCTGGATTGCACCTATTTTCCTCTTATATATATATATATATAATTACTAAGAAGCCTATTTGGGACTTAAGAGCTAACTTTTCGTTACAAATGCATACAAGTTGTTTGCATTAAAAATTAAGATCCTTATAAATTGCTTTTAAGGTCCTTGGAAACTCTATTTTAAAAAAAAATTCATATGAACCCAAATGTTGCATTATTTTGAAAGAATGTTTCGCATACCTTTCAATTCTGGGACATTAGTTGTGTAGTAGTGTCCCTTTGAGCTCTTGTGAAATACAGGGTGTATGAAAATTATCTTTACAACTTCTTTAAAATGTCCCATTTAGTTGTAAAGATAATTCTCTCACACCTTGCACTTTGAAATTTTTTTTGTTGTTCTGTTTCTGTTCACACTTAACTTTTGGTTTGCTCATAAACCCTTGTCTTCCAAACCCACAAGTTCTGAAGCTGTTTTTGCAGATGTAAAGTTGTTTCCACTGTGTTATTAGCTTAAAAAAATCACAAATGTAAGATTACTTAGAAGTACCTCACATCAATAGATTTGAGAAATATTGTATAATGAAGTATTTTTGTCAATTTTAAAATGAATGCAATACTTTCAGATATTTAAAAAAAATTTATGAACATTATTTTTTGTTTTAATAAGCGTGATAACATCTCTAAACCACTTTTTTTTTAAAAATAAGTTAACCCAGTAATTTATAGAATATTTAATTTTAAAAGTTATACATTATAGATGTAGCTCGTAATTTGCATTCAGTAATTGTTCATTGGCTTTCACATGCGTTTCACTCAACCTAACACGAGGGCATCAGTGTTTTAATTACTATGGTAAATTCTTGTGGTTAACTAAAAATGTAAATGATTTTTAGACTGAATAAAAACATCTTCCCATTTCCAAGACTACGAGTTGATGAATGTTTTGTTATATTTATGACCAAAGTTGTCTAGTTTAGTATTTTTTTTTAACTCTTAAAAAAATGAATTTGACATTCTGGATGCATCTATAAGTTTCAAATATTCACATGTCCCTAATATTATGGACGAAAATCAAATGTATGGATATCCCTTATTTATTGAGGAAAATCGAACTTTAATACCGTAATGGGGTGTAAATTGTTTTATAGACATGTGTATTGCAAAATTAAATTTGTTGTTGAGTGAAGGTACTTGTGCCCTCCGATCTTTGTATAGAACGGTGGTTTCCAATTAGCATAAGACATAAACCCATAGCTAAACCTACAATAGGAGCAGAACCCCTGTTTACTTCATACATGCTCATGGAAGTCATCCCACTTTTAGGGCATGTATACTTTCCAATTTTGTTTGAATATGAAAATGAGGGGAAGAGAAAATTCTTAAACTAATTTCTTTTAATTTTATACAGCTTTTCCTAAGAATATCACAAATTTACATTGAGAAGTTAACATCACAATCAGAATAACCCCATTTTAATCCTGCGGTGTGTAAAATATTCTTCACAAAGATTGCAACAGTCTAACCAGATTTGCATTTGTGGATTTATCATAAATGGAAATTTTCCTTACCTCACACTGGTTTGTCCATACAGCATACATTATGTGTTGAATTCACACATACACAGCAAACTTAATCTGTACAAAATTATATCAAATAAAATATGCTACCGAATTGTTGTCAGGACAAGTAGTTCACACTGAACTACAATTTTGCTGTAAACTATTTTGAAAAAAATTATGGGGTGCAAACTAGATGCTAAAAAAGGTGTCTATTTTTCATTTAGAAGAAGAGCAGACATCAGCTTTTAAACATAAAGGCTAGGACTCACTTTGAAAAACATCGAACAGCATACTAACCAAGTGTTCATTGTCTTGCAATCAAAACTTATTTTTAAATACAGACGTTTTTACTAACATTGATCATTAAGATATAAATTGAAGGACATTTTATGAAAATCTTCTAATTTTTTTAATTTATCTAATTAAAATTAACTAAGCAACTTCATCTGAAAAGGGGGAGTGGGGGACTAGATTTAACTGTCATATATTTTTAAATGAGTATTTTCTTTTGGTAACAAGTTTCATCTTGTGATATAAATGCCTTTTATTTCTTTGATTTTCTTTTGTTTCAATTCAACATTATTCGTACAACTGGAAGTTTATGATTTTATATTTGCCTCAGTATTTTTACTAAAATATACCTTTAGCAATATAATGTATTGCTGGAAGTGCAAACTATCAAATTTTTAGTGAAACGGCATACTTGCTAGCAGAGAAGTCATTTTACTTTGCTTTCTTGTTCTTGGGGTTTTGTCTTTCTAAAAATGTATTGATATATTAGCTAGAGCACTTTATCATGCTTGGTGCAATAGTTCCTTTCTATCCCGTTTTGCAGTTTTTCTTATCAATCTTATTTACTATATTGCAAATATCGCTTTTTACAAAATTACAAGGAAGTGTTTTGCCGTCCTGCTTTATCTTATATTTTTAGCCTCCTATCCTCTCAACATAAATACTTTAGCTCTTTAGAGTCACTTTAGATACTTTAATTCCTATGCTAAAGCTATGCCTTACAGTTGTGTAGCGTGAGATGTCTGCATGATCCCCCCACCACTAGAGTTTCCAGGCTGATGCCAGGCTAGCCTTGCTTGCATTTTAGATGAAGGCCTTAAGAGTTTTTCATTAATGCGGGTGTGTCTCCTTTGTTTCTTGCAGATAGCATTGTTAAAGATCAGCAGACTAGATTTGTGGAGGCCCAACGCTTGACAGGGCATAGTAATTCCCCTCCACCGGTCGTAACTTCTGTCGGTAAGCATTGACATTGGGTGTCCCTTCGAACACAACTTTGTTTTTAGGCTTGCTAAGGTTCGAAAATATGGCTCCTTAATTTCGGATATTTTATGTGGCGATTTTCCTCTCTTTCGCAAATAATAGGAAATCTTCAGTGCTTCAACTATTTTTTAAAAAAATCTTTTTTCTTTTCCCAAGCATTTATTTTTTTGCAAGAATTTAGAGTAATGTCACACAATGGTTAATGAGGAAATTTAATTTTAAAATTCTAATCTTACTGGTTTATTGATGTAGCAAAAGATTAACATGTGGTCAATGTTTTCACATCTTGCATTTTTTTAAAACAATTGTCAAAAAACTTAAAAAGTTATTCGATTTTTTTTTTTTTTACTTTTTCAAAGTACCCCAAATTGGAAATCCTAGATATGTCAAGGAATTTAAAGTACAAATATATGATCACATAGGCTATTTTCTGAGCATTGGCAATTTATTTTAGTAAAACCTTCTTTTAAAAATATATACTTAAAATGGAAAAGAAAGATACTTCTGCAAGCATTTTCAAATAATATGTTCAATAAAACTGGACTTTTTCTTTCAAAATGCAATGTCCAGTGCCAATTTACTGTGTACGGACAGCAAAAGGTTATTCACAGTTTTATATTTCAGAATGAAGATATAACTAAATATTTAATAATCAGGGCAACCTAATAGGTTAAATTAAAAAAATATTATCTTCTTACTTTTAAAAGTATATCGAATAAAATATGATATAATTAGCTTAACTTAGAATAGATTCAAATAGGTATCTTGAACTCATTGTCTCTTACATCCTTATTTTTTTTTTTATATATATTTTAAAGTTAATGGGTACAAGTGTGTTAAAAAGCAATTTTGTATCACTTCTTTAGTAGTTTTATAATCAAAACAACATAATTTAAATATGTAATTCTAGGACATGTTATAGTGTTAACACTAAAATTGAGTCAGTATAGGTTCAGAATTTCCCATTTTGCTGTTTTTGGCACAGGATAGCTTATCTGTTGGCTTTATGCCATTTTACTCCATTCAGTTCAGAACTTTTTTAAGTGTTTTTCCATTTTAATTCTTTCTCTTCTCGAATTGTGCTTCTTCAAACAAGCCAAAGATAATTATGTTTTATACGCTTTTAGTTATTGAATTGTTTTTTTATATAACTACATTTTTAGTTTTTCTTGACTTTCTAACTTTTATTCTGTTAAAATCATTCTCATACACACAATTTGTATTATTAAATTTAATTTAAAATTTAAATGCCAACTATTCTTTGCAAACCACAAAAAAAAAACAAGAATGCCTTACAGGGTTGAATTTTCCAAATTCTCATGCACAATCAGGCATGCAATTACAATTTACCATTATGTTAATAAAAAACAGTATATATGTAAAATAAATTTTATTAAAATATATTATTAATGATTTTATTGTTGAAAAAAGTTTTTATTCGTAAATGTGTGTACGTACCAATAAGGATATAGATTTTTTTTCTCAGTCAAAATTCATTACAAAATATTTCAATAACCTTTGTTTTCAAATTTATCAATCTGCAAATTAGAACTGTTGTCAAAATGCAACCAACCAATTCTTCCCTAACTTGATTTCCATCGCAAAATAACTATCTAATAATTATGAAATTTTGTTTGGAGAACACAATGATTCTTGTGTTGATGGGACACGTATGATAGAAGTATGTTAAAGATGAAAAATGTCAAGAGGCCCCCCCCCCCCCCCCCCCCCCCTCTATGTGCACAATTGAAATTCTGCTTTACTTTTCTTACGTAACTCTGTTTCCTTCACATCTGACACTATTTGTTTTTTCAATTTCTTCATTTGCATTTTGATCATTGCTATGGTCATTATATCCTATTGGCCAGTTTTATGTTGCACAGTAGTTAATTATGTTGTCTCAATTCCATTAGAAAATGGTAATGCCTTCATTTTTTAGATTTGAACAATTGATTCCACATGGTTTGTTTTTATTACTACTTTTAAGATATAATTATCTTGTGTTAGTAGGTTTATCAATTCTTTGATAACGCTTTTGTTCTTTTTACCTTTTGCACTCTGCTGTCTCCTCGGGTGGCATCATCATAAAGACCAGTTCTTTTAGTTCCATGTTCTTTAAAATAAATGATGAGAACATGATCTTGTTTTTAAAAATGTCGGTCTTTTTTTTTTTGAACTTGTTCTCTTGGAGATCCTGGATTTTCCCACTTCTATGAATATAAAGAATTTTAGGGGGAAAAGGAATAACTGTTTCGTATAAAGAACACAAATGTCAAAGATAATCTTGGAATGCATAGGGTTTAATTATTAAATTAAAGATTGTTTCAGGCGATTTTAATTTCATGGTGTCTTGTGCCACTATCTGTCCAAACTTGTGTTTTGTCTTGAACAACACTTCCAGTTCAACTTTTTGTTTTCACCTATTGTAACCTTGTTGCCAATAATGTATTTTAATTGTTGCACAGATTACCAGAAAAGGCATGATAACTTGTGATATTATGCCCGAATTCTATTTTCAGATTGTGTTCCTGCATATTTCAAGAGTGAGAAGTTAGAGAAATTACCGGATTGAAATTGGTCAAGAATTTATTTTATAGTATTCATCTTCAATGTTCAATTCTTGTCCAATGTTCAATATTTATAATAAAAGTGTGAGCGAAACATTCTAAGTAGTTTTGATTTAGTCTGTTGGAAAGAGTTCACATACATATCTACATTTCTAAAATTAAAGAAGTATGATGTATTAAAACTATAAGTTTGAGATAAGTTTCAATAGTTAGTTTTATTCCTTATAGTAAAAGTGCAAAATAAAGATGCTAGTCCAGTTTATTGTTTATAATAGGGTTTAGTGTTCAGATTAACCTTGACATTACAGGTTACTATAATTGTACCTAATTTATTCAGAATATTTTTTACAAGCTGCAGATTATTTGATTAAAAAAAGTTTTATTTGTTCTTTTGCAATTCCTGTGCAAATTTTGAATATTTAAAATACTTCTTAATTGTGTGCTTATTTGAATTGACATATATCTACATTTTCCTAAAGTAAATCTGATTAAGGCAAATCTTGAAATGAAAGTAAATTAGAATGGCTGATTTTTATAGAGAAAATGACAGTTCATTGATTGACCAAACAATCCTTTTTAAACTATTGTATTAGCTTTATTGCTATGCAAAAACAAAATTTATGCTTACGGGATATGGTGACCAACCTACATATATACCCAAAATAAAAAGATCGATTTTCATATTCGTTGTAGTATCTGATTATTAATTTTAAAATAAATATTTTTATGCATATACTTCATTCTAATTTGGGGGACTGAGAATACAATGCAGGTCCAATTTTTCTGTTAGAGTTATTGATATCTATGGATGCAGCCAGGACTAAAAATTAGGAGAAAAAAAATGTGGCAAATTGTTTTAGTTGCCAAAATGCTCTGCTTAGGTATTATTTTTTAAATAACTCAAATTGCTTAAGCAGAGCTACCAAGAGCTACAATTTTTTTTTGGTTAAAATTTCTTTTGAGTAAAATATAAGCATGTTTCCATTTGTACTCTAAAAATATCACTATTGTTAGACGTAAAAATAACGACTGGGTGTAAAAATATGGTTGTCAAAATGAAATTTTTTAAAGAAGTTAGCCTTTCAAAATGACGACTAGGTCTAAAAATTAGTCGTCAAACTAAAATCTTGAGGTGCAAAATAGAAATCTAATTTTGAATCCCGGATACAGCTTGAGGTGCTTTAACACATTGCAATGTTGACAGACCAGTATGTTGGTGTATGGAAAATTCAAAACTTTGAGGTCCTTTTTGGAAAAATAAATGTGTTATTGGTCTATTTGTATCCCAAGCCTTCCAATAATATCTATCGAATTTTTTTAAGTGTGGTGAAAAAATTTCCAATAAATAAGTCTAGTACTTTAACCATATTCTTAATAATGAACCTAGAAATTTTTTTCCCTTATGAGCATTGTAAGTAGACTTTAGTTTCAAGAGTCAATTTTTCAAAATAACCTCATTTCAGTACTTCACAAAAGTTCATGCAGACAGGAGTATGAAATCTTAAACATGGCTACTGTTCCATGTCCTCAAGAACCAATTTTAAAATGTTGGTCTTTAAATATTTTATTCAGCAACTATTAATATAGTAAACATCAATATAACCATTATTATAGAAATTTATCAGGGAAAATGCACAGCGTTGTATTCTGTTTGGGTTTTCAATTCCTATTTGTAGTTAAATATCGCTAAAACTGCTGCAAGAATATATTAGCCTTCAAAAGTTTGTGTAACAAAGCACCACACAGTTACACATTAATCATGCATAAGATTGTAGGAAAAACGATTTTTGAAATTGGTTTTTATCAAGATCCTATGCATTTCAATTGTCCTAAAGCACCAGACTAATTTCTTCAACATTTTATTGTTGTAAATAATCAGTTTCTAACTTGCAGGCTTCCTTACAGGAAGACTATCTTGCATGAAACTATGATATTTTTACAAAAATAAACCATTTTCTCCACAGAATACACAATTGTGTATGTACTTTTTATTCCATGAATTATGGAGAGTTATTATAGCTGAAAAATGCAACATATTGCTGTTCGGCTATTTCAAACAATGACTATTCCATGCATTCTATAATTTTTCCTCAATTAAAAATAAAATCTATATTAAGTGTCAATAAACTTTATTTAATCCATAATCACACAGGTTAATTCGGGTTAAAAAAAATGAATTTTTATGCATGCTCAAGTTAATATGGGCAAGCTTGAAATAAATGAAGAAACAATGGTGTAAAGCAACTGTTTTCTAATTGCTAACTGCTACATGAAGGGTTTAAACAGCATTGAAATTAAACTTTTAATTTAATAATTTTTTTAGTATAGCATACTATATAACATTTTCATATTTACAATGGTACACAAGTTTTATAAACATTACGTTTCCAAACATATTGAAAATGCAAATATATCCCTCCCGAACTGCTTAGCCAATCATTGATGAACTTTTAAATAGAAGCAAACGGAGTGAAAAAGTGCCAATCCAAAGTGTTCAAAATTATTTGAATTAACTTGCCAATCATCTTTATGCTATCTTAATGCAGTTGGTTAAAGATGCCAGTGCCCATGATCAGTTGTTAAATTTTGGTTCTTGCTTTTCCATTTTAGGGGATGTCCGTTTATAGTTTGCTATATATACTATATTGACCTGCCAAATTGTATGGACCTACCGTACATTTGCAGATTTTAACCATTTTGCACAGTTTTAGTTTAGTGCACTTTTTTGCAATAAAAACCTTCAGAAAATATGTTAAGTTGTCTTATTTGATTAATTTTTGTTTTCATAAAATGATTTTGCACTTTTTTAATTACGTTAAAATTACATTTCGTTTTTAACATAATGCATGCATTTATAAAATAAGTTTAGCTAATAAACAACTATTGCATTTTTTTTAGTTAACATAGTTATTTTTTATATAGGATAGCTAATTAAGAACAAACTTTTGTCATGTATACATGTAAATATTACAAATATAATATTTTGACTTTGATGTTTAAAAATCACATTGGAAGAATTTTATTAAGGCTTTTTAAAAAAAACTATATTTATATTTGCTCTCCAATCACTAAAACCATTAAACAAATATACGAGAGTTTAACCCGAGTAGGAAGTTTGATGCATGCTCTACCGAGATGAGCTATTTAATTTCTGAAGTTGGAAAATGTCAGCTGAAGTGATACGAGTCAAGTACATGAAAATGTCTTGCAGTGATACAAATAATTAACTGCCATACAAATATCAGGACAAGGGCTCCTTGTTCGTTTGGGCCAGTTTTAAGCAAAGCGAGTAGCACTAGTTATTTATTTTTTTTAATACCCAAGACATGAGCACTAGTTATTACTGGTCAAGGGATTTAAATCTAGGATGTTTGGGTATTTGTAGGGTAGTAAAAAGTTGTCTAATATTGCACACCACCTTGAAAAAGCTCAAAAAAATTTTAACGTTTTATATTTCACTACTTTGTAAAATTTCTATTGCATATAATTTCGGAATGCTGTATAAAGTGGTTGTACCGAAAAATTCACATTACACATATTCAAAGCATAACTGATAAAAAAAAACGAATTGTCTTTGTTTAATTTTTTTAGTATAAAGTAAAACTCGTTAACTGTTATGGATTATTAGTTTATATTTGTTATAGACTTTTCATCAAGGTAATTGTGTAATTTTTTAAATGTCTTCTGTGGTTTTGCATTTCTGTGTGACGCTGACCGTTTCCTTCTGTTCTTTGCAGCCAACGCGGCTCTGACCTCCAGCACCATCACTGGCCTGCCCACATCACCCATCTCCTCCCCCAGCATCACAACACTACCGAACACCGCACCGGCCCAATCGTAAGAGAGACTTCCCACCCCCCCTCCTACTGCTATTTCTTCAGTTCTCTTATCTATATGACACACCTCCTTGGAATCACACCTTCGTCAACAAAATAACAAGATTTCAACTGTTTTACTTCCCACGTAAAATGAAACGAATTCAAAGAACTCTCCTCGCCGAATTCCTCCGTTGGTGCAACGTCCTGGAAACGAGCGACTGCCATTTAAACCTATATATTTAAAAAAGATCTCTCTGTAGACTGATAATGTCAATGTTTATTTGATTTCATCAATGATAAATAATCTGCGGCTTTATGATATTCTTTCTCCAATAGCTGTGTGGACGAGAAACGAGTTTAAAATCTCTGCTATGTTAGTTTTTGAATTGTATCTATTTTCCTTCTGTTAGCATTTCATCTATAGGTGCATATTTAGAGTGACAGGGAAACCATATCTCTCTACAGCCATTAGAAAAAACAAACGAGACTTTAACTAAGACAATTGTATTTTTAACTAAATCGATTACCACTTCCATTTGTAATACATCTTTTGAGAGAAGGAAACGTTTTTTAATTTGGTAAAAGATTTATTACAAAGTTAGACCTTTGGTGTTTTTTTAGACACATGTATGTAGCAATAATGCATTGGTATCATACATTTTCCCTTCAAAATTAGGTTGTTAAACGATATTTGTCTGTGTAACCGATGGAAGTCAATAAAAACGTGATATGAAGATGAATTGTGGAATATGTATGTTAAGTTCTTTTCTTCATGTGCATGTTTTCTACTTCAATGTGTTGGTTTGTTTTTATAAAAGGCCTTTTCTTCTAATTCTTTAACTCATAAATCATCTCATACGAAATGTTTTAGTTCTTTTCATGAGTGTAAATTATACTGCATTACCAGTTTGAATTTTAGAAACTCTATAAATAAAGTGGTCACAAATAAAAACTTTTGTTGCACGGATTTTTATGAGGACATTCCTTGCTTCCAATTGTGTTGGGACACTTATTCTGCTGTAGAGTCCGTCAATTACGGTATCTGAAAGTATGTGATGAGATATACACACTGCCCATGATAACAACAAACTTGCTATCGAAAGTCATGAATTTGGTAGAAATAAATTTTCAAACTCTTAGTATTCACGAGTCGTATTTTATTATTTGTGTTGTAAAAAGCTTATAATTTGCAGGTTTCCATACAACCCCCCTCAAAAAAAATATCAATTATACTTCATAGTCAGGGGATTTGTTATGTTATTACCCATTCATTTTACCTGGAGATAATTTCTTTGTAGCTCAGTTAATATATTTAATATTCTACAGAGAAATGGCAAATGTGTTTATTTAAAAAAAATTATTTTGGAGAATCGGAAGTTTAAGAAAATACTAGACATTTTCTGCAAATATTATTAAAGACTGACTTTAGCCAAGTAATGTGCATATTCAGTCACCATAAAAGAGAAAATGTCAGTATTTTTTGTTTCATCAATCGCATGCCTGCTCAGAGGCACTAATTAAATTTTTGTCGTTATCATTGTTACTATTGCAATGTGCTTTTTGCACACTTTTTAGATATGTACAATACCATCTTCTATATGAGGACTGAGAATATAAACAACTTGGTTTGTTTCTTCGGGAAATGACTTTGAAGTTTTTAGTTTACCGTTTATCTGTAGCTCAAAGCTTTTGACAGTCACTCGGGATGTTGTGCATGGTACGCTGATACTTTAACCGTCAAGCTAAAGTAATTACTCAAGCTCGAGAGAAAATATCGGGTATTTGAAGTGACCCCCCACACATCAACTTATTGGTCTGTATTATGTATGTAGTTTCTGTGTCTATACACATTCTGGATTGTGATGAGCTTGTCAAGCTGTATTCATTCATAGATATCGATAACTAAAAATATAATTGGACCTGGTCGGTCTGTTTCTATTCTCAGTCCTTATGCCTTATTTTACAGATTTAAAGAGTAATAGTGGTGTGAAAGTCCATTTGGGCTCGCACCACTATTGTTTTAACGGCAAACTGAAACCAGACACATTTTGAGGATTTTTGTTATGAAAGTGGTGAAAGTAATAAGGTTGGTGTTCCAAATGGACTCGCACCGCCTCATATATAACTTTCTGTACATGTAAAAATGAAGCTTGGGAAGGGTGATTCATGTGAATGACCTTACTTGAACACGTGTAGCAGTTCGAAATGGGAAGACATTTTTATTTAAGAAAAGTTTAGATTTAATAAACAACAGAACATTTGTTGTAATAATACAATGGGAATTTAGAAATGACAAACTACACGAGTTATAAAATTTTCTAGTCTGGGTTCAATAACCTCTTTTGATAGAATATAAAGAGTCTTTCTTAAATCAATAAATTTGTGTGGGGCCACCGTCTTGCACTGAAAAATCCATCAAACTGACAAAGTCTATTGATTTATTTGTTAAAATAGAGAGAGAATTTCCCCATTTATATATTTTTTTAATATTAAGACCAATTTTTTAGTACACATAAAATTCACTGTGCATTTTTTTTTGTTACAGCGTTCTTGTTAAAATATTACAGAAACATTTGTTTCAAAATTTGAAGATTGTTGAAGTAAAAATATATTGCAGAAAAAACTATTTAAAAGGCTGAGCTATATTTTTTAACAGAGACAAACGGATCCCATCGCAAATGAGCAGTTTAGTTCCATAAGTGCACAAGTCAATTTTCAGTTAAACTTAAAAAATTTTGTAATCTTTACATGAAGTAGAATATTTACTTGCTACAAACTATTTTGAAGATCAATGAATATTTTCTTTACATTTTTTTCTCCCTTAAAAACAAAACTTTATATTAAAATTCGTCATTATGCAAATATTAAATAAGTTTTCTACACATGCTAATTTATTAAGAGATGAGTGCACAATAAACAATACAAAATTGTTACAAATAGCCTTTATTTTAGCTTTTCAGCAATATCAACTAGATGATGAGAAACCAAACATGACTCTTAATACCTGGAAAAAACACATGTTTATAATATTATATAAAAAAAACGTTGTATAACATACACAAAATAAGTGAGTCTCTCGTAAATGCAAATTAATTAGCTACTAGAAGTTATTTAATACAAAAAACAAGAATTGGGTATTTTTAATTGCATGCAGCATTTCAACACTGTTATTTCTATTCGTTTTGTCTGAACTATTAATATGATTATATGTAGATATGGAACCAATTTAACTATAATTGACAAAGCTAATGAAATTAATTAATTCAATACTAAGCAGTATAAGGTAAAAATAATACATCAATATTGAAACTTGACATAATAAATAAAACTAAAAATAAGTGTATATACCTTTTTTTCTTCTGAATGATGCATCGAGAAATGATGAACTAGAATTCCTGCTACCTGAACCACTTGTTAACTCCAAGAAGGTTTCGTATCTAAAAAGAATATATAATATTAAAAAAAAATGTTTTTTTTTAAATATTAAATACACAACATAAATATTAGTATTTGATCTCTACAAACCCAATGTGTTAGTTTAACGTTATCTTTTCTTTCTTAAATGCTAAACATTCACAAGAGGATCCATAATTGATGTTTTAGTCAGAGAAAAGTTTTTATATGTAACAAATATTTTGAGAATTCACACATAAAATAAAACTTGAAATTGCATAAAAATTTTAAATGGCGATAACACTTAATTAATTGTAACTTAGCATTAAATAATTGAACATTTAGCTAATTTAAAATATACAAACTGTAATTAATGCTCCATTAGTAAACTCTGGTAAATCATTGGCTCCCTCTATCACCTGAAAATGTCAAACAAAAGAATACTTTAGTGAGCATAAATAATTTAAACCAATTTATAATGCACCAGAAATGGTCTGATCAGTGGCATAGCAATTAAAAAATTATGGGGGAGGAGCTCAACTAGTTCCTTTTCAAAACAGTTACTGATGTACGCAAATAAACACTAATTTGCAGTTATGCTAATTTAGTTGTCAATTAGTAATTTCAATTATTTGTTATTACTTAAAATTAGAATTAACAGAATTTTCATAAATTATATGAATTGGCCTCTCCCTTTCCAATGCCTATGGGTCCGATAGATAGATATAAATAGATGTTGAAAATGACAAACAAACCATTGATATTTGTGATATGAACACATGATTCATTGTATGAAAGAGGCATAAAAGGAATCTATTCAATAAAAATAATATATAATATGATTAATAAAAAAGAAATTACTACTCAAGCTCCAAAAATTTATATGTTTTCCATATTTAAAAGACTTTTAGCTATTCCATTTTATTTCCAATTTTTTCGCAAACATTTTGCGGTTATAGATAACATTATACTGTGTACACACATAATTTTTATGTGATGGATATCGACCCCTAGATGCAGTGTAAGTGAACATGTGATTTGAGTTTTTTAACACCCGTTTGGACACTTCCAGTTTTGCTAACTATACATGTCACTGTGAGTAAAGATGAACAAAGTTTTAGTAAATTAAAACTTATTTACGTTCGACTATGTGTCAGAAAAGGCTTTCGGATCTTGCAATTATATCCATGGAAAATGATATTGCACAAAGTATAAATTATTCCGAAATAATACAGAAATTTGCCAGTACTAAATAGAAAAATGGTCCTCGTGTAGTATGTTAATTATTTTATATAATGGAGATACATTGTTTAACATGTTAACTGCTGCAACAAAAATTGGTAAAGTGACCGTAGGGCCACACTGCTTTTTAATGCAAGTTATATGCAATTTGTGCGGCACCCAAGCCCAATGTATTGTATTTAACTCGCACAGCAGTCAAAGTGTTAATAAAAACCTACTTATCAAATAAAGGTTGTTTATTTAACCTTTAGAAGGCAGGAGTTTGATTTTAACATGGGATTCTGACCGAAATATCGGCCACCCGCCCTGTAAAGGTTAACCAAAATACTTATCCTAATTCCTACTAATAAACAAAATGTAGCCTATATATTGATAAATTAATCGGTTAATTGACTGCATAGAAGGTTCTCTGACATTTGTGGTATGGCAACTAGGAGATCTCACACCACCTATAAAATGCTCTAGAGGCGTCACTACGTAGGTAGCCCTATATTCTATAGACTTTTCCATGAAAATCAAAGACATTAAAAGCCAATTTTTTAAATGGTAATTTGGAAAATGACTATGATTATGTATTTTTCATTAAATTAAAATAGGCTTATTTTTTTGTACTACAATGCCTTAATTAACCCTGTGTGGAGAACTGGTATTTTTTCTAGTTTAAATTAAAATTTCACATATCACAGATAGGTTTCTCTTTTTCTATCAAAATATGTATATGCATAAGACAAGTGTGGATAGCACCACTTGAATGGTCAACCAGTACATGCTATAGTTTTCTACATAAATAATGTAAATAAACGATTAAGTTATTTTAAAAATCAAATATCTGAATAAATATTTACCTTATTCATTATTTTATCTGTTTCCATCACATTTTCGACACGCCTTTGCAAGAAGCCAAACGTATCAGTAAAATCTGTTGATTTGTCTTGAGTTAAGGTCAACTCGCACATTCTGTAGGACATTGCTAATGAGAGCCTTTTGCCATACCAAGAGAGCTGAAAATATATTAATAGAATAAAAAAGAATTAAAAATTTCATATTTGAAACCCAAATTTTTTTTTTTTAGCCAAACACTTTTGTGTAAGGGAGTTCATTATTAGTTGGTCAATGTCACTGCCGATAAGAGCTCAAATCAACATCTATGTTGTGTCCAGAATTTTTAAACATCAGGATAAAAGTTTGGCAAAGTTCACACGCAGTAAGGTTTAGAGTAACAACATAATTTTTTATATTCAATTTTCAAAATTCTTATATAAATTATAAATACGATTATCCTACATATGTACAGAATATCTAACAAAAACATTTTTATTTATGCAGCTACACTTGAAAGAATTCTGATATTCAAAATAGATCTTCAATTAGACTTAATAAAGATTAAAATATTTTATTTATTTGATCAGTAGTACTTCTAAACCCAAATTATTCTTTTAAGGTAAGAATACTTTTTGATCTTACATTCAAAGACTGGTCTCCTGAATGATGCCATATTGTATCAACCAAATCGAGAAGAGTTTTCAAATCAACTGGAATTTGATTTGGCAAAACCATTAGAGCCAAAGCCTAAAACAGATAATTTAAAAATAAATTTTCAGTAAAAAGGATAATAAGAGAACATTTATGTGTGAGGGAAATAAGAAACTTTTAGAAATAAGGTTAACATTATTTTAATCAACAAACATTGCAAGTTAATAAATAATATTTTAAAACAAATTATAAAGACACAACACTTTTGATTAATTTATGCTAAATCATTTTTAAATTTTGAATATAGTTTGAATATTTTATTGTTCAAAGGTATTTTTGATGCAAGAAAAATTTAATTGATTAACGTAAATTTAGTACAAACACTGGATTTTATTATGATGATTAAATACTAATACATTTTAACCCTTTAAGCGGTGAGGAAAATATCAAAATTGTAAAGTTGTTTTCACTGCAATATAGCTTACTTTATATTTCTAATACATGCGTTTTATAATATATTTTAATAAAGTTTTTGAGAAATACCTCAATGCTTTAGGTTTGAAACATATTTCAACATGGAATTTTTTTAAATTTATATTTGAAATTTATTTGCATTGCTAAAAAAATTGGGTATCCATAAACGACTATAGACGTCCAAACCACATAGAGTTAAGAAAGATTTATGTACAAAACTAACCCATTTATAAATTTCATGCCTTCCCCCTGCATGCCTTTTTATTCCTCATAAGCAATATTGTTCAGAATAAGTTATTGTCATTATTGTTTCAACTTATATATTTAATGAAAAACATGATTTTTTTAACAATATTTTTTTAAAAAAATTTATATATCATTAAAAATATAAATTTAAACTAATGCTACAGAATTTTTAAGTGTCTGAAGTACCATTATCAGTTATACAACCATTTTATAAACCAACGTTCAATTTTTAAATTCCTATGAACTACAAAGGTGTAGCCAGATTTTTAAGTTGTGCAGTTTATCAAGATTTTCTAGAGGAAAAATTTTCTTGTTTCTATTATCGATTTTTTCACAATGATTACAAAGCAATGGGCTATTGTCAGGTAATCTTAATAAAACAAACATTTATGGAAGTGTAATTTTACCTCAGGCCATGTTGAAGCATATGGAATAACCATCTGGAGCCTATATACCAATGCATCTTCAATATAGTTATGGATATCCTTCCTTAAAGAGAATGTTAACATATTATCAATTAAATGGTTTAAATAAAATTATTATTTATCCAGCAGGAAATACACGCAGTCACTGGCCCATAATTTTGAACTATGGTCAGCACCCTTGAATTGGTAGAACCAAACTGAGGGGATTTGAGCCATGAGTGAAAAATAACTTCAAAGTGTACAACAAAATAATTGTAAAATAGACATTATGGTAAATATAATCATACTTTGCTTCAATTGATGAATATTGCTCTTTCAGATACGATTCTAATTTTTCTTTACATAGGAAATTGAAATAGTGGACTAAGTGTGCTCCTCCATCTTCAATTAAGCTGTGTGAAGCTGAAGAAAGACCCAATGAATTTGCACCTGTGCAGAATGAATATGGCATGAATAACAGTAGAATAGAAAATATACATAGACCAAAGATTTCCCATAAAAGTTTAAATAAAATGAAATCTATGTAATTTATTTTAATCAAATACACAATTTATTTTATACAAATATTAATTAAATAACACAGTTATATAAATTTATGCTTTGAGATGAACTTTTTTTTTAAATTAGAAAATTTTAAGTATTTTTTTTTATCAAACAACTAGTCCTGCATTGCTTTACATATATGTATATATATTTTTAAAAAAAATAATTGAGTTGGCCCCATCAGAACTTCAACCTGTGATATATTGTACTAAAGTCCTATCGACTAAGCAGCAAAGGTACCTTACAGAATACATCTACATTTTAATACATCTTATGCAGGACATTTTATAAAACTTTTTATGCAATGCTAGCTGTGCACTGGCAACTACCGGACATGCAACTAAAATGTTTAGTTGCACAAAATTAAAAAAATAAAATTGCATCCTTTTAATTAGCAATTTTTTAATTTTTTTAAAGATATTTATTAAATATTTCTGAAATTGTTAAATGCAATTAAAAATATAAACAGAATTTTACAAATTCGTGCTTGATGATGAATAGTGCTTATATATAAATTTTGAGGTTTTTTTATATGCACAGAAAGTGGTGTTTTATGATCCACAGATTCAATTTTATTATAGCTACTATTAAACTGATGAAAATGTCATACTTTTTTAAATAACTACAAGAATTTTCATACAGCACATAGTTAAAAACATACTTTACACCCATGTACTACTTTACATTCTTTAAAAAAAGTTTTTTTCTATACACCCTATACATTGCATATCCATTAAGGTGTATATAGAAAGAAAATAATTTCGGAAATTCCAAATTGATAAAAAATTGTCTTTATGGACCCACATATATACTATAAAAAAACTTGGTACAATTGAAAGAAATTTAGGTCTTGCACCAAAGGCCTAAAATTTATAAATTTCTTTTTTTTTTTTAAATTTATATGAATGTTGATGTGATTTTTTTTCAAGTTTCCAAATAAGGATGTGAAAAAAGGTATCAAAATATATTACTCTAATGCATTATTTAGGTAAAACACACTTGGCTTAAAATAAGAGTAATATTTTAACAAATTAACTTAATTTTATAGCCCATGTAAATTAGTGTCAATGGTGCTAGGAAAGACAAATCTAACGGAATCTAACATTTGTTTTCTTCTTCAAGCGACCCAAACATCTTTAATATAATCTGAAAGAAAATAGAATGCACTGACAAAAAAGCATAGATTCAATTTTTTAAAGGAAATTGTAAACTTTAGACCTCCAGTGGGAGACATAATTTTTTTTAATTGGTTCAATTTTTTTTGGGGGCTTATGTGGGCCCATAGAGACAACTTCTTCTGTACTTGGAAGTTTTGAATCTTAAAAAAAAAAAAAAAAAAATCTGATAAACCTTAATAGTCATGGAGATTGACTTAAAAATACTACCACCATATGAATAAAGATGAAATATTTAGCCACGAAACCACATATTGGGTTACATTTCTAACAATATCTTTGATATACCCTTTTATTCAGTGCATTTGAATTACAAAATAATTAAAAAAAATTGAGCTGCAATACCTAAGGCTATTGACTTCTTATTCCAACCATGTTCAGGAACAAACTTCAAACCAGCCTTTAAAATCAGCAACTTCAGATTTCCTAAGTCACTTGTGGCTGGGTCTTCAGTATCACTGTCAGAGTCACTTTGAAGTTGGCTTTCAGTTACATTGTAATTGGTCTTTGAAAAGGATGCAAATTTACATACACATGCTGTCTGATTGAGGAATTTTCCTGAGAAATATAAACAGGTAGTATAAGTGAGGAGTATTATGGGAGCTCTGTGCAAAACCATTTTGATAGGTTATTTTAAATGTTAAACAGGTTTTCTAAAGCTCAGTTAAGTAACTATGAAAAAAAAATATATGAAAAGAGTTTTATTTAGAATAAGTAATATGAAGGTCTAAATAAAACAGACTTTCATTTCAGGGATGAGATTAGACAAAAAGTAGAAAAAGCTGAAAACAAAAATTGGAGTGAATTATATACTAAAGACTTTTTTACCTAACAAAAATACTATATTGAAAATAATGATTTAATTATTATATTTTGTATAAATATGGCATTTATTTTTATTATATTACTTATATGGAAATTACTTAGCTGATCCATTGAGCATGCAAGTGAGTACACAAGGAAGCTCTCGCAAGGAAAAATTATATATATTTTTAAATCTGTGTATTATATATATTAAACTTATTTAGAAATACAGAAGTATAAGGAGGGATATTAAGTAGCCTCTTTATAAAATAAAGTTCATTTTGCTAAAAATAGTTGACATAGTCCTATGATTGAAAATATTATCAAATAGTCCCTGGCCCTGTGAAGGCCCTTTAAGTACTATTAGTATAATTTAAATAAAATTATACTGAATTTATTCATTTAAAGTTTTAAAAAGAAAAAAAGCTGCAAATTTGCTTGTAATTATTATTATTTAAAAAAAAAATTCCATTTTAGCAAAAACGAAAAAGTGGAAGAATCTCATCTCTGTCACTTCCACTTGTTTTGCCCTTTCACAGGTATTAAAAAAAATGGCCGTGTGCTTATGCAGGCTTTGCTAACTACTTAATGCACACTATTTTTCAGTATCTCCCATTTATGTCATGGCAATATAGAGTTTAAAAGAATACTTTTCATTTTTCCTAAAACATAACCATGTAAACTAGCCATTAGTTCCATTGCTGTGAATAATAAATTTAGATTACCACATTCCTGTCTACTAAGACTGTATAAAGCTGTCAGGTTTCTAGGTAAATTTCCCAGTGTTTGATCTAAAATCTATATGAACTTTTTTAACATTTGAATTTGTTTGTGTATTTCTTCACTAGAAGGTAGTAAAATAGGGTTAATCTGATCGTATACGGTCAGCTTTGGCGACTTTTCTGAAAATCCTATATTCGCAATGCTAAAACGTTGTTTGGTGACAAAAATCGGTTTGGTTGCCAATTAAAGAACTCCATTTCCTCTCCAGCATTGGTATTTATCGCCAGATTTGGCTTAAAATCAGGGAGACTGTAAAAGACAGATTAACCAAATTGAAACCTTTCCGCAAAAATTATTAAACTATAAAGAATTTTATCATTAATTTATTGAATTTGAGCTAAATTTTCGTGGGTCAATATACAATTTTACAGTAAGACAGAAAAAAATATTCAGGCAACTTAATTTAACTACAAATTTTTGATAAATCATTTAGCAATTTAATAAATCAGAAAAGCACCATATATATTTAAAACACCAGACAATATGAGGTTATTAATTATTACAACTTATACATATGCCCTTACGTTGTATTAAAGAGTAATAAAGAATAAGGGAACGTTGATAAAAAAATGAATTAGTTTTTTAAGAATATAATAATCACCCACCTTGAGTTACATATTTAAAAGGGAAATAAGAAACTGTAGCATTTTTAAACGAAAAAATTGCAGACAGCTTTAATGTAAACAAAGAGGAGCGCGCCATGGTGAATAATGTTTAGATGTACTTCTCCTGTGTGTAGAAATATGGCAATAATGTTTTAAAAAACACAAAAAATAATGGAAAACGTGATAATAAACTGTCAAATTATAAGTAAATGTATATTTAAAATTTTTTATTATGCAGCTTTCTTCAGATTTATTGACATTGTAAAAATCTATCTGACTATTATGACTACAACCGCTATGGTGGTGAAGTGAATAAAAATGTCTTACGACGAGGGGCACTCCCTCCTGGTGTTGTGGTTTTGCTATTAAAGAAATTTTAAAATGTTATAATAAAATTGTATACTTCCATCTTTTTATAAAAAATGTGCACACGATTATAGTTCTATATAATTCTCAAACCACTTCAACGACTATGTCTGCCAAAGGAGTAATTTCGCGTGAACTACACGGTATATTTTATTTAATTTGCAAATTTAATTTATGCAAAATAATTATATTTTCCAATTTTATCTGTTTAGTGCTGACAATTTAGATGGATCGTTATTTTAATTCAATCGATTATTTTATTGTCAAGCACTGATTAAATAAAATGAATGACACAATATTGCCGTTTATGGAGTACGATCGAAATGTGTAGTATTTATTTATTCGTAAATTTTAGTTGTCAAGCTATGTGTATTCGTGTTACTTATAATAGTTAATCAAGTCGTTCATAAGTAATAATTTGTTTAAACCGGTAGAATAGTCACACGATCAATACGTTTCTGTGCTTCGAAAAATATTTAGTCAATTGACATACTAATTTGGGTAATCCTGATGAAACTTTTCTCTATTGTTGTACTGTTCTTCTAGGATTTTGATTCTCCGTTTACGAAAACAAGTAGCCTCCCATTTGTACATATTTTTTAAAATTTAAATAAGTTAACTTAATGTATGAAAAATGTATAAATTGAAGGCTACTATAGTTTTCGTAAGCGGATAATGAGGTTGTGTAGGATGCCAGCAAAGGTGTTGTGCTCATCAGCTGACCGTGTTTCAAATTATGAGGCAGTGTTTCTGAACCTTTTTCTGTGGGATAGATCCTGATCAATAGTTAATAGCCCATTGTGCAGCTTTAGTACAACACCAATTTATCCTACCATATTGCTTGATTGTTATTTTTTCCAGTGACTTTTCACAATGAATTATTACAATTTTTGTAATGGACAAAATTGTTTGACTCTCCAATTTTGATGATGTCCTGAGGTGGCTGTATGGTTATGGTCTCAGACAAGTATCCGATGGGAACTGATTTGCTCTTAGCATGTGTGTAGTGATGCGGTAATCAGAGGGTTGTCAAATTCGTGTGTTTTTTTGCAACAAACAAAAATACCCACCCTGTATTATGGACTGGTGCTTCTTAAATATGAATGTGGTAAAATGTCCTGGCACCCATTAACGTTATGTGGGGTGCCAGTTCGGGTATTGAGCTCGTCATCTGACCTTAGTTAAAAAATACATGATAGTCCTTTAAGATAGACCTCGAACTGTTGACAATAGCGGGTGACCTTAATTCAACCAATTAAATTTAAAATAATAACTTTAACTCTGAATGGTTTTAAGATAATCATCACTAACCATTCTGATTTATTTTTTGAAAATAAACTAGAAATTTTTATTATTAAAGTTGAAAGATTTTAAATATGCCACTAATTTAATTATTACAATTCGCATTGTGGACCAAATTGTTTGACTGTATCATTAGCAATATTTAGGTATCAGTAGAATTTTAATTATCCAAACTTCTGTTTTTCCGGATCAAGTAAAGCGTATCGTCAATTTATCTGGATCACTTTGAGAAAGAAAAAATTGGCAAAATATGCATTTTAAAATTTTCTTATTGGTGAATTATATATTTTTTAATATTTATTAAATTACCTTTCATACTAAAGCTAAATATGTTTTTATTACTAAGAAATAAACTTTTTTTGTGAATTATCTTGATTTTCAATTATCCAGACCGAATCTGTTTTCAATTGATCCAGGTAATCCGAGTTCTACTGTCAAAAGCGCATTTTTTATTCGATTTTTATGACAAAATTTTTTTTGGTTATGTATGTGGCATATGTTGTTGGTAAAAACTATTTGTTATCTCTAACCAGGTACTCCAGGTAGTAAAAAGGATAAATAACAGTTATCTTGGCACAGTTGGAGGTTGATAGATTAAAGTACTGGAGCGGGAACCCAAGGTTTATACCTATGGTTTGAATCTCAGCTTTGAGAGTGCACCGAACTTGTGATTGGATAGCTGCCAATTCCTTTTCTTGCCATCTGCAAAAAACATTTACTATGTATAGGGGACTGGTACAAGTAAAATCTGTCATAGTCCCAATGTCCACAAGCCGATGAGAGATGTGCTATCTGATGTGTTGCTCTCATCATCTGAAAATGGTTCAAAATTATGAGGCCTGGTTTCTGGGTATTTCCTTCACGATAGATCCTAAATAACTGCTGATAGCCCATTGTGTAGCTCTAGTGCAATGTTATTCAATACTATGCCAATTTTTATCTTGCTTATGTTTTAAATGACCAATTTTTCTTTGCAGAGAGCATTCGGCACATACTAGGAAGAAACATGAAGATATCATTAAAGTGCGCCGTGCGTCTGGAAACAAAGCCGGAAAAAACAGAGAATCGAGTTCTGGTATATTACAATTTATATGCTAAACTAATATCTTATACTTCACAATGTTTGGATATGCACAGCTAATTTATTAAATTAAATGTTCAAAGTGTTAGATATGATTTATTATGATGCATGTTACTCTTTAAAAGCTAAAAATGTAGAGGTAGATGGAATTTTTTTATAAGGAGTAAAGACTGTAACTTTTTTTTGAATTTCCAAATTTTCCTTAAACTTCTTAGAATTTTTCTCACTAGTCCCACTATATACTAGTTTTCTCACTATATTATTAACTAGCTATATGCTCATAGTAATTTTATTATTGAACATAAATTTTTTTAGTTTCTTCTGGGGATGAGAGTAAACTTTCATAGAGAGTTCTTTCTTAATCAAACATGTCATGTAAAAAGTGAACCATTAGCTATCCTTTAACAGTTAAGACATGTAAACAGACTTATAACAACTTACCTAGCACATTTTTGATTATAACGTCTTTATTTCTGCATTTTAAAAGTTTTGTAAAGTCTGCATGTCAAGTTTTTAGAATTTCCATACTTATTTGTTAAAATTAAAAATATATATATATATATATTTTTTAGTGATTTCATTAGAAAAATGAATTCATTGTTGAATTATAGTGTGATAATAGAAAAAAAGTATATAAATAAAAATATGATTTTTTTTGTATGCATGGTTCCATGACATAAAGCAAGCCATGACCAACCCCCCCCCCCCCAAAAAAAAAAAAAAACACACACACACATCCTCCCTCTACTTTTACTTAAGCTTTTCTATGAAGAATATTTTCTAACATTTTACACTTGCCACTTTTAACCAGTTTTAGATAGGTACAAGATTTTTGGTTTTGTATATTATTAAGCTTAACATCTTAATGTTTTGTTATACACTAGCAATATGAGTTTTCAACACTGCATTAGTAACATTGCGATAGGATAGTGTCTCTATATAAGTACTCGGCACTGTGTCAAGTGTTACTACTACAGTGTAAGGCATTATTTGAAAAGTTTACAAGATCCATAAAAAATTACCAAAAAGTTCTTAAAAACTAAATTTTTACTTTAAAAAAGAAAAAAATGAACTGTAGTTTCTTATATTCTCTTTTTTATTGTTAAGGACAAATGATGTTGACAATAGGTTAAAAATATGTGAAACATTTTCCCTTTGTCATGTCATACATTTCTTCACAATTGATTATAGTTATTATGATTAATATTTCTATAACATAGACAGAAATATATGTTGAATTCATATTATTAAATTCGTATATCTTTATTTAAATTTATTTTATGTCTATTTTAATATCTTGTACATCTTTTATTGTAGGCATTTTCAGCTTGTAGACTTTTTATTCTAACTGCTAAAGTTCCAACTAAAGTAAGTAGTAAAAAGTGTTAATCTTATACTTCTTATAACAGATAACTTATTAAACTGCAGTTTTCTTGCTTCAAAATTTTATCACATTGCTGTGACAGTGTTGCCATGCATCTGGAAAATAGGGAAAACCTGAAATTGTCGGGGAGAAACTAAATTGACCTAAAACGTAAGGAAATTGTCAAGAAAATAATTTTTTCCCCAATTTTCTGGACAAGTCAGGGATTTTTTTCTAAACGATTTGGGTGAAGATGTGCTGTATCATATTCCTTTCATCATCAATGACAATTTTCTTTTCTTTATGACAATATAAATTTGTACAAATACCAGTTTTCAGATTTTCTGTACTTTGCTGTGTTGCTATTACAGGTACTTTATTTTTATGGGCTACAATATTCATATTTGAAAAATTCAGTTGCTTTTTTGTGTATTTCTTAGCCTGGAATTTTTTTAAAACGTTCTGGAAAAGGCAGGTAATTTTAATCTTAATATTGATGGCAATCCTGTGTGAAACTTTTAGAAATCTTATCCTGTCATAGTAAAATTTTCAGGTTTACCAACTTAATTTCTATATTAACTTTTACATATAGTTAAATTAGTATTAATGTATTACTGATTAACCTTTTGCTGTTACAGCATTTTTTTTTGCTTAGTCACATCAGCAACTTGACAAGATTTTCCAGATATTTGGTGAATTTCTTACAGTGTCACTTATTGAGTTGACACATCAAACTAATTTGTGCTTGAGGGTCACTTCTGGACCACAAAGGGTTAATTGTACCTATTTTTTCATTTAAAGCAATTTAAGTGTGACATTTGCCCACTTATGTTATATAAACCACCAATTTTAATATATATATATATATATATATACACAGTGTTCACTCTAGGCGCTTTTTGGAGGGCGGTCCGCCCTGCCCGCCCTTTTTTCATCACGTTAGCGCCCTTATGCCCTTTTTTCAAAAATGCCGCCCTCTTTTTGAAAAAATTCCGCCCCTCTTGCCCTTTTCACTCAAGCACAAGCATCCTTTCTTCTCTAGCTGTTTTTAAAAAAGGCATCGATTTTAAAAAAAAAATTGCGTGTAAATTGGAATTAAGTGAGTTATGACAGTAAAAAAACTCCTTTTTAACTACGCGTGTTGTGCAATCACGATAATTCTGCAGTAATTTCGATTCTATTGGTTGCCTGTACCCATATACGAAATGTTTTTTTAAAGGGAAGATTATTTGGGGCGGGGTTACAATATTAGGGCTCTTATTTCCAAATTTATGATTTAAGTAGATTTTGTAGATGATGTGATCAGGGCTATTTACAGATTTGTTTTTTAGCGAAGACATTAATTTTTAAATGTCACATTTTTGATTTTAAGTAGTATCTTCATAAAGAGACATTAATTTGTACTGGTATTTCTTTCGAAATAAGCCCTGAACCATCACCAATAGCCCAATATGCAGCTCTAGCGCAATATCAATTAACAAATCGGAACTTTTTTTGTTTGGCCAATGGTCCGACGTATCAACGGGTGTCCAGGCCCACTCAAATTTTTTTTTAAAAAGTGCCCTTTTAAAAACAAGAAGTGCCTTTTCAAAAACGGGGTGCCCTTTTATTGTCAACAGCGCCCTGCCCCTTTTTATTTCTAGAGTGAACACTGATATATATATCGCATATATATATATATATATATATATATCATATATTAAAATACAATATCTTCTTTTTTTGCAGTTAACATAAATGCACTTTTGTTGAAAACAATTTTTATAATATTCTTAGACCCATTTTACACGGACGTGATAAATGTTTTGAAATAATAAATAGAATAAATGTTGATAAATGAGCTTTTGCAGGTGGTTCTGCAATTGGTAGATACAAACCACATGGTTTGTATACTCCAATCACAGAACCATCTGCAATAGCTTGTTTGCACATGTTTATCTTGTCCGTGTAAAATGGGAGCTACTTTTTTTTTAAGTTGTTAAAAATGTTTTTTATTAATAAGTATTTAATCCCCTGGAATTCACAGATGTGATATCACATCTTTTGATTTCCAGTTTCTCCAACAAATTACCCAATTTTTAAATTCATACAATATTTTTTAATTAAAAGGTTTGAGGTACAACTTAAAAGATATATTTTTACAATTTTTTTTTAATAATACAAAGAGAAAGCACGCAAAAAGAAATTATAAAAACTTAAAAGCTGTGAAAGCATTTAACAATTTTAAAAATGGCTTGCATCAATAGGTTGAAAAATATAATTTCCTGAAACATTCTTTTTTTCCAGATCGAGCACACATTCCACTATTTAGATATTCAAGCCATTGAAAGCAAAAAGAACAACCAAGTATGTTTTTTAAAATAATTAAATTCCTTAATTCCGTAAGAAAATTTAAATTTTAGATTTACAATACACATAATTTCTGTCTTTTTAAATTGCAAAAAAGTGTGTATTTGGAACCTATAGAAACTAGACTTTCATTGGAATCTGCATATACTTCTTGATTGGTCCCTATCTAGTTTAGAATAATAATAAAAAAAATTCTTATACAGTAGAAAGTCTAAAATCTTTACCTCTAACATTTGGAATGATCTAATGTTGAGACCTTTTTTAAGATCTTAATTTAATTGGAATAAATTTTAAATTTACTTTTCTCTTTTTTCACAAACCTTCAGATCAGACAGAAGAACATGGAAGGAGACGGGGGTAACCACATGCGTTAATTTATAACTTTGTCACTCAAAATGAATAAACTCTGAATGTGAAGAAATTCTGTTTCTATAATAACGTAATCGATACTTTTCCCATAACGGAATTGACTGGTTGGGAGAGTGGAAGGGGATGAGAATTACCACTTGGGCATGCATCCATTTAATCCGCATGAAGTTACCTCGCTCCTTGGCGCATAAAATGGACAAACCTCAATGCATTTTAAAGTTAAGAAATTCTGGATATTTTCAGTAATTTTCCTTAACAAATCATCTTTAAGGGACGGAGGGGTTTGGAAGTGTTTAGATTTACCATGTGAGCTTGAATCCATTTAAACCTCCCTATATTATCCTAGTTGTTTGGCACACAAACTTGGCAAACCCATGAGTGTAATGTTAAGAAATGTCAATTCTATTGCAATAATGTTATCTTCTAAAACATTACTGATTTAGTAATTTTCTATGCATTTTGGGTCCGATAAAATACTGGTTTTAATTTTTTTTTTTTAATTTAGCTATTATTTTGAAAAAATTTTGTATTTGGGAAATTTCAATTATGGGCCAAAATACAGACTTTTCACACAGAGAGCATAGAATGTTAATGGATATTGTAATTATCTAAAATCAAAAATTTTTAAAATCCAGAATTGAAATGCCTACGATTCCGGATTAGGAACTTTCTACTGTATTATAAAGTAATAAATTTAAAATTGATATTGTGTGCAAAAATCTACCCAATTACTGTAATTCTAATGGTTACTTTTTTTTTTATGAATAGCTCTGCCTAACGGTGGAAAATCGAATCTTTACCTTCTACTCCATCGACCCTGATTCCGAAGATGTGAACCACATGATCAGTCAATTGGGAACTGCAGTCAAGAGCATTTTCCCGCAAGTGCCTTTAGAGTAAGCTTAACTTTCATATGAATTTGAGAATTAGTTTTAGTGGATGATTATTTTGATTGATATAAACTTCAATTTTTGTGTAGTTAAACATTAAAAATTCTCATTTCTGAGAGTAATTTTGAATTTAAATTTTCATCACTCTTTGTCGCTCACAAAAACATCGCGAAAAATTAATATTTTAAAATTGTTATCTATGAGTAAAAGAATCTAAAACTAATATCAACAAATCTGAATTTTTTTTTGTTATTTGGTTATCAATAAAGACCTAACTTGTTTCAACATTCTTAAACATGTCTCAGGGGTTGTAACTTACTATTTAATTTTTTTTATTACAATTTCAAATTTTGAAAACTTGTTTAATAGTACTGTTTCTACTTAGTATTTTCACAAACACAAAAATATCGAAAATACAATTTAATGCTTGAACATGTTAAAGCCTCATTATAGCAATTCTAAATCTTCAAAATATATCGTTAAAAATGTCATTATATAATAACCAATGTTATTGTGTGGAAGTAAGCATTATAAGATATTCTAGTTTATTTTGACTTGACTAGAATTTTAATGTAATGAAATTTATGATACCATTTATATACAGGGGCACGTTTCGCAAGTGGTAAAGTATCCAGCTTTTAATTGGAGGAGTGTGAGTTGAAATATTTACATAGACTTAACGAGTTGTAGTGAGCTTCTGATCGAAGGGTTGTCAGATTTGGTCCCAAAAGTCACGTAACAAATATTTACAATTTCAACATCATTTACAAAGGACTGGTGCACAATAAAAATCTGATTGCGATTCAATGTCGCGGCACCTATAGAGGTTGCTTAGAATGCCAGATCAGATGTTACCTTCATCTTCCGCCCATGGTTAAAAAATATGACCCATTGTTCCTGGGTACAATAAAGGTCCATCAGTTAGAAAATGAGAACAAGTTCCTCTAGAGAGAGAGTTCATTGAAGCACTGGATCTGAGTGTAAATAATGAATATGAGGATTTGTGTCCTGCAAATACTTTTTGTGGAGTAAAAAGTCTGCCGTCTTTAGGTTCAGGACCCTACCCAATTGGTTTCTTTTGGACAACCCATTTGTGTCTGGTTGACCCTGCATGTCTCTGATTTGTCAAATGTCCTTATCCCATCCATTGGCAGTCAGGAGATTTAGAGAATCATATAACTTATTTCGAAGCACATCATGTCGGCCCAAAGTCTAGGGTCTATGTTAAAATACCACCATTCAAATTATTTTATTATGTGGATACAATCGACATCTTGTCGATACAATCTTTTTTGTGTGTTAGAGCGGTGGGTGCAAGCTATTATAATTATGTCACACCACATAGGGCCTTTCCTTTTCGAACATCATCATTAGCCCACTGTATAGCTCTATACACTAGAGTTATACAGTGGGCTATTGATGACGTTTAACCAACCTATAAATGATGAGTTTGCTATTGGACAATGTGAGATGAGAATTCTAGACACTCCAATCACGATTCCACTGCTGTGACCATCGATATATATCATGGTCTCTCCTGTATTGAATGTTCCAAATTTCAAACTTGATTATTTTACTGTAGAATTACAATGTAGAGAAGGTTGAATGTAGCAAGCTTGTAATGGAGGTTGTCATATTTGTTCGCAAAAGTCATCTAAAAATATCTACAGTTTCAACCACTATATATGAGATGGCTACACATTGAATCTGATCGTGACCTCTGTCCTCTATTGAGGTTACATTGGATGTCAGTTCAGCTGTTGAACTCTTCATTAGATCATAGTTACCTTGCGACTAAAGTCATTTTAATGAGTACAGAAATAGGCAGCCGTAAAAGTTCCAAAAAACAATACCATATATGCATTTGTAAAACCTACTGCTATAAAGATTTGTCTATTTAAAAAAAAAACTATATTAATTCCAGACACGTAATCCGCAAGTTGGATGTTTCTCCTCCGGCTCGATTACAAGCTATGCTGGAATACAACCGCAACCTTGAGACTAAAGACACTGGCCCCTGTGGTGGTTACTCAACACAATATGCTTGTATGTGCGATTATCATGGCTTGCCTTACAGGGAGGAAGTTGCCTGGGTCAGTAACAGCTCTGTCTTTATTTGTATTCTATTGAGCCATTAAGTATAAAATCTACCTCTATCTATATAAAAGGTGGTTGGAAATTATGGCTGTGGTTTCCTTACTTCGTAACTTTTTATTAAAAAGCATTAAAAAAAAATTATTACATATTCGGAAAGTACAACACAAAAAGTTTTTATATAGTAACACAAACAGTTAAGTAATTTTCACATGACAGCCTTTCGATGTATGTAACACGTCAAGTTGGAACTTTCTCCAGGGATGGAAAAATACCATGGCTTCTGAGATCTTACAGAATGGCTTTTTCTTGGCATATGTCAAGAACATGGTCTATAAAATCCCTCACTACATGAACTGAAGAACAGAATTGCTGCTGCAATTAAAAAACTTATACCACAATTGCAGTGGTGAACACTTGTCAGGCAACTTTGTTTGAATTCAATATGTTATGTGCCACCAAAATATGCCGTATGGAAAATAAGCGTTAAGATTTTTTTTAATTAAAAAAGTCATTTTTTTTATTAAAAGAAATGTAATTTTTTTCATGTTTTTAGTTACAAAACTTTTTGAGTTGTAATTTATGAATATGTAATCATTTTTTTTTTCTTCATGCTCTTTAATAAAAAGTTATGAGGTAAAGGAATCCAGACCATAAAACATCCAGTGAATCAAAAAAAGTATTTTATTTTCAGCATTTAAGCGAAGGCATTAATGTTAAAGCAGACCAATTTAAATTTTTGTAAAGGAAGTTTCAGTGTAATTAATATATTTATATATGTATATTTATATCTGTATATTTAAAAAAAAAATTTTACCACTTGTTAGATTCCAGCAGAGTTTTGCCCTTTTTCTTGAAATCGACTTTCATGGACTTGGTCACACTTGTAACTCTGAGCCCACCAAATGCCATTGATTTTTCTGTGTGTTTTAATATTTTGGAGATTAAAGTTGTGGTTTTAAAAATTAGTCATTTTATGTTTGGGAGCATAGTTCATGAACAGGTAATGCAACAACAGCTAAACTTGAACCGAAAGGATTGCATTAAAGTTAAATATTTTGGAAGATGTTATTTTTCATTTTTTGCAATACTGCTGGAATGATGCCTCTAATGATTTTATTTAAAATAATTATACAGTAGACTCGCGATAACTCGAACTTTGATAACTCGAATTTTTCGATATCTCGAAAAAAAAATCAATTTCCCTGAACCTTCATTATTTATTTAATGTAATTTTATCTCTTTAATTCGAAATTTTTCGTCGTTATTTTCGATAACTCGAAGTTTCCTCGCAACTCAAAATTTTGTTTTCCTCTTAAAACTACGGATTTTGAAGAAACTTTAGCACATATGTAATTGACACGTTCTTCTTATCAGTTCTCTTTGTTATTGTGCGTTACTGAAAGGATGATACACAACAATGGATTCCTACCTGTGCCTCACCCTTTTGTTTGAATGTTGCCAGACTGGATTCCCTGAGCTGTATCCCCTCCTCTTTAACACAGTCAGTCCAACAAAGAATATTAATGATTTATCGTCCCTCAAACCAGCTGGCGTTTTCGGTAAAGTGAGTCACTTTCTTGCAACATTATACCGACCGTCTAGAAAGCAGCTCACTAAAAATATGAAGACGACACTCGAACTCGACCCCTTCTCACTTTTGTTTAGGTTTTCGTGTGGTGTTGATTTGTCGTTGTGAATAATGGCGATAAAACGAAAATGCAATGCACTCTCTATAGCAGCATTTGATGAGAGATCGCTCTCAGAAGAAGAATGATAATGAAGAATGCGAACCTCCTCCAATGATAACTTTGTAAGAGGCTCTATCTTCCATAAAATCTATGCGTGCATTCATTGAATCAAGGCCGGAAATGAAAACATCAGAGACATTTCAAGCAATCGTGAATTTGGAATATATAATTGATTCCGAAAAAATAGAAATACCCACCAAACTATTTTGGATATAAATTTAAAATGAAATAGTATAAGTATACTTGTATTTATTTTTACCAAAACAGCTTTTTTATAGTATTTTCGATAACTCGAATTTTTGATATCTCGAATTTTTATACACTTCAATTCGAGTTCGAGATAACGAGAGTTGTCCTGTACTTTGCTATTTGAGATTCTTAGATTGATCCACACTAAGGTTGTTAAATATTAAAAAACCCTATTTTTTCCTTTGTGTGGAAGTTGTCTCTTTCAATTTTTGGAATTTGCCCCCTTAATTATAAAATTAATTAAACATAAATATTGAGTTTGAAGTTGATTAAGACAGTAGTTTTAGTTAGTTAGGTAATTTTTTGTGTGTGATATTTTACATTAGATTTTTATCCTTTAATGATCTCTGTGATTAATAATGATACCAATAGATGTTGATACCAGTGGGGAACTAAAGGCAATTGCTCTTCAGAGATTTTAAAGCCAACACTGCCTAAATGAGATTTATTTTTCATTTTAAAAAAAAATCCCCTCGTAATCCATTTTGAAACTAACTTATATTTTATTACTGGAACTGTTTGAGGAAACATGAATATTTGAATCATCAACATTCCACAACCACAATGCTTTTATAACTTTTTTTATATTTTGTTCTTGTAACTTTCTTACTGTAAAATTCTGTGTTAGTGTAATGGTAGTATTAATTAACAAAATCTGATTATATATCTTTATTGTTAATAAAGAATAATGTACAAAACTTGTAAGGAAACATTAGCATCCAATCCCCAAAGTATTCACCACTAGTGCCCCTGCCAAGATACAATGCCAGATCCGGCCCTGGGTGATACTGGATTGATATTTGATACTGATATCAAAAGGTGTACAAGATATCACAATTATTTTCTCAATGAACTTGTTACTTAATAATTTATAATTTTAATACACTCAAACCTGTTTTTGTGCGGTAAATAGGGACCTCATAAAAAATTCGCACAAAACTTCACGATTAGCTATAAAAAATAGTTTTCGCAACACAATTTTTTTATGCGGTGGATAGGGACCGCATAAAAAAAGTCTCGCATAGAAAATAACTCAAAACCTTACGAAATAACTAGGAATTCCTTTTTTAAACGATATCAAGACACAAGGCTTGACAGCTACTTGGAATCTCGCCAAACCTTTTGGAATCTGATTTAGAAAATACACATGTGAACATTTTAAAATATTTTATTTACATATGTACTTATTTTACACATACAAAACTTTTCAAAACGTATAACCATTATCCTTCGCAGTCTGACAATACGCGAACTTGGTTCAAAATCGCTTTTGTCACTTGAAGATACTACCTCGCACTCGTTTAGAGTTGACTTGTTTTCAGTTACCTTGTAGTCGGTGATCAGTTTTTGCGATGACTGTTGTTTCACTAGACGCTTGTATATGTCTCGGTAGCCAGATAATTAATTATGTTCCAATTTGATTGAAATTTTCGTATACCGCACAAAAAAAGTCGCACAAAAAAAATAGCACAAAAAAAGACGGCACAAAAACAGGTTTGAGTGTATATACATTTTACAATAACTTCTAATTTTCTTTACTTTGTATGTTACTTTTATGTTAGAATACAAAATATATAATAGAAATATTTCTTATTTGAATAAAATCCATAAATGATATTCCATGCAATATATCTCTAATAACAAAAATATTTTTTTCTTGTTCATGCCCTTACTGTATATTTTATAAGTACTTAAACATGTGTTCTCTTCAAAAGCGTAATTGAAGTTTTTTTTTTAATTTCAGGATGTTGATACCATATATCTTTCACATGATAGTAAAGAATTATCCCTTTTAGATTTTGATCATTTAGATGGCCGGTGAGAACATTTATGCATTTTGACTTAAATAATTTTAAAAGCTTTTGCTCCCGAATCTTTTGTTAAATTCAATGAATACCAAATTTTGCTGAATAATAAATTATAAAAATTCAGACACAGATTAAACTAATTAAAGTAAATAATGTTTATAGTAATATTTTTATGCTAATATATAATCTCAACTATTTTGCACTTTATGAGAATAATTTTTCTTATAAAATAATTGAAATATTAATAAAAAAAAAGTAATAAAGTTACTGTATGATTATATTTGAGTAGTTTAAATTTTTTTAATAACTATTTTGTTTTAGGATTTTTATATTTAAGATTATCTTCGCAATTTACTCTTTTTTTTTACCATGTCCTTTAGTCAAGTTAGTAATTTTTGTAACAACTTTTTATAGGGATTTAATGCCAATAATTTCTGCTCTGATGTTTAATACCTGGTTCACCAAATTCCGAGCTACTGGTGTTAAATTAGTAAGTCAATTATCTCATGTTTGTTTATTTTTTTACTTTTCAAAATGAGTTCAATTAAATAAATTTACAAAAAAATATGCATTGATATTATTTCCTAGTGGGTAGGGTATTCTAATTTCATATATTTAGGTTGCAGAAAGTTTTTTTAGTTACCTCTTTAAAAATAATTTTTTCCCCTAACTTTGTTTTTGCAAGTCTTGGGAATCAAAGAAATCCTTTCATTACAGACAGATTAACACAAGAAATGCTCGTTTCAGAGCCAAAAAATATATACACATTACATTACAAGGTAATTTAGGATAAATATTTACTTAATTAATAATCATATGGTTAAATAGTTTGTAACACAAATTTAAAATAAATATAACCTAAATGTGACCTATATTGGTATTTAAAACATTTGTATTTAGTTGTATAAGGTTAGTCCATTGAATTATAATGCCTTTCCTAAGATCTTTAGTTGTAACATATCATACAGAGATTGAATTTTACATATTAAGTAAATCAAATAACTTTAATTAGGTTTCTGAAGCATTGGACGTAGTTTTACTAGTATTGCGAAGGTCTGTGGCACTAGAAGAATTATACCTTGACAACACAGGTTTAAAATGGTAAGATTTTACTACTTCGGCTTTAAAGCTGTATTATAACAAACTTGCACAATGTTCGATTTGTAACTTTTTCTTTTGATTTTTTCAGGGAGTTTGCTTACAAATTCTCATTAGCATTAATAGCTAATCCCCATACACCCCTTCATACTATTGACCTTTCTAATAATTTAATAGAAGACAAGGGTATGTATTTGAAATATGGTCTTGTGTATTTAAATTTTGAATCAAATTTGTTTTGGGTTACATTTTTTAAATGTATTGTCTCAGAATGATAACCAGCTATATTTAAATGGCATATTTAGCATCCGAATTGGAAGCTGTTTGACGACTAAATACAAGGTTAGGTATTATGATTTCATGTTTAAACAATTCCATGTTTAGAAGGTAATCGTTGGATTTATTTTCAAAACGACTTCCGATTTGGGCACTAAATCTGTGGTTTAAATATCTGGCTAGTTTTTATTCTTAGCCACTAATGATATTTTTGTGCATTTCTTACATGAAAGAATTATGTTTAGCAATAGTTTGAACTTCTAGTTTGTTATATAACTATAATTCCAATGTATTAAGCTTTTTGACCTTTGATGTCACCTTGGGCTGTCAGTGTTAATAATTACTACAAACTTAACCCATTAACACTGGTGCATTGTTAATATCCAAAGATCTATTTTAGTAGAACATTTAATTTTTGAATTTATAAAATTACTCCATTTTATAATATTTATAAAGTATAATTGGTTATGGGGGTATAACATAAAACCTATCTCTTTAAAATATATATATATATATATATATATATATATATATATATATATATATATATATATATATATATATATATATATATATATATATATATATATATATATATTTTGAAGAAATGTAAAATTAATTGTACTGAAAAAATTATTAAACTTTCAAACTTAGTGAAAATCTTTTGTACATCAGTTGGTTAATGTATAAGTTAATGTAATCAGTGAATTATCATGGAATTTTTTAATTTTGAAAATGTCAGGGAAATGTACAAAATTTCACCAAATATCAGGAACATTTTCAAATTTGGATCGTTTAAACGGCAGTTATCATCTGTTATGCCTCCATTGTGGGTAACTTAGCTGTCAATATTTCCTTTTAATTCTGAAATAGAATTTAGAAAAAAGTATGGCTGCAGGCATTTTCATATTTGGATCGTAAACAATATATTCAGGGCTAATGAGTTTGCGATTTATTGAAGATTGGAATAGGAAATTGGAAGCATATAAAACATTTAAAATTATCTACAAAATAAATAATTTGAAAAATCTTGTTTTTTTGCATTATCTGCTTCCAGAGTACATGTTTAATTACTATTATGCCTGTGGCAATTGTATAATTTGTGTTGTATCCATAAATTATTATTTTAACTGATTGTAAGTATTGCTTATGATTTTTCATTTATAGTGTAATATATTTATTGTAGTGTTGATACTTTGTTTCTATAAGACGCATGTATTGCAACATTTCTTAAAGTAATTTGTAAATTCAAAGACATTTTTGTGATGCCATCATGGAAACCAGAGAAATATCAGGGAACTTTTTCCATGGTTTTGTTGCCACCCTGTTATTATTTTATTTTTTGGTAAAATATATTTTGGGATTTATTTTTAGGTATCAACAGCCTTTGCGGAATCATTGCCAAAATTACCCAAGGTTAGTATAAGATTTGTTTAATTTTTATATTTAGTAATCGCAGCATTTAGGTGCATTCCATTTTAGAAAAAGTCTGACCCCTATTGTTTGCTTTTAGATAACCTATGGGTAAATTGGGGTTCTATCTTATGAAATTCAGTTTCTTGTATATGATTTTGTATTAAATGAATAACTTAATATTGCAGTTATCCTTTATTAGGAACTTCTATTTATTTTATGTTCACTAAACTTTTTATGTTAAATTGGCTTCACTGTATATATCTTGATATTCTTGAAATGAAATATTTAAATCTAAATATCACTTTCTCTAATAACTGGGTTAACGGGTGACCAAATGATAAAATATTGGACTCGTAACTGAAAGATTTTGGTTCAGATCTCAACTTTAAACTAGCAGATTTGCCAATTTCACTCCTTTTCTTCTGCGAAAAGCACCTGTTATTTATAAGAGATTGGTGCACGTAAATTCTCTTGTGGTGTTGTATGTATTATTCATCATCAGACCATGGCTCAAATATACAAGGCAGTATTTCCAAGGTCCCTCGAGAAAGACCCTGAACGGATACCAACTGCTCATTGTGTATATCTAGTGTGATGTTAATACAACCAACTTCTGATAACTATTTAGGGTCCGGTGATCCGAGCAATCAGAGGATTGAGAGTTTGAAGATGACATAGACTAGACAAAGTTAAGCTGTTACGATCTTGTGATCGAAGTGTTGCGTGATTCACTCTTAAATTACAAAATTCTTCAAAAAATAGCTACAATTTTCACTGCTATGTATATAGGATTGGTGCACATTCAATCTGATTGTGGTCCTATGTACTGACACTTATTGAGGTTGTGTCGGGTGCCAACTTGGGAATTGACCTCATTATGACCATGATTAAAGAATACATGTCAATGTTCCCTTCACACAAAAGACCCCAAACCGTAGCCAATACCCCCTGTGCAGCTCTATTTCAGCATTATTTACCCAACCTCTGATGACTTTTTTTTGTAGGTGCTGGACAGCTTGGGGGCAGTGTGGGTCGTCTGCAGAAAGGTTTGATTCACCTGAACCTGAGTCGGACAGGGTTGACGGCAAAGGGCGTCAACACTCTCGCCCACGCTCTCTCCCTCAACCGTGCCATGCCATCAACGCTCACATTCCTCAACCTTAGTGATAACGTCTTCAAGGATGACGTCAATGTAAGTGGAGTCATTTGCTTAGTTTGTATGTGTTGCGGACACATATATTCCATTGACCAGTTGGGCATTACATAATAGGATGGGTCTAAAAAGTAAAGACTTTTTTTTAACTGCTAATACTGAAGAGAAGTTGCCTCCTATATCTAATAATAAGAAAAATTAAGCACAAACTTTTTTTAATCGATTAACATCTTCCAGTTGTGCATTATATTAACAGTTTGTAAAAATTGAACATTTTTCATATTTTTTTTAATAGTACTTAAACTTCTAGGATCGACACACGTTTGTTATGCTTATTTTGTGGTTCAATATGGTTACATTAATTAAAACATTATTAATATTTCAATGTTTTCCAGTCACACAATGTGTTAATAAAGCAAAAATGTACAACATTTTTGTAAGTTTCATTGGGTTAATCACTGTACAGATAAGACCCTTATAACGTTTTTCTACTGTTGTATGAGTATTGCCTATACAATTAGTTCTAACTTCAGTCACCTATAATTATGGTTTTACAGAAAATAAATTGATGAACATTATTCAATTTCTGCATATGCTATCGGAAAATATCAGCCGATTTGTAATCTTTTTACTTTTTTATTATTATAGGGTTCAACTTAAACTTAAGTTTTTTTTTAAAAAATTCTCTCTTTTTTCGACTCTACCTATTATACAAAGGACAATTTTGATTTGTAAAAGTTTCTAGTGAGAATTGATTTTCAAAATGTACATTTTAATTTAAAAATAAATTGGTTTTGATAAAAATATTTTTTTAAAAGCTAAAATAGTATATATAACTTCAATTACTGATATGTTAATAATATTGCTCACTTTTTTGTTATGTTTCTATTCTTAATTATTTTCCTTAATTTTCAGAATCTCTATAATTTTTTGGCTCAGCCTAATGCTCTTACACATCTAGATTTATCTGGAACTGAATGTGCTTTAGATACTGTAAGTACATTGCTAAATATTTTTTTAATTACTTAGTGTATTTAAGTTACAAAGTTGTAATGAGTTTAAGTTTTCTTATCTACTATCTTAAATTATTACCTATTTATTGTGCCCAGTCCTAAAAATATTTTGGCTGACATGCAATGTGGCATGGAAAAGTTTATATTCATTCTTTTTTTTTTTTAGTTGAAATGGATTTTACTTCTTGAATTTTATTTTATAATTTTATTTTATCATTACTAATTCTTATATCTTTATCTTGTAACTGTGTAGATAGGTCAAAAATCTAAACTGTTAAAATGTAATGTTTTTATTTGCTTTTAAAAATAAGTTTTGGTTGGGTTTAAACCAAATCAACCAAAAATAATTCTGGTCGGGTTTTTTTCGGGGAAAATTTGTGCCATTGGAAAATATTTTCTGTGGACTCTAAATAAATATTACAAGAAGATACTTTGCTTTTTTTACATATTTTTTTATGTCCCTTTTATAATTATCAATAGAAATTATAAAATTGAATTACATTCTTTTTACCACATTGCAAGTATAAAAGAATAGAAAAACACATTTGGTTATGTAGTCATTTACGTTCAGGATTCAACCCTTACACATCTTAGAGAGGGAGAAAAAAAAATGGTTCTGTCTACATTGAGTAAAACCAAACATATGCATGAAGTTTTCATTTCTGCCACCCATCCTGCTGGCCGTAAAAAAAAAATTACGGGAAAAGCATGATTAACCCTTACAATATTTGTCAGTAAAAATTTTGGTTCAAATAAATGGTGTTTAGGGACATTTCAGAAATCCTTTCGTATTCTGCTCCCCTGGTGGTTCAAACACCACCAAGAGGGGTCAGCAAAGTTGAGATCAAAAAGTTGCCCGTTTTGGTTTCGGCTAAATCTACTAACCCATATCCCCCATTTGTAGGGCACAAGTGCTCATTAATTTTTTTTGTCCAAATGTCCTCACGTCTATATTATGTTCAGAGGATGCCTGCTCAGGTGTTGTCTTCATCTAAAGACCTGTTCAAAATTAGTATTTTCAGGATAGATCTTGATCTCTAATATCACATTGTGTAGCTGTAGTACGACGTTAATTCAAACAGACAACCTTTATCATTTGCTTGTTGCTTGTAGGTCTTTGGTGCTCTTCTTCGGGGATGCACCCAAAAATTAGCCGTTTTAAACTTGTCCAGGAATCAGTTCTCTGCCAAAAAGTCTAAAGAAGTGAATGTCCCCCCCTCCTTCAAAGCATTCTTCTCAAGCACAGTCGCCCTCAAGACCCTCAACATGTCCGGCAACAAGCTCCCAGTGGAAGCGCTCAAGTGAGTTGGATACTTGTTTAGGACTCTTGCCATCTCGTGAATGTTCTGTGTTGTAATGTTAATTGATGTACTTGACAAATGTTTTTTTTTAAAAAATTTTAACTGCAGTTTGCATTTAATTATTTTACATTGAAGGTTTTAAAATATGAGTTTCTTATTTCTTGAAAATTTGAGTAATTTTGGCATTGTTTATGTTTTTGTCAATTTAGAATTTTCTTTTCCATTAGCCTTTAATTAGATTTTATTGTACAAAATGATGTATAATTTAAACTGTTATTTTATTGTCGAATATTCCTAATTTTTTTTTTAAATAAAGAATATTAATGTAAAAAAAATTCCAACCAGTTGGCAAGTTGCCTACAAATTTGTTATTTATAATTTTTTTAGTGACATAAATTAAAAGTTATAGATACAACTTTTAATTTATGCCATTATAAAATGATTTTAAATATGTGGTAAATATTTATTGCTGGAAATTTTTTTTGTTCCCAGGACGAAAAATTCCGTATTAAATGTTTCTAGAATTGAAATAAACTTCCAAATTACTTATGTAGTAAATTCTTAAAATATGTTCAATTTTATATGTGTTGAAACACAAAATTTCATCTATCGGGACATATATATAAAGAAGAATGTGAGGATTTATTTTTGATAGTCTACAGTTTATTTTGGGGTTGTTGAAATTTAGCATACTTGACAGTCAAAACAAGGGAAACATATATTATATAAATGGCTGCAGATTACACATTGTTTAATTATTATAGTTCAAAGCAATATTAGTTTTAAAAAATTACAATAAATCAATAATTCAGAATTAAAGCTTACTTTGGTAACATTATTAAATGTTACAATGCTACTGTAATGAGGTTTTATAGTTCTTATTACTAAGTCAGTAAGGAGTAAATTATGTATTTTTTCACAAACCGCTTTAACATATTTTAAGCAATTATTTTTCTAATTTGTGGACACTCGTGTATGCTAAACTACTAGCATTCACCCATGGTACACAATAAAAAGCCTCTTATGAAGGAGCTCATAACTAATAAGCCACCATCCCTCCTAATTGTAACAAAGAAATCTTGTCTAGCATTCGAGCTACTCTAACCCAGATCCATACCATGAGATTGGATATCCTCTCAGCTTTACAATTTGGACAGCATTTTCTATAATTCAATTTCTTCACTTAAAGTAAGTTTTTGTGTTGCAGGGCCATGCTTCTTGGACTTGCCTGCAACGAGATAGCCACAGACATCTCTCTCGACCTTAGCAACAACGAACTGAAATCTCATGGAGCTCTGGTTCTGGAGTCCTGTTTGCCTGGGATTCGATGTCTCTGTAGCTTAGACATAAGTGACAATGGTAAGATTATTGGTCCTTTAAACTCCAGTGTGGGCTCTCAGTCACCAAAATAATGCCCTGTTATTTTATTTCCTGTTTTTCGAATTGAACGCAAACTAAGACTTGATAACTTTTTATTTATCTAACTCTATTTTAAAGTCACTTGGGTATCAACATATTTTATTAATCCTTTCACACTCAAGTGTTGCCTTTGAGTCACCAATATAATAAAATGTTATTTTTTATCCTCTGTTCTTCAAAATGAAAGAGAACAATGTATTCTTGAGTTTAAAAAGTTATTCTCTCACAAACTGTAATAGAAATTGTTTTTGTCGTATGGAAGCATCGAGAGTATGTCGGGGGGATGTAAAACTTCCTTCAGGTTGAAATTCCTCACAAATCCTGTTCTTTTTTTTAAATATTTGACAAATTTCATAAATCACTAAATATAAAATTGATGTACTGAGATTAATATTCAGCTTCATGCATAATTTTTGTAATTATTCACCCTAAATGTTAAAAAAACAAGGTGAAGATTACTTCTAATAAAAGAACACAAACAGGGTCTAACTGATCCATAAAAAAATATATCAAACATCTTCCTTGAGTGCAAAAGGTTTAAGAAATTGCACTGAATAATGTTTTAAGATAATTATTTGTCCTCCTCTATACAATCATGTATTTGTTTCTATTATAGTTTATTTCTATGAAGTTTGCTCATCTAAAATAATTTTAACCTTTTCAGTTGTACTAGTAGATATATGGTTTCACGTCTAATAAGATCTCAGGTGTTGTCCTCGTCATCTGACCATGGTTCAAATATACGAGGCATCGTACCCGGGTCTTTCCTTCAAGATAGGCCCCGAACCGTCGCCAATAGCCCACTGTGCAGATCTAGTGCGGCGTTAATTAACCAAAACGTCTAATAGGTCAACTTTGTATTGTTGCTACATATAGTATTTTTAGCGCTAAATTAAATTTGTCGCTAAAGTTATTCCTGGCAGTTTTATAGCCTATTAGTTGTTCACTAATCAAAGTTAAACCTTCAAAATTGAAATTAACTGAGGTTCAGTGCAGATTCTCTTGGTTTTTCATTACATATTCTTATAAATCAAAACATGCAATCATTTTTTTTGTATAATTAATAAGTTATTATGATCCATATTATTTTTACTAAAATAACATTACTGCAAAAAAATACTCTGTTTAAATATGCATGCTTTTATAAACAATATATTTTTTAATATTAATATTGGTATGTTTTATTTGATGTCCAAATGATTTTAACATTTATATTTTATAAATTCTTAACTTTTTTTGAGCAAATCAGCTTTAATTTTTAATTAAAAACTTTATAATAATTTTAATAACATAAATAATATTTTAATTTTCAAAATGTATGGTTCACTTTCTAGGTTTCGACGTAGATTTAGCCAACATTGTCACGTCAGTTGCCAAGAACAAGTCAATCAAGCACCTCTTTCTTGGAAGGAATTTTGTGAATATCAAACCTAAGTATGAATACACTGAATGTCTATGAAGTATTGTGTACTGTGTTAGCCTAATTCATGAAATACTTAGGATACATCTGCATTTATTGCATCCCAATCAACTAGTTTTATTATATATATATTATTTTATTAGATATTTTTACTCCTTTTATTTAAACTATTACAAAGGCTAGTTGTGAAAAATGCTTCAAGTCCCACTTTTTCGCATTGTTAGAATAAAAGCAATTTATTAATTAAGCCCAACTATTATTTTTCTTCCCCTTTTAATAACATAAATTGCACATAGTTATTTGAGTAATCTTTTAAATTAAACTTTGATAAAAGGCTCTGTTAAAGTTAGTGTCTTATATCTATCTTATTTATGAATTATTGATAAAAAATCTTTAAAAAAATGTAATCAAAATAAGATAAGCTAAGTAAAATTTCGGCCAATTCTAAAATTTTATACGAATGTTTAAAAGGACAGGTTTTTTATTTTATTTTCAACATTCCAAAGGTATGGCTTTCAAAAATATTTTCATTTCTTTTTGCAAAATTTCATGTGCTGAATGTCATTTTATTGGTACTTCTACAATTTATTTGACATTTTATGCTAATGAAATAATAAATATTGAATTGGATGAATGTCAGTGTTATATGTAAGGTTCGTTTTTATGTACCTAAATTGTCTAAAATTGACTAAGAAAAAAAAATTAAACTTACTTTAAATTTTTTCAAAATAAATGCCATCATAATGTATAAGTTATATGTAAATAACCTTTATAAGACAGGTGGTTGATATTTCAACCTGAATTTAATATTAAAACTAAACACCTGCCTTCTAAAGGTTAAGAAAATTAATTTAAAAATAGATTTTTATAATTGCTAATATGTTTTTGAAAAATCTAAAATATCTTTTTTTTTTATATTAGCTAAATTACTAAAAACTGTATAAAAACCAACTTTTAAACACTGCCATGATATCACATCAAAATAAAGCATTTAATATTAGTTTCAACTCCATTTTATTCCTAACCATTTGCCTTAATATTTATATTTCAAGTAGAATGAAAAAAAAGGGATATTTAAAAGTATGAAATTATGCACTATGAAATTTTACATAGTTGTAGCTTGATGTACAATACTAATGGTAATCCATCTAATTTATGCTTGGTAAATGTAAAATTTCAACACCTAATGTTTGGTTGTTAATATGAATGCTATATTTCTTTCAATGTTTCTTTAGGTATATGACACGAGTAATGGATTCAATAGTCCAGCTCATCCAAGAGGAAGACACTGTTCTCGAATCTCTGTCACTAGCAGACTCTAAACTGCGTGGGGATGCGTGTGTAGTCATCAATGCCCTTGGCAGCAATCAGTGTCTTACAGCTATAGATATTACGTAAGTGCATTTGTTGTGTGAAGTACATTCAATTTTGTATATTTTTATTTTGTGTAGCTACTAAAATTAGTTATTATACTAATTAAATATTAATATATGCTATTTTTATTACTGAATAAAGTTACAAAAGAAATTTTATACTTTTCTTTTTATATATTAGTTCAAATTCTGTCATTTGTGCATTTTTCTTTATTATCCTTATATACAATCAACCGCCGTGCCTAATCTTACTATAAATTAAAAAAAAATTCAAGTTGTCCATCATTTTAATAAAATATTCTTAACAATTTTCAATTTGGAAACATTTTTAAAATATGAAGTGTTGGTGTACATTTAAAAGCTATTTCTATTAAAATAATGAAAATTAATGTAATTTTTAAAAAATACATACCATGAAATTTTAAATTATAGTTTCCTTCAGTGATAATAACTACAATTTTAATGTTTTTTCACTGCTCATATTACTTACATATCCAGTTTTGTCATGTGTCTAAAAAAATACTTGCCCTACTGAAATTTATCATTCCCCAAGTATCTCCAGTAATAGATTATATGAAATCTGACAAATATGTTGACCTTATTTAATTTGTAGTTGTCCTTTTATAACAAACTATTTTGCAATAATTTTTTTTTACTAGAAAAATTTGCTAAATTAATGTTATGTATGTCAATTTTTGAAAGTGCTTGTATTTTTTGTTGGTCAAGTACGAGAGTTTAACTTTGTGTCCATAGGGGAAATTACATGGGTGGTGCTGGAGCCAAAACCCTTGCCAAAGCTCTTCAAATCAACTCTAAGTTGAGGTCTATTTTGTGGGACAAAAATGCAATACCACCACAAGGTTTCGCTGATGTAGCGTATGCACTAGAGAAGTATGGACATGTTGTTTAATTTGAGCATCTCTTTTATATTCAAAATAATTACATGTTTAACTCTTTCAGTTCCAAGTTTATTTTTCCAATTGAGTATTAGTGCAGGGTGGTAACATAACCGGGAAATCAGGGAATTGTTATGGAATTTTCTTATTCTGGAAATATCAGGGAAATGTCAGGGAAATTTTCGAAATTTCACAAAAAATCAGGGAAATTTTCGAAATTTCGCAAAAAAATCGGGGAAATTTTCAAATTTGGATCATTAAAACGGCAATTATCCTCTATTATGCAATTTAGTTGTCAATATTTCCTTTTAGTTCTGAAAAAGATTTTTTTTTAAAAAGTATGGTTATGCAAATTTACATATTTTTAGTTTTATTTTTGTAAAAACGTGAACCACTGCTGAGGGAGCAGCAAAAGCAAAGTTCATTGGACCTTGAAATTGTGAGCAACATGTGAGGGGTTAATGAATGTGATTTATTGAAGATTGAAATAGGAAATATTAAGCATATAAAACATTTAAAATTATCTCCAAAAGAAATAGTTTGAAAAATTTGCATTCTCTGCTTTCAGAGAACATGATTAATTACTATTATGCCTGCCACAATTGTATAATTTGTGTATCCATAAATTATTATTTTAACTGACAATAAGTATTGCTTATAAATTTTTATTTATAATGCAGTAAATTAGAAAGCATATATTTCAACGTTTCTTAATGTAATTTTAAAGTCAGGGATATTTTGTGACACCATCATGGAAGTCAGGGAAATATCAGGGAACTTTTTTTACAGAATTTTGTTGCCACCCTGTAGTGGTGTAAGACGAAGTCAGACTTGCATCACTTTTCGCCATTTGTGTCAACTATCTTTTCCTTGGTTTCTGAACACAGCTGGTGGAAAAGTGGTGCAAGTCTGTGACAGCGTTATTACTTTCACTGTCTAAATTTATTAGGATTCCAATTAGTAGGACTGAAAGAGTTAAAGGGCATTCATGATAACTTATTGTGAATGTTTTCGGTTACTTAACAGTGGTTGATAAAGTTTTAGAGAGAAATTTGTTTTCCTATAGTCATGGTTTGCACAGTCCTTAAAAGTCCTTAAGAACTACTTAATTTAAGTAGGTGCTTAATTAAGGGCCCTTAAAGTCCTTAATTTTCGACTAAGGTCCTTAATTTTGGCCAAACATGTTTTTTTACTAGAAATTCACATGGGTGGTATTTTTCCGTGTCTAATCCGAAATTCTGAGTTTTTTTAATTTTCGAACTCAGAATTCCGGGTGCATTAAAATTATTGAAATGTAGAATTCCGGATTTTACGTTGATCGTATCCACACTTTTGACCGTTTTACGCAAGTATAAATCGGCAAGGAGAGACAGGCATGAATGGACGTATTTAGTGTCAGAAAAAGAAAGTTAACTTTTGATCTCTTTTGTTCGATTCTTTAGTCAGTGGTATTTCATTATAACACACTACACTTCGTCATTGGAAAATCTCAGTTCGTTTGTTGTATTGTAAAGAATCGATACTCATTCTAGAAAAACGAGGAAATTCAGAAGAATGTAGCATCTTTAAGGGATGGGAATTCTGCGCCAGAGTTTTCCGGAAGTGGTATCCTGTGCCAACTTGCTACAAAACCCCACTGACATGTGATTATGTGCAAATTTTGCACCAAACAATGTGCTATTCTCCGCTAACGCTGCCAAAAAAAAATTGAGGTCCTTAAAAATTATCGAGAGGTCCTTAAGAACTACTTAATTTTTTCTTTTAAAAATCTGTATGAACCATGTATAGTTAGTTAATACTTTAAGGCTGAAAATTTTCCTGTTTTACAAAATGTATCTTTATAATGAGGTACAGATTTCACTATTTTATGTAAATGATAGAAACATGCAATTTATGGAATTTATTTAAAATCTATTAATCCAACGAATTATAAGTAAAATAAAAAAATTCTAAAAAATATAAGTGGCTAAATTGCTTAATTCCTATTTGAATTGTTTACTACAACACCATAATGATTTTATTTTGTATGTATAAGGCAATTTAGAAGTAAAACAGTTCTTAAAAAACCAAGTAAACATATATTGGGCTTTGTAAAAAAATTTCATAATTATTTAAAATCTGTATCGGTGCCAGACGGGCCTAATCCAAATTTGTCACTTTTTGTTTTATTGCATATTATGTCTTAAATGAACGTGTTTTCTATCGAATGATACCATCAAAATTCACTCATAAATTATTTTTAAGCTTTGAGCAAGAGTTATAAAAGCCCAAGTCCAATGATTTTCAAAAAAAGTAGGATTCAATTTTTCCTCTCATGTAAAGTTGCCCAAGAGTGACTTGGGCCAGTCTGGTTCATAGGTACATAAATAAATTTTGTTATGTATATTACTAAATTTAATTAATTAAATAATATTTTAATCATTATTATTACAACCAAAATTTGTTTGAATTTTTAATAGTAGGTATGATTTTATTGCATCTCTCTATTTAGGTCGAAATCTCGTTGTTCCATTACACTCATGCAAATAAACATAGGAAGATTCTTTTACTTTACTTTTAACTTCAGTTTTCAGTTATTATTTGGTTTCTCTTACAGGAATTTCACATTAAGATACATGCCATGTCCTATTTTTGATGCAACAGCCGCAATGAAACTTGCCCCTGAGAAAACGGAAGTTTCCTTAAAACGAGTAATTTATATTTTAAAGATACTTCTATATTTTTACTATCTTTATTTTTAAACGTTGATGTATTCAATTGCCTTCTTTCAGATTGAAGAAAGCCTTCATCGCAATGTGTCGCCCAAAAAATGTACTAACGGACGGGCATTCAGACTTCAGCAAGGATTTTTGCTTAGTTCAGCACAGCAGGTGATTTTTCATCTTAATATTATATGTTCCTTTTCTATTATTAAAAATGTAGCTTGTTACCTAAAATTAAAAAGGAAATTTGATTTATATATGTTTGTTTTATCTATTAGTTGTTAGGGAGTCATTTGTCATTGTAATTACTATTCTATTAGAAGTTATTCTAATTACTCTAAAGCTTGCACTCTGTTGCCCTAAAATGTTTATCAGGCAATAATTATTCTCATATATATTTTTTTGCACTTTGTGAATGTTGAGTAAACTTTTGCCTTGGGAAACATATGACTATGTTGTTAAAAGAGAATGTTTGTTTAACTGCTTTCCTTAACAATTAACTTGAGATAATATGTATTTGCCATAGACACCAACACAAGTTACCTTGGGTTAGTCAGTTAAGTAATTAAAATGGTGTTGTAAAAAAATGTAAATTAAAAAAAAAATTAATAGCTCCTATTGAATGAATGTTTTTGTTTATCATGTTTTTTTAATATTTTCCATATAGATGGTTAATGTTTTAAATGGAAGTTATATTGCGTAAGTAGTGGTTAAGCCTAATAATTTTATTATTTTGATTTTATTATTTTGATTCAATTTTCTGTTTTTTAAGATTTTTAATGTAACAATTATGTTTCTTTTCCTTTTCGTACTATATTTTTTTCACGGTTATTTTACGAAATTTGCGCATTACCGATTATTTTTAATCAACTTATAGAAAGTTGCAAGTTAGTCTATTATTAATGTTACCAATATTGTTTTCATCCTACACCTTTCATATATTAACTTAAACATACAAAGCCTAGTGACTGAGAAACATAGAAAGCCTAATCTGAAGAGATGGTAAATTCGTCCGTTGTTGGTAATTTTATAAATTATTAGGATGTGTTCAACAAATTAAACATTGCTGGGCTTTGATCCTGTAGTTAATTATCGCTATATGCATTTGTATGAACTTTTATTACATATATAAATCTGGTGGGTGTTTTCTTCTTTAGACTGTGGACCGCTTAATGGTCCACCTTCAGGACTCTGTAAATAATTTGAGGAGAGCAGTTAGTGACGGAGTCATGAGTGAAGAATTGGAAAAGGCAGAAGGATTCCTTAGTGATGCTAACAATGCAAAGCAGGTAACAGGTTCTACCTCTTTAAGCTACTGCAATTTTAAAAAAAAAAAAATTCTAAATATATACATAACTTTCTTTAAGGGAAGGGTTTGAAGTGATAATTTTATTAATGTATTTATGAATCTATTACCATATATACTTGCGTATAAGTTGATCTCCTAATTTTAGGAGAATTTTTTGTCCATTATTGAAAACTCGTGTATAAGCCGAGTTATATATACACGAATTTTCATTTTCCATACATGAAAAATAGCAAATTAAATAGGCAAATCGTCGAAAAAAGAGAGAACATTTCATTCTTAAAATAAATATTTAAACCAAGAAACAAAAAAAATATTAAGAAAAAGTGTGTGGAGAAGCGGCCATATCCTTGAAGTTCCTGACCTAAAAGTATGCACCAATCAGAATGTTCATGTGTACCTTCTTCGAACTTCTTATATTAAATCTCCCTCATTATCAAAACGTTTTAAACCACATACTTAAATATCAAAATGCGCAATTTCTAATTTTTAAAATCGTTTTGTAAAGATTTAAAAACTGAAAAAACATCAACTATTTTCTGTCGGCATCGTTGACTGAGGCTTTTAAATACGGATGGGCATTTTGATTTATCCATCTCTGAAGGAAATACAAGTATATTATTAATTAAAATAATATTATATAAGAATATATACTTCTTATTAAAATATTTAGTTTTAAGTTACGAAATAAATAACTTGAAGATAGCTTAAATTCGCGGATTAGCAATGCCCTGATTTTACAGCTTCTATTCGAAATTCTAATAAGACAACCATTATTACATTTACATAATGTTAACTAGTAATAAAATCTGTATTGGTGAAATAAATTTTGTTTATTTATTGCATCGAGTAAGAAAATATTAACTTTAAAGTGGCGTCATTTGCTACACAAATCAGTCTTCCAATAAGTATCTTATTAAAATAACACATACTAGTTTCATAAATTCTACCAACCGAAGAAATATTTATCACTTTTATTTAGTGAAATTGGTCATTTGTGTGAGTAGTGCAAATTTTTGTTACGATTACACCTTGATGCGCAGAACTGTTTTCAGTCGGCACATGTGACGCACATTCTCAGTCTCAGATCAGAGAAACATGGCCGGCACGGTTTAACAAGAATTATCTTGATTCCAATTTCTCTCCTCCTATTTTAGGCAGATTATATTATAAATTCTACTGACCCACATATAAATTGTTGCCCCCCCCCCCCCCCCCAGTTTTTTATGTAAATTTAATTTTAGTTTCTCAACTTATATGCGAGTATATACAGTATTTACAATTTAAAGATTAATATACTGCATGATGTGTTTGATGAGTTATAAATATTAGCTTGTTAAAAAAAGGCCCTTTACATTTGAATTTTTGGTTTCAAAAATGTTTAGATACAGATTCTGCTTATTAAAGATTGAAGTTCTAAAACTTATAAACTAATGATGTCTTTTGTGCTTTACATACATAAAATTGAATGATGTTATTAGAATAGAGTTTATAATATAGTTAATGAAATAAGTTATAAAATAGCTTGAGGAGTCATTTTTATGCTGATAAACTGTTTTTATAAAGTGTTATTTTTAAAAGTTTTAATTGTGTAAATACTCAAATCAGTTACCTTTTTTTAGAAAAACTACATATTGAGCGTTTTATTTCTAGCATTAAATTTTAATTTTCATTAAAAAATAAAAATATTCTGTAAATAAGTGTATATTTAATAAATTTCTAATATTCTGGAAAAGATTAAAAAAATCATCTGTATAATGAGAATTATTCTGTATCTTTTTTTCAGCTTTTGACTAGACTGCATGAAGTTGTGCTTTTGCAAGAGGAATCCGGCAATCCGATTGAAAACAGGCTGCAAGACTTTGTAAAGGAATTGTGGGATACGATGGAGAGTCATCTAATAGTGAGTCTTTCTTTCCTTTTGTAATAGTATTCTTGATAACATCTTAATGTCAAATTAAATTGTTATGAGTTCAATCAGTTACTATAGCTGTATTCCAGCAAAAATTAAAAATATATTTTTAATTTAACTGTGCTAATATCCTTTTCAATTTATTTAGGGAACAGCATCTTGCATGTTGAAGTGTGTAGAAGATCAATGCCCCAATATTATTAGTGATGAAGTAAGTAGCTTATATTTTTATATTTAAGCAAGAAATTAAATTTACTTTAAATTCAGCAATCATTACTAAATGATCTAACGGATATTTTTATGCTCACTGGTTCTAAAACAATGTGCGAAAGTAATATTCAGGAATATCGTAAATCGTAATTTTATTCACTGAAGCCACTATTGCTGTATGAATTTATTGTGTATCTTTAATGCTTTTTAAAATAAAATATTTTTTAAACTTATAGTAATTAGAAAAATCAGTATCTCTAACTTTTACTCAATTGATATACAGTTTTGCTCTATCAATATATATCAGCAAATCAACAATATAGGAACAAATATTCAAATTGTGTTTTTATTCAAAATTTATAAAAATAGATTATTGCTTCCCTAAATTCTACTCTGAATTTTCTATTCTAAAAACTAAACTATTTTATTAGCTTAAAGCAAGTTTTGTCTCATTAAAATTAACTTGCAAAGTTTGGGATCTGTATATACAAGGCAATGCATTGTGAAAAAGTTATTTGCGTTTTCCTACCAATCGCCTCCAAGTGACTAAACATGTTTAAATGTTTGCCACTGATATATTACATGTTTGTAAAACCCTTAAAAATCTAGGTTTTTGTTAAGAATTGTAAAATATTGTAAGTGTATTTATGTATTTATAAAATAAGAATATATTATGAATTAAAATTAACTGCTACAAATGAACCTGGAAATTATTTTAAAGAAATTGACTTAACTTGACAAGCAACATATATATATATGAAATATTAAGATTGATTTCATAAAAAGAGGGCCAAAGGTTGTATTTATATTCTTTATTAGTGATCACACCAGGAGCCCGTGAAGCACACGTCCTTACAGTTTGAGAGTCGAAGTCAGAAGAGAGCGAGATTTCCCCAAATAGGGAGAACCTCAGCTAACATAGGGGAAAGTATAAAGTGTAGGGATTTGTCAAGGCGGAGCATACACATGAAGTTTTAGGAGGGGTGCCAAAAGGGAATTCAAAGCGCGGGTGATAGGGAACTTTGGTCGTGGAAACGGATGAGAAAAGCACATAGAGAATGTAGATTGTTAGCAATGTCAGCAAGAATTAAATGAGATAGTTTACAAAGGAATGGAAATGAAGGAAGTCAAAAGGGGTGGTTTTGTAAAAGGAGGTGGTAAGTTAAAGGGGGTTGAAATTATCTTTCATATATATATACACACACACACAGAGAGGGAGAGAGTACTAGTGTGATAAACAAGGAGTCCCGAGTTCGATTCCCAGCTGGACGAACTTTTCACTCCTATTGATTTTAATAAATTAATTGCTGTTCCATTTTAAGCGCTTCACAGAACAGGTATAATTTATTTTGTGTATGTGTATAATATATAAATATAGTTTTATTACAAAAGTTGTTTTGAATAGTTATCCCAAAGGACTATTTTTACACTTTTATTGGGTATTTTTTTTGTTGTATTTTTACGATCATTGTCTATTTCAGCATTTCATTTAATTGTAGAAAATTTTAAATTACAGCTTATTCCTATGTATATGACATGGTCTATTTTCTAATGTTAGTAAGGACCAGTTCTTTTTAGGGACTGCCTCAGAGAAACAAGGACAATTTTTTAATGTGACAATTTTTATTTTTACCCAGACTCGCAGAGATTTAGAAAGGCTGTGTCAAGAGAGGGGTGTCATTCCCATCGACTTTGTCCGTCATTCACTCTTGGAGCTGACAGGAACAAGTATCATGAATAAAATCAGGTACATTTAATTTAAAGATTTTATGCTTCATAAAATTTCAAGTTTGTACATTTTCTTACTGTGCTGCTTTTTATTTAGTGAAGTAAATTTGTCAGTGGCGGCTCATGTTTCTGACCGAATATTAGATGAACTAATTGAATCGCTGTCCCGAAGCCATAGAGAATTAGTAAGTTTAATTATTATTATTAGTTTATTTATTTTTGGTTTAGTAGTGTTTAGTTATCATTATTTGTGTGTTGCATTACTTACAGGGTTTGTAAGGTTCTTAGAAGTCCTTATTTATTTTTGTTTCATGTTCATAAGCACCCATATAAAGTACTTAAAAACTCCTTAATTTCCACAAGTTGTCCTTAAAAAAAATTAAGTTACTGAAGGCTTTTAGAAAGTCTTTAAAACGAATATCATTTAAATCATTTCTCTAAGTCTATATTAAAAATGTGTGTTCTTAGCTTGCATTAAATACAACTTTTGTAACTGAGTAGAAAACCCATTGATTCTTAGAAGCTTTTAGAAGTTAGCTTTTAACTGATGTAACTTATTTTCATCTTTTAAATTCATTTAGATATTTATAATTTTTTTTAAAAATACTTTTTTACTAAGAAGTTTAGTTCTAACTTTTCTTTATGAAAGTGTATACAATTTTTTGCATATAATTATTTTTTTATAAACTTTATAAAAATAAGGTCCTTATAAATTGTTTTTAAAGTCTTTACAAACCTTATTATTATTTTCTAAAAATGCATACAAGCCCTGTACTACAACGAAAACTGTGCAATTATATTGTACATGGTGTTACCAAATCACAATTTATGTAACTTTAGAGAAACACTTCAGGTGTTGTACAAGCTTTACAAATTGTCATTGGTGATGTGGCTTAAAAATTATTCTGAAATAAAGTTATTGCTGTACTTGTCACAACCAATACTATCAACACCTTTCCAAAAATATTTCCTTTGCAATTCTGTTAAATACTGTTCACTCCTTTGGGCTTTTACCAAGTACTATAAATACTGACACCTAGCTATTTCTATAATTAAAAACTTAAAGTTAGCCTTTATATGGGTATGTAATGCTTTTAACTATCCCCTTCCAAACCCCAGGGGGAATTATGAAACACTCAATATTTTTCTGTGAATTATTGTTTTTTGAGTGACTAGTATTTCAAGTTTTTTAATATTTTGCATATCTGTGTTACAAGTTGAACATTTCAGAATTTGTCATTACTTATTAGTATACATCATAATAATGTTTCTTTTTATATGCAATTTAAATTTTATTGGTCTACTTTTCCTTCATTTTTAATGCTTTGTTACATAGATGACTTTTCTTCCAACTTTTTAGTTATACCTACAAAATAACAAAATATATTTTTATAAAATCTTTTTCGAATTAAAAAAAAAATTATTGAATCTAAATGTATATAAAAAATGTAAAATAGTTTGTATTTTTTTCAATTTGTTTGAATTAAAAAAAAAAATTCTCTTCTATTTCCAGCACGAGCAAGTGAACCAGCAACGCTGCACAACTCCTGATGTACTGAGAGGGGGGATGGGAGTAGAAAGTGGGCTCCGGATTAGTCATAGCGGTGATTCTCAATTAGACAGAGACAGTTACAGTGAGAACTCTGACTCCCCACTTGTAAGTCTATTCAAATAACTTCTATTGATTTTTTGTACTTGTCTTCAGCAAAAAAAAGTTGTACATCTCCAAAGTGCATTTCTCTAATTTTTATTATCTTTCTTTTAATGCTCACAGCAATTGGCATGGCTTAATTTAGTGAGTATATATTATACCTAGTGGATATATGATACATACTTAGTATTGCTATCTATGAAGTGCTCATTTAGTTCCCTATTTTATTTTAAAAGTATTTGTTATAGTGTAGAGAAATTGGTATTTGTGAAGAAATATGTTCACTTTTTATTTTTGGCTTGACAAGATCCTTAGTCATTAACTATTAGTTTTAGAAGATCCTTAATTAGGGACCATTTTGTCATGTGTATTAAAAAAAATACTATAATCAATCTTGATCTCTAATAGGAATCAGAATCGGCCAATATTTATTGCTTTGTCATAAATAGGGTTACCGCATATTAAGTAATTCAAACAGTAAGTAAATTTGGCAGCCAAACACTAAACTTTATCCCTATTGTTAGTGGCAACTTTCCAAAATAGTAAAGTTTAGAGGCTTATGAATCTAATTTATTGATATTTTTTTCCCATAGTTTTTAAATTTTAATTTAAGAGTATAAAATATTGCTCTAAATTTACCTCATATCTGGAACTTGTAAATATGTCTCAATTTTATATAAAAAAAAACAATATTTGGTTAATAAAAATATGTGTTTTACTATTCTTAAAAGGGTTTTCCATATTTTAAATATCAATATTAGTTGTTTTAAAATAAATAAAAGTAAGGTAACACCTTATATTTTGTTATTACATAATGAGTATTAAGATAACATAACATAACATAACATATTAACATAATGAGTTTATTATGTCTACATATTGATAAAGATTATAAATTAACTTAAGCATTGCTTATTGTGTGTTTTTAATTTGTATGAATTCTTTTTCATTATTAGAAGTAGATTATTTACTTAGAGTAATCATAATTTCCAAATATAATTGTTCAAATTTTATATTCAAATTTATTTAATTGTCATTTATTATTGTATTTAAGTTTTTAATATGAATTAGTCAAGCATTATTTTTAATCCTGTTTGAATTTTAATATTTTGTTGAATTGGGAATGTTGTCTCATTTTTGGAAGACTAGCAAAATTGTGTGTGGGTCATAAGTTTGATCCTTGTTGTCCAACCTATTATTGCCTTATCCTGAATGCACTGCTTAAGATGCCTAAAGAGGAAAAGCTACCTAGGTATGGTGTAGGAGGGGGGGATGCATATTAAATCTGCTGTGGTCCAAAAGTCATTATGTTTTAGTCAATGTATTTTAGTTTAGAAGAAAGGTAGAGCATCTGGAGAGTTCTATTTACATGATCATAGTACAAATTATGAGCAATATTCCTGGGTTTTTCCCTTAGAGATAGATCCTGAAATGTCGCCAATAACTGATTCTTTAGCTGAGTGGGAAGATAATTTAATCAATCTAACATATGAAGCTGAGTGACATGCTAATAATACAACAGCAATGAAAGAAAAGTTCATTATTTGCAAAGACACTTAATTTTTTTTTAATTAAGAATGCTTAAAATTTTAAGTAACTTTAAAAAGTAAAATCTATGTTATAAAACTGCTAAAAGTAAAAAATATATTTAGTTTTTTAAATAGTCATTCTTTAAAAGTTATATCGACTATTTTCCCTCATTGAACTTTGCAAATCTGTAGAAACATATTTGGTACCAATTTTAAAAAGTGTTATAAGCAAAAATTTTGCTTTCTACATTTATCAGAGTCACATTTAATTAAATTACAGTTTATTTTGTTTATTACATTTTACTCTTATATTAAGTCAAATAATTTTAACTTTAATTTTTTGTTGTTGAATATTTCCCTGTCTAAATCTTCAAACTCTGTTCTATATCACCATCAGTATTTAATAATAAATCTGCTTCTATTAACATATATTAATTACTATTTTTATTAACACTACAATTAGTAATTGAAATGCATTCCTTTGTGTGTTCAGGCCACACCCAAGCTTACTAACAAAAGAAAGAGTGTGCATGCAAGGAAGCTTAGACCACAATCAGTTGTAGGTAAGTAAAATTATACTTTGAAATGATTTTTTTTAATGTAACTCTCAATTAAATAATAACATTTATTCCCTGTTATTAGTTTTTTCCCAGCAACAATTTAAAGTATGTGAATATTACTGGAATTTATTTTTTATGTGTAAATAAATTATTAAAAATCCTGTTATTGTATTTTAGTGGATTTTGGTGTATTGCTATGTTTTGTGTTATAATTTATAAATTATAAAAATTGTTATATCCAAAGTTGTTTTGACCAAATGGACCATTAGCATGTACAGAAATGACATACGAAATGGTTATTTAGTTTTCATCTTCATACAGATTATCCTCCATTAGTAGCTTGTGTACTATATGTACATTGTGCATAACTGTGCATGTGCACTATGTTCGTCAATTAGATTAAACTTTCATGATGAATTTTTTCTTAAATTTTAATATGTTTTAAAATTTTGAATATTACTATCAAGCGATGATTGGGGACCTGATTGGGTTCGCAATGCTAAGCCAAAAAAAAATATTGCCACCTTACCAAAGCAGTCAACAAGGAACGAACGGCCAACAGGACTGGAGCTTATATACTGTGACTAACTCCTTGCGTTAAGCCTCGTCCATAAAACATATTCCAGAACCCGAACTACATTTCGTAAAAATATAAAACCACAGTATTCGTAGAACCATATCAGTGCAACCTTTAATTTAAACATTTGCATAAAGTTAGTCGATTTGTCACTTTTCAAATTATGATGTCCAGATTTGTTAGACAAGCTAGGCACTACATTAGTCAACCGATTATTTTAATTAATAGCTTATATGATAGCTTTATGGCATCACTTAGCGTCTAGGGGCTTAGCGTCTTTGTCTTTTCTAAAGTTTTTTTGGGGGATTTCATATTACTGAAATCAGTGTGGAATGGACAGTGGGTATGTGTAAAGTTATTTTTCAAGTTTAAAGTATTATATTTTTTTAATTTTAACCAAAACACATATGTTTTAAAACCAACTGCTACCACCAATTAAACGCCAAAGGGGAAGGTGGGAACCTGTATTGTATGTTTTTCATAAATGTGCATATGTATAATTGTTATTATTACAGAAATACATAGATAATATTTGTTATTGAGAATCTTTCCCTTAATGAAATGTAAATTTTATTCTGAAAATATCAATTTCATGGACCTATTTTTCTTAATGTTATCTAATTTTAATAACTTTCTCTAATTAAAAATGTTCCAATGTAGAACAAAGTTCGATAAAAGTCTGGATATCTAAAAATCTCTCTTAAAAATACTTACTGATCCCTTTCTTATATTTTTATTGTTGAATATGCAATTTTTTTTTATGTATATTTCCAATGTACAAAGAAATAAATTATATAACCACATATTTGGGACCCTCTTTATATTACCTGATATATTTATTTATGTTTTTAGATAGTGTTGAAGGAATAGCTGCAGATGACATTCCAGATCTTTTGCCAAAGGATGAAGGTGGGAACTGCTTGATTTACACTTTGTAAACAAGAAATTTACTCTTACTTTATTAGTACACGAAGTGCACACAAAGCTAATACATCATGTATTTGCATTTAAAAATAATCTTTGGTTATTTTTTGTGGTTTGATCGCATAAACCCCATTTAGTGCCATCAATTCAATCACTGGAGTCTATTTATGGATTCCCTCCAAGCAGCACATGTGTAATCATTGTTTTGTTTTAACCATGCTTGGTTACTAAAGTTTCAGTAAGAAATTTAGAAAGAAATATATTAATTTGTTAGAAATATTAATTACTTTTGTGCAGGCTGTCTAATTGCCATGCCTGCCAACTTGAATGGATTGTTTATGCAATGTAAGAAATGTAATCATTCTGTATATTAACTTATAAAAGTGAATTAATTGTAAAGTATTTTTTTTTATTTTACAAAATATTGCTGTATTTTTTAAACACAAAAAAGTACCAAGAACAATTAAAACAAAACTAATTAAAAATATACAATGTTTTTTTTTTGTTGAAAATGTTTTTTTGTATGTTTTAACTGTATATATATATATGGGTAATTCCACGTAAAAGTGTCCTAAGAGTGAATTTAAAATTTTTTTTTTACAAAGTTGAAATTTTTATATTTAGTAGAAAAATAATTGAATTTATTATATTTTGCATTAATAGAAATTTTGCGCATATTTTGTGACAATGGTGCAAATTCAAAATGGTTGCTATGTAATGAAATTAAACTTGCTTACATTTGCATTATTTATACTCCTTGATTCCTAAGATAAGTTACTTTTTCAGAATATTTTGATTATGGGTTTGAGAAATACGACTAATCCTTTACTTTATAAAAATTTAGCTTGACTTAATTATTGATTTAGAACCAAATGAAATAAGGATTTTTCAACTGTAGTGTAAGTCACAAAAAAGAACAAAAGTTCTAATTTTTTTAAATTAAGCCACAATTAAAAAAAATTCTGTGATTTCCTCCTCTATACCAATCTCTATCAGACTGCAATTTTGATTTTTCAGAGAATGAAATTTTTTGGTGAATATTAAATTAATTAAAACTGTAGTGTAAGTCACAGCGTAGAGTAAGTCACAACTATATGCTGGGTTTGTAGAACAACAACGATTACAAAATGCACAGTAACTATATTTAAAAATAATATCACAAGCGATCTTATTTTTAAATATTATTATTTATTATACTTTTCTTATTTAAATTGTAAATTTGGAAAAAGTAGCAAAATGAAAGAAAGAGAAAAACAAATGGAATTTTTCAAACAGTTAAAGATAATTTATATAGATAGCAAAAGGAAACGTGTAAGAACATGGAAATTACAATGAAAGTTGACCAATGGGATTTTTAAAGCAAAGAAGAGGGAATAGATAAAAAAAATTCAGGTAAAAAAGAATTTCCGCAGCCGCTTAAAATGAACCAAGCACTTCTAATTCAAATTCAGTAGATTCTCCTAAGAAAGCCTATCGAAATTGTAGCTGATTTAGTAAAGATATTGTAAGAGTCAAGAAAAGTCTATCTTAAAGCCCAACTAAATGTCAGGCCATTGTAAAGAAACTTGCACATCAGTTTACACCGGAGATAGGTTCTGCCTGCTCAACATTCAAGAATTACTGCACTAAGCAATGAAATAAAATCTTTGATAAAAATTTTTATGAAGAGGCATATAATATTCCAGTAATCAAGAATTTTGTAATTCTTAGAGAACTGAACAAAAAAAAAGAGAAGACCTAAGAAAAAGATAACAATCGAGAAGAACTTAAAAGAGGCAATAGGATATAGGTTTCATCAGTGCCGTTACACAAACAATATTTTGGGAGGCTGAAACAAGAAATTTCCCAACTTAGCGATTCGAAATTCTCAACCCTACTATTCGAAATTCCCAACAATGCTGAAAATTCCCAATACCAACTTATCGGCCTTTTTCATGATTTTTTATATATTTTTCAGGTAATATTAAACAGTTCTCTCACAAGCATTGATTTGTTGCACCAATATTTCAATGCAGTGTCCGGTCTGAGGGTTAATTTAAATACAATCTTACAAGTTGGGCAATTTGTTAATAATATTAATTTTCTTCAGGCATAAATTTTCCCAACTCGGGGTTTTTGGAAGTTGAAATTTCCAACTTTTAGGGTTCCCCCCCCCCCCCCCCCCATCACGTTTCAGTTGTAGTGTAAGTCACACAGATTAATTTAAATTAAAATAATTTGAAAACACATCTAGAAATATGTTTTTTACCTGATTAAACTTCAAACCCTATACAACGAAACTGGCATAACATAATTTTTTTATATCAAAGCATGAGGAAGAAAACGTAAATTGAAATGATATCCAAAAAATCGTGTCTTTTTTTGTAGTGTAAGTCACACTGTGACATTTTTATTTTTACAAATTAAAGTAAAACAAAATGAAAAAAGTTTACATTGTCAAAAAATAGAATGTATGTCTGGTATGTCAACTGACATAAAAACTTTTTTTAAAACATAAATTACTTTTTTTAATTTAGCTTACAATGTGGTATAAATTGTCAAATGTAGTGTAAGTCACGCGTGGAATTACCCATATATATTTTAATCAGCATTTGTGTTTGCACAGACAACTTATAAGCATAAATGCACAGCATTATTGCTTATAAGTTATTTATAAAAATGTTTTTTTTGCAATTAAACAATTAGTGAACACTTTTAGTTAAAAAAATTTAAAAAATAGTAATTTTTGGTATGTAATACTACAAACTTCTGTAATCTTAAAATAATGAATACAAATTTGTTGTGAAAACAATTTATTTTTAATTTTATTTCGTGTACCTTATAAAGAGTTGGGTTTCGAATATTCTTTTGGTTCTCCTTTTTTCACAAGGTGTCAGCAGTATTATGTGCCGACACCTTTTCTTCATGTAGTTGATTTTTGCTTTCAGAATTGGTTTTTGTATCTGGCAATGGACAATCAGTTCTTCCCTTTTTAGCTTGCTTTGATACACAGATATCATATTTGCTGTTGATCTCTCCCAAACTTAATTGTTACCATTTTAAACATTGGAGCTTTTAACCCATTCACTGTTTGATGTGTACTCATTTTGCGAATTAAGGTTAGTTGCCCAATGTTATATTGAAATAATGACATTCGGCCCACTGCACACTCAACTCGCCGTCTGTTGCTCAACATAAAGTACTTTCCTGTTCAGAATACAATTGATGTATTTCAAAAACAAATTTGCTTCCACAATTGACCGTTTTCTTTTCCAGAGAGCTTACCCAGTCTTTCCCCGATGTCTGAGAAGCTGGAGCACCCTGGGAAGGCCCGCCCCAAGCGAGCCAAGACACGAGCCCCCACTCGCCCCACCATCCAGGGCAAGGAGCTGAGGGAAGAGCCCCAGGACATTGGGGAGGGGTTGGACAACTTCTTCCACCACCAGAGGAACTCCCTTTCCACGCCAACCCTCTCGCCTGACTCTGAAGAGACCAGGTAGGGCTCCCACAGCTGTTATTCAAAGCTTTGAGAACGTTATCAGCGTTTTTAAATCTGTATTATGTTCTTAATTTTTATTAATGGTTTGAGTATGTTTCCTTGTTCTTACAGTTATAATGAGCTACTAGCTTTGATTTAAAGATTTTTTTGTAGATGACGTGGTTTAAGATTCAAAGTATTTTTTATCACTTTTAAAAAAAATTGCAATTTCATAATATAAATGACATAGTAAAGTTGGTTGCAGTATTTACTGTTCTTGACCAATCACCTTAAGGAAGCATCACGAATGTGTACATAACCTATTTTAAATCTCCACTGAGTGAGTATTTCACTGGATTACAAACATAATTGAATTCACTGTTAGCCATGAGGTTTTGGGTATTAATTAACAATTCTAACCCAATACAATGTTAATTCCTATTGTCAGGCTTTCTCTTTTGATGAATTATTCTAGAAAGGTTGATTTATCTTGCATGTGTCATTTAAGAAAACTGCATAGATAAATGTTTATAAAAATCGGCTGTAGGATATATAATTCTATATTTCATTTTTTAGTTTTAAAACAATTGCTATTCACATTTGTTTGTATGGCTAATGTTTTTGTTCTAGCTTATTAACCTTTTCTAATATCAGATTGCATGATGAGGGTTAGTACAATGTGATTCTAGACATGCATGTCACCACAAAACACTTTTCATTGATACTCCCTTGAATTTAAATTTCGCTTCACTTTTACAAAAAGTTAATTTGTTATTCACATAAATGCTGAAATATGTTGAACCCTCACATTCGCATCCTAGGACTCCGAGACATGGGAGACCTGTAAAGGGCCCCTCCTACTTGCCCTTTTACTGTTCAAGCTTAATTGCTCTGGTATTCCTGAAAAGGCTAATCACAACATCACTCTGTTTGAATCAACAGATATAATTTTATGCGAGTGTTAAAAAAATTTCCTATACTGTAAATGAAGACATGGGTAACAGCTATACAGATACATTTTTTTCGGATTTACAATTTTTCACTTATTGTTATAACGAAAAGAAATCCTATATTGATTTGTGCAAGTACCAGACATCTCTTAGCAATGGCTATAGAGATGTAAAGAAAAAAGAGCTGTACTTTCGTCTCATACTTACGATGTTTTTTGTTCATCCTGTACAATTTTGAAAACTGGAGCTGTCTGGTTCTCATGTCCTCTAATGTTCAGATTGACAGTTCTAGAAATGTTTTTCGAATTTGACTTTTGGACCTGTCATACGATAACCACCATTTTTCCTCTAGACCAAAAATTGTTGAAAAAGACATACTATTATATCTACTATTTAAAGTGATCACCACAAACTTATGGCATAAAAACATTGTCAAATTACTAACTGCAACAATTTTTTCTAAATATATTGAGAGTTTTTCAAATAAAAAGTATTCATGAAAACTTATTGCAATTCAAAACAGAAATCCTGATATATATATTTTTTTTTTCAGGGATCGAGCCAACAGCAGTAGCACGTCGGCCAGCATGCTGAGCGGAGATTTGACTTCTGACAGCGTGGTCAAGGTCGACCGCTCCCCAGAGAACGAAAAGAAGGAGAGGGGGTGAGTGCGTCCTCTTAGTCTCTTTAAGCCCCGCCCACTATCACTGCCAGGGACACATGCTCGTTCACGATTGTGTGTCGGAGATATTTTGTTTTCTCTTGCGTCACTTTTCTACTTTCTCTTGTGTGGAAGGTGGTGGATGTTGTTTAGCTGTAGAATAAGCATGGCTCTAGGGACGTTGTAATATTCACAGTTTAGACTTATTTTTCATATTTTTGTATTCAATACAATGCATACGTATCATTTCCTGCTGTTGTGCAGATGTGGAAATCACTAATACAATGTTATGGATTTTAATATTACTTTTCCGTTTAATAAAACATTTGCCGATCAAACCAAGTAGATCTCTGTTTAAAAATGTACTGATTTTTGTTCAAAATTAAAAGGAGGCCCATACGTACTGATATTATCAAATATAGAAAACTTGTATGTAAAAAGTTTTGCAATTCCATCTCTAACTAAACTCAAATTATGTTATTTTGCCTCAAATGTGTAATGCTATTATAATAGGACACTGAATTTTATACAGTAAGGAAACCTACTTATATGTATTCTAGGTGTAATTTATTAAATACATTTTATGAACACTAACAAAAAAGAGCAAAATATTGTACAAAATTGTAATAATTTTTACTGCAAGAAATTAAAAAAAAATTTAGTAGGTATTTAAAATAAGAAATTAAAACTTACTTTAAAAAAATATTATTTTAATAAAGATGCACTTAAAAATTCCACCAATGCATTAGATTTTCAAATATTTAAAAATAAAATATGAATTAAAAAAAATTCATACATCGCCAAAAAATTTGGCAACACTGTATCAGCTATGCATGTTACTATCCCGCTAATGACAATTTTGTATTTATGCTTAAAATGAGATACCTTTTATCCGGTACAGCCTCATGGTACAGTGAGTACCAATTTCTGGATTCGGTATTATTATGGTTTGAAATAGTGTTATTTAATCATACTATCACAACGTCCCTGAGTGTGTGTGTATCGGCTGCCATAGACTTGGCAGTTTTCTTGCAGGACCTGAATACAATCAATTTTTTAGTGCACTTGAATCTTGAGAAATGGTTTTGTGTGCATGATTGAATTTAATTGGTGAGTTTGTGCTCTGAAAATCCTTCTATAATGTAATGGAACATTCAGTATAAGTTTTTCATTTGTATGCATTGTGAATTGGGTTAAGACCACCAGCCATTGAAAAAACAAATATAACTGGGAAAAGTAAATGAATATCATTAACTATTGAATACATTCACATCCCTTTCTAATTTTGAATTTAAACATTTCTTTTTCACGAAAATTTAAAAAGATTTATTAATACAATTGTAAACCAAATGTCATTTGCAGCATGGCAGAAAAAGTGTAATTGACACATTTGGTAACCGATTTCAAAATTAGACATTTTGTGATTTAAAAAACATCCTTTTGGACATTGCATTATATTAAAAAAAATAAGCATTGTAATTAACATTCAATCATACTTAATATTAAGTGTTTAGATAATTTGGTTTAATATTCAGTGCTTTATAAATTTTTTTAAAAAATCCTTAGCTTATAAAAATTATGTATTACAAAATTATGTATGTATTACAAAATTATGTATTACAAACAGCTGTTAATTCAGCTATTTTATCAAAATAATGTAAATTAACATATTAAAAACAAATTCAGCAACAATATATTTCAATATTAAGAAAATTATTACATTTTTTTGTAGGGGGGGGGGCATATAACATTTAAAAATTAAATGTCAACAATAAAATTTATTGAACAACTTTATATTTTATACGGTTTTACCCTGCCTTACTGAATTATGAACTTGTCTTAATGTAAAATCTATTATTTCCCAAGGAGATGACTGAATTTTAATTCCGTACCTGTGTTAAAAATTTATCGTGCTTCCATTTTAATGAAATATAAGCTCCTTAATTTTATTTCAAAAATACCATTATTTTTTTTTGTTTATTCATCAAAAATTAAAAATATTCCAATATTTTATTTAATAAAGTTTTTTATGATTAAAAAAAGGGGAAAAACTTTCAACACTTTGCTAAAACTTAAAACTATTAAAAAAATATCATCAATTTAAATGTAATTGCCATAAGAAAACTGCCAGTGTCAAATATTTATTTTATGCATTTAAATTGCATTGTATTTAGCTATTGTTATTCTTATGATGTACTTTAGATTTTAAACTTGTGTCTTAAATTGCAATTTTTAATCGCATTTATACTTTAATATATAATAATACTGTTTATTTATTCCTACTTTGTATATTTCTAAAGTACCTGTACTTTTTAAGAGTGTAGGTTGTAATATATTGAAAATGTTTTGTGTATTTCTCTAGTAAATAATTTTAAAGGATTATTTACAATTTATAGTTTCATAACAAGTCTTATGCTATTTTATATATTAATTAGTATTGTGCCATAACTGAATTGTTTGTGTGACATTGTGCAATATAGGATAAAATATGCAAGAACTTGTTTTAGCATTGTCCTTCTAACATTAGCTTTTCATATTTTAGACCTAGCCAAAAGCCTAATTACATTTATTAAATATCTGTCCTTTGAAGTGGTTTATTTAAAATAAATGAGAAGCAGTTTTTTTATTTAAAAATTTGTTTTTGGATACATTTGTTACTAATAAGTCTTGACGCACATGTTTTACTTATTTACTGTAATTTTATATTTTTTATGTTTATAAAAGCTTATACTTGTGACTGTCCTGATTTTTGGTTATTGTACTATATATTTTATATGGAACTTGTGAGTGTCGATTAAATGTTTAGTTAGGTAATGATACTTTGAGTTGTCATGTTTTATAAGTATTTTTATGCGTATAAGGCCATATAAATGTTAAAGAGAAAAGAGTTAATTTCTCTTGTTGCTAAAAAAATTATTTTATATAGAGTGTTTGTGGTTTAGTTACTAAACATTAAAATTTATTGTTAATTTCTTTACCAATCTCATTTTTAATATATATTTAAATTGTGATGCATTATTCTTTAGACCCATAAATTAATATGTATACTTTAAAAAAAAAATCCCCTAAACAATTGAATGCCACAATATTTGTTGTTATATTTTGCTTTTTATTTTTTAATGCAATTATTCATTTTTATATTACTTTTTTTTCCAAACAATTGAATATCCCAATATTTGTTATGTTTTTACTTTTTAATGTAACCATACATTTTCATATTCCTTTTTTATTTTCATATTTGATTTTTTTTTTTAATTTTTTTTTTTTTATTTATTTATTTAAAAAACTACAGAACCTTGTTTCTTTCTCTTCTGCCGATACTATGAATTTAGGAATAGCTAAAATTGAATTGCATTGATCCATTACAATTTTGGTTCTAAATCTGATTTCTTTGCTCTCAAAATATTTGTTATGTAGATATAGTATAATTATCTGGAATTTTGTTCTCCTTTTTCCAACAAGACTAAGAGATGCAGTAGTTAATTTTGTGTATGCTAATTAACAAAGTTTAAAAAATAATAAAAATAAATAAAAATTTAATACTAAAATTTGTTTGTGATTAATAATTCTTGATTCTAAACAGTAAAGATAGGAATTATTTAAGAATATCTTACATATAACAAGGAAATCGCTTGAAGCTTTTATAATTTCCTGTCCAATTTATATTAAGTCAACACAAAAATAATTTGTGCTATTGCGTTGATTTTTTGTTGTTGATATTAGAAGTATTGTATATTATAACTAGGTTTTGTGATGATACTTTCATGAGTTTCAGTTTACAGGAAAATTAGATTTTCCTTCGCATTGGCCTTGTACATTTATATTTCAAGAAATCAGGAAAACAAAAGTCTGCTGCTGAAAATTCAGAATCCTTTTCTTTTTAATGTCATTTTTAATTTTCATAAGCTTTTCTAAAATAGAAATATATTTTTAAATAGTTAATTTATACTGAATTATCCATGTATGCTGATATTTCCTTTCATTGCAAAGATTCTTATTTTAACACTTTTCGCTCTTATTCCATACTGCATATTCCAAAATAAATTGTATAAATATTACTGTAACTAAAAATCATGAAAATCAATTATTTCTTTAACTCACAATAGTGTTATCACCTTAATAATTTCAAATATTAAAAATGAGATTACAATGTTGAGTTTTTATAATCAAACTGCATACAACAGCTTTAGATTATTATATTATTTTATTTGTACTTAAATTTGTAATGTACATACATTACAAGTTTCCTATGATTAGAAATGATTATTTTCTATGGAAAATTCATTTGAAAATGCTCTAATATTTTAATTAAACTGTATAAATATATTGTTTTAGGAAAATAATTAATGGAAAAATTTGTTGAGAAAAAGACTTACTTTTTCATTTTTTTAGTTTTAATTTTATTTAGTTCAAAACTAATGTGTTTTCAAAAAGTTAAAATATAAATGTTTTATCAGTTAATTAGTGTTAAATTGATGTTAATGTACTGTATACAATTAATTTTAAAGATAAATTATGAAAATAAAAACCAAAATTACTTTTCTTTTATAAAAATCCCCACATTTTAGGATTTTAAATTGATTTTATTATGAAGTATTTATTAGTTCAAATATATTATCTCCGATTAATTCCCTAAATAATTCATGGAAATTTAAATTTTATTTATATCCTTATAAAAATGTCAGTTTACAAAGACCTAGCCTTTGCTCACTACAATCTTAAATTTTTCTAGAAATTTGAAATGAATTTTGATATTGTATGATATAAATAATGCTTATTTTGGAAGATTTTTCTGAACTAGAGTATTGAGCTTTTGCTATGAAAAGGTTTTTATTGAGAAAGGCATTATTGTGTTTGTACCAAGACAATTTTATAGATATCATATACAAAATTTCCCTAAGCCAAATATAGCATGCAAAAATTCTTTATTAAACTTGAATACAGAAAATCCATACAAATATTTTTGTTTAGAATTATGGCCCTTATTAAAAGATGTTTCCTTTGCAGTTATTAGTTAACTGCTTTTCACTAACTACTACAAAAAAGAAACGGAACATCTTCTCAACATGGCACTATACCATATTTTTAGAATAAAATTAGTGGTGTGCATATTAAATAAACATGAAAGCGAATTATTATTAACTTTCGATACTTTTGTGCATTATAGAAGAAGTGGCATAATCAATGTTCCTCTTTGAAATAAAATATGCACACACACGTTGTCATAAGTTCTCAAGAAATAAATGTTTTTTACTTCCATGCTCGGAAGGCCAATCAATTCCTTTTTGCCAGAAAGGCACCCTGTCACCAATAGTATAATATTTGAATTAAGAATAAATACATTAGTGTTGTTTATCATCGCACTGAGTTTCAAAAATTAATTGTTACCACTTTATATTAAATAGTCACGAATGATCAGTATTTGCAATAGATACTAGTATAAATAGTCACAAATTATCAATATTTGCAATAGATACTAGTATAAATAGTTAGCTCTATGACAGATAAAACTCCATTTTTAGTATATACACTATTATGCTAAAATGTACTTTTAGTCAAATCTAGCTCAATTTAAAAAATAAATTTTATTCGTATACCCATTTGTAATTGAACAAGAAATGTTTGATAGAACGTTCACCCACTAAAGTATGTAAATTATCTGCAATCTATATAAACTTTATTTTAAAAGTTTGCATTATAACGTGGATTTTTTTGTTTGAAATGTCTTTTTGAATGAAAGCAAAGTTGTAAGATTAATTGTTATAAAATCGAAAGAAAATAATTATTCGAATAGCGTTGTGATTTGTGTATGTTAGAGATTTTTCTAGTCTTTTGGACATAGTCATAATTTGTTTCATATTGTTAGCATCTTTTAAAATATTATCTTCCTTTCTGTTGTGATTAATGTAAATATAAATCAGTTGTAATAAACATGTTTTTAAATAGATCTCTGTCTCTCTTCTTATCTTTACTTTCATTTACCAAATACTCGTGTAACTATTAAGGATCAGGATTAAACTATTCTACATAAACGGTTAGTCTATTTTAGTTTTATGGTGTTTAACTTCTGTTTTAGTTTTTTGTTACATATTTTAGAAGAACTATATAAAGTTTTCAAGTTTTAACTCTTTTTAAATATACAAATACAAGTGGATTTTTTTTTTACAATATCATAAGTGTGGATTTAAATATTTAATTTGAAGGAATTAATTTGTACATCGTTTCTGATACACTCTTAGATTTTCTCATTTTTTTAGTTAAAAATATTGTAAATAGTAAAGCATAATTTTTTAAATAATATATGAAAATATAATATTAATTTTTAATATCATATTTTCATATATTACTTAAAAAATATAATAAATAAAAATACTGCATGTATGGATAATTTATTCTTTAACAATGTAACACAAGTCTCATTTAGACAAATTTTAATTCTATTGAGATAATTCTAAATTGTTTGTTGGGCACTTACTGCATTGTTATAGTTATTTTTGACAGCTTATTTCTAACTGATTTACACATTGTAAATCACATAGGATTATGAAAGCAAGTGTGGATGTGTTTTCTTTTTTCAACAAAACACTTTGTACAAGACATATAAAAAAAATGTAATGTCTTATTAAATATTTTTTTAACTTGGACAAAATTCACATGGTTCTCAAATTTTTAGAAACTACTTAATTTTTGGTACATCTTTGATAATTATTAAATTTTGGCTAAGGTCCGTAATTTTTGCGAAACATTAATTATAAAAAAAAATTAGGAGTCTGATGTAAAGAACACACATTTTTTAATTAACAAAATTAATAAATCTAAGTGTAATACGAATTCAATTTTAAAAAAATCAATCTTTTTAAAATTGATTTTTCAATTAATCTCAATTTGATTTTAAACTACTGCAAATTATTTTAAGTTTGATCATGTTTTGTTTAGTTTAAATTTACTTTATTGAATTATAATAACTAAAAATCTTATATTTACTTTGATGTTAAGAGATTCTTTAAAATAACTACTTAATTTTTACATTTGAATATTTGTATGACCTCTCGAATTTTAATTACTAGAAAGTTCACATAAAAGCTTAGGTATTACCTTTTGAAGCGAAAAGTTTTATTTTGATGACTTTACCTGTTTATATGTGTCCCAAAATAGGCACACGTACATTCCAATTATTGCATCCTATTTAGTGTTTGTATGTTTAGATTAAGTGAAATTATTTATTTACCGCTCCAATGTCTTGTGTTTGATTGCATGGAATTGCTGTATTTGTAATTGTGTTTTATTTTAATATTACAATTATCAATAGTTAGGTTAAACAGTCATTTAATGCATGCATGTTACTGTATTGTATGTAACACTAATTTCATTTAAAGCAACTTGCAATGTTTCCTGATTTGTATTGTAACTTAATTTTTCTCTTAAGAATGATATGAATGTTGCAACTTTTTGTAATGTTTAAGTTTACATAGTTATTTGCCTGCACTGTAAGCTTTCTGTAGAATATGTCTTGTCATTTTTTACTATGTTTATGTATGTTATGCTATTGAAAAAACTGCTTCTCACAATTAACCTTTTTTTAACACATTTTAATACAAGTTTTTTCGTTTTCCGAAAAAATTCTCTAATGTTTTTGAATTATTTATAAGTTGGATTTTTAATTTTTTCGTTCCCCAAAGTTTTAAATCTTCATGGATTTATCAAACACATAATTATCATTGCATGATGCTGGAACAAATTCTTAGATATGTTTAGCATGTTGGATATCATTGTTGACAGCGCAAAAGGTCGTACATCTAACCCTAGAGCTTTTCAGGAGAAAGAACAAAATGAATTGTTCCCTTCTGAGGATTCTACCATAAAATCTTTTTTCATTTGGTTGTATCTCTTTATTGGATTAGCTGATGACATAAGGGATTTTAGCACCAGGTGGAAATCACAAAACAATAATGAAAAAATTATTTTTTTACATATTACCTTTTGCACTGTCGAAGATAATATGTATCTTTCACACAAACTTATATACAACTCCAATGAGAAATAACTAAGGACCTTATTTTAAAAAGGAAACATTTTCCTGACTGGAATTCAGCAGCCGTAATGAACCAAAGGTTACAAGCGAATGCAGCTTGGTGATGAAATTCAATCAATTCCCTTCTAATGCCCCACTTCCACATTTAGAAGTGAATCCGTTGATTTTCATTGCCAAAAAACATTCACTACTGCTGTTGAATATCGGAACAAAAAATATTCCCATATGAAAATAAGGTTCTCAAACAATTAAATCAATTTCTTATAAGGGACACTACAAAAAGGTAAGTTTTATTGGTGACTTTGTTGTTTACTTTAACATGACATGATATTGTGCCTGTGTTGCAGATATCTTGTATAAATATACTGAAACTCATAATTAGGTATAAGCTTAACATTTGCAAGTTATTTAAAGAGTGTGGCAAACACTTGCTGAAACCACAACCCCCTCTTTTACGATTAAATATGATCTTTTCCTTAACAAACACTCTTTTTACCCTTTTATGTATATTATAATAATTCAAAATTGTTAGAAATTTATGAGTTGTGAGTGTGCAGAAACAAAAAATTAATGTCTCGTACACAAACTGAATTTTTATTTTTCAGTTTTTTTTTTTTATATAAGACTATCATTGTTCTTCTCTTTTAAAACTTGTTTCAAAGAAAGTACAATTTTGTAGTTAATCTTATTTAAAAAAAAAATTAACCCCTTCACTTTTTTCCTGAATCCTTCAATTGTTAATGGTAATCCTATTTAGCAACCTATTTTGAAAGTTTAATTAAATAGATTTACAATTGTTATCTCTCTTTTCTATGCAATTACAGTACTGATATTTTTCAAATAATTTACAATGATAATGGACCTTACTCGCAATACTCCACTTAGTATTAAAAATAAGAAACAAAAGTAAACCTAGAACTGAACCCAAATGTTACTTCAATTTTGACTTCCACCCATCGAGATTATTTACCCTAAATTTGAAGTTTTTGTTTTCTACCAGTTGACAATGTTTGTTATCCATGGTAAAACAGCAACTTGAATCCTAAATTTATTGCTTCATGTGGGACCTTATCAAATACTTTCTGGAAATCTATATAAACTATATTTAGACAGTTTCTTCTGTCTAAGTTCTTAGTTACACCATCATAAAACTTTAAAAGCGTGGTAGTACAAGTTCTTTCCTGAGCCTTTACTACTGACTTTTGACTTGAGAGCAAGCCACCTGTCTATAAAAATTTGGCGACACATGGATCAGAGAGCACACATGAATCAATTAAGTTTCAGAGATCTTGCAGATGTCGGACGTTAAACTGACTTGTCGATAATTCCCTCATTTACACATTTAGCCCTTTTAAAAAGTGGAGTAATATTATCTCGCAGTCATTTCCTTTTTTTTAACTTGCAAAAGACGATATAGCTGTATATATTTGAGACTTTCCAAAGGTAAACTTGAGTTTTTAATAAAATGCAAATGCACAAACTAATTGATTAGTGATTTGAAGTCTCAACTAAATAATGTAATGTTAATTTTATTATAAACACTTGCATTTAAAATAGTTTATGTCTATAGATAATCAAATTTAAAAAGTAATATTTCATCCTTTAAAATTAATTTATTTTGTAGTTGATGTTATACAGTAGGTACTTTTTTTAAAATGATCTTGCAACCTAACAACCTTTTATAACAACTGGCACTGAAAGTCCTAATCGTTTTTAGTTAATTTTTTTAACTCATTTCAACTATCTTTCTTTATAATAACCATCTTGTATGGGTCCCAAGAAAAATCCTTATGAGGGCCTACTGAACTATGTAATGCAGCAACTTCTAATTAAAAAAAATTGTGTTAATAAGATTTTTTATATTTTTTATTTACACCAAATTGACCCGCTAATGGATGAGCAATACAACAAATTGTAGGTTTGTTTTAATTGCAGAAGAGTTACATTTATATTTGCAACACATTCCTTTAATATTTTTTTTTAAATTTTAGTACAGAAAAAATTCTCCTAATGCCATAAATTTGATAAATATTTCAAAATGGAGATTTTTTATATTATGTGTATTGCTGAGAAAACTGGTGATAGCCGAACAGATATACTACACATGTGTATCTGCCAGATGGTTAGAATAATTTTTTTATTATCTTGTGTTACATTTAAATCACTTTAAACAATCAATACTTTAATATAGTGGTAAGAAATGTTAATATCTCAAACATTTATAGACAAGTTTGAAGCAAAATTAATGCAGTTAACTATATTTTATTAAATAACTTTTAAAAATTATATCTATAAATATGTATGGCATTGACTAATGTTATCAACCGAGCATTAGTGTGGTCTTGTGTTACCTTGTCCATTCTGCATTTTTAAATTTGTCTGTAAATTTGTTTGTTACACAATCACAACCAAATGCTTTGTTTGATTTTCTTCAAATTTGGCATGAATGTTTTTTTAACCACCTGACGGATACAAACGTGTATATCGATTCGAGTATCTCCAGTTTTTCCAGTAGTACACATAATATAAAAATTGATAAAATATCTTGTTTTAAAATAATTTTGAAATTTTAAATATTAGGAACATTATTGAAAATTTTCTCTAATGATATAATTTAAAAAAAAAAAATTGTAAAAAAAAGGAATGTGTTGGAAATATAAATTAAATTTTCCTGTAGTGAAAACAAACCTACAGATTCAAAATTTTGCTCATATGTTGGAGGTTTAAATCATTAAAAATGACATATTTTGAATTTTTTTTAAAATTCCGTTTCAAGATGGCAGCCGTTTTATTACTTCTGTGTCGTATAAAGTTCCGCTTTTTTTTTTGGTCGAAGGGTCTACTATTCCCAAAACTAGTAATACATTCTAAAATTTTCTTTCTAAATCGCTTAATATTAAAATTTACTTTTAAACAAAAACCCTCTTACCATCTTTTACAAACCTTTAATTACAATATCCTAAAAAAACCGTTTCGTTCTTGATTCAGGTTCATGAAGGGCATAAGTAGCCTGTTCAGCCGCATATCGCCCGATGTGAGCCACATCCACAAGTCCCGCTCATATGACTTGACTGACAAGGTCCCGGTGGCCGAGCCTTCCCCCTCCCACAGCTCCGGGAAGGAGTCTGTCAAGAGCAGCATCGTAATTGGGGACTTCCATGCCTCTTCTCCGCAGCTGGGAGGAAGGAATAAGCAAAACAAAGGTTGGAATTTCTGATAGTCTGAGATTATTTAATTCTAATGCAAACTTGTTAGAGTACTGTATTTTGGTTTAACATTGTCAGACACAAACCTCCCTCCCCTTCACCACCTGTGCATCCCATCCCTATTATCCATCCATCGATCTTGTGACAAACAGAAATAGGCGCAAGAATGTCAAATTGTTGGTGGAACAAAAACTTTTTGTTTCAGTGGAGAAAACATTAACTAGATGAGTTGCTGAAGCAACTCATCTATGTTTTCATAATATAATCAAATTGACGTATGATAATCGCATTTTAAAATATAAATATACTATATCCATATAAGCAGCAGCAGGGTATATCAGAAACGGATTTTCTCTGGATAGAAGTGGATTTGCAAAATAAAATGAAAATTAATAAGGTTGGCAATAACTTCCTGTTCGCTGAAAAAAGTTGCAAAAAAAGTATGTGTACGCCTTACCTTCCCCATTACACCCCTGTTTACGTCCCTCTAGCTATTATGTCGGGTTTTCCACTCGACCCGTTAAAAGAACCATGAAAAAAAGGAATTTTGAATCTCCTCTTCCCTGTGTTTGTATCGGAACAGTAACATACTGTGCTGCAGTGTTGCCGCATAATTTCCCATCGAAAATGACTAAATTTATGTTGATGGTACTTTTGCCACAGAGTTATAGTTTTGTAGTCATAAAGTTAAGAGAAGTAGTTGTAGAATTAAAATTTAAATTTTTTTCTCTTAGGAAAAGACGATAGCGAACTTAGTGAATCAGTATTAAAGCCAAAGAGTGCCGACAGATTTGGTCCTGGGTCCCTTCACTGCTCCAACCCATTCCTCATGGCCGAAATGAAATCTCGACAAGAGAAGAGGCTTCCTGGCTATCACCCACCACAGGTCGGTCAGGCATGCATTTATTTATACTGGTAGAAGCACTGGTAACAGCTAACTATTACGAGTGATACCACCTGCAATTTTTTGCATCTGCCAAATGTGCAAGCCAAAAGCACTTGGGAAAACATCATATAACCTAACAAGAATCTGTTCAAACTATTCTTTTTCTATAAAGAAAAAGGTAGAATAAGTATAATTAGAATAAAATTAAATAAACTTAACTTAACAGTTTGGCATGTACCCTTGAAATATTAATTATAAACTTTAGAACTTTTCAATTTGCTAATTTTGAACGGTACTTTAAATATGCTCATGAATTTCTGTCACCTTATGCTCATGAATCTTGGTCAACTTAAAAAGGGTATTGATTTGTTTGAATGGGTTCAATATAGGGCTATGAAATTTGTTCCGGGTACTTCAGGAATAAACTATAATAGAGACGAACTTAACATGTATACACTCAAGGAAAGGATACTAGATGACTTTATCAAATTGGATTATGTTGAAGCCATAAAATTTGATAAAGCCAATGGGACTATAGGTCATGGGTACAAGTTATACAAATCACAACTTAATTTTGAAGGTAGAAAGCATTATTTTTATAATAGAGTAATATATAAATGGAATAATTTGCCTGAGGGGTGATTAACTTAGTAGGAAGTAGGAAGTTTAATAATAAAATATAAAAAAACTAGATTAATCACTGTTAAAATGTATTGAACAGGACCAATCTTTCTGGATTTAGAGCTACTAGTTGGTTGGTATTTGTCATTGTCATTTTAACCCTTTGTGGATCAATGGTACTGGAAATCTCATTTTGATTGACTTTTAATAGATCCATTTACACTATACAAATTTTGCTGCCATGCTAATAATGAAAATAACTTGGTAATTAGGGGTACAAATTAGTTAACTTGAAAGTGACTCTAATAAAATCGACAGATTGAAAAGGGTTAAAGCCTTATTAAAAAGGAAATGCAATTTTATTTTAGACATCCGAAGAAAAGATTTCATCTGAAGGAGCCTCCATCTTAGCAAATGTCAAGTTAAAGCCAACTGGTTTGAGCCAGACTCTAATCTCACCAACTGATGCCTTGCAAGGAGATGACACAACCTCTCATCTTTCGAGCACATCCACACTTACCTCTTCACCAGGTGAGCAAACTCAACTCTGCCAGATACCAGAGGCCCACTGTGGCCTGGTCAGAAGATTATTGAGCTCATTGTCAACTCATTGTGGGTTAGATCCTTGTCTTAAGAGAGCAACAAATTTTGTATTTGGGTTATTAATTAACAATCAATTTGTTCTGCCAAATATGGCTCTTTATAGTAGAGATTTCACTAATGAAAATCAGCCGTTTTATCATCATTAGCCGATTTAAAGAGTTCTTTTCCATATTCATTTTTTTAAGAGGTATTTGGTTATCCGAGTCCAATTGCTGTTAACAAGTTTTGCAAAGCAAAATTGATCCTTTGGGTCCTTTATAAATTGATTTTTTTTTTCTATTACGCACTTTTATGGCTTTAAATATTTGGTTAATATTTAACTGAAGGTCTAAATACAAATTTAAACATTCTAAGCATTATTTGTATTTCAATACCAATTTAATGTTAAATTCAATCTATTTAATATTTATAATGTAGACAATTTTTAGAACTGGCTGTAACTGGTTTTATATTGTGGGTGTATTTTCAGGCTCACCTGATCCTGGGGGACGTTTGACCCCTAGCCTCAAAATAAAGCCTCCCCCAATCGCACCGAAGCCGAGGCCAAAGTCTGTTGGAGGAGCTGCAGAGATGAGATTATCTGGTAATTATCAGTTTGAATTGAACATTGTTAAAAATATGTGGAACATAACAAAATAGTAGTTCATATAGTCCTCTGATTTTTCTTTACTACTTGTGAAATCGTTGGTTCAACCGTGATTTCATTGGTGATTTGCAAGGCGGTTTGTGGAGTATTTCTCCAATCAAGATGCTTTTTCAAGAGTAAATCTGGAATTGTTTCAGAACATATCTTTTTTATGCTAAAGAAATATACTAATATATATTTGTATTGATTCTTTCATTTATTAAATTTTTTTTTGTAGATGTTTTAAATATATTTTACGTATTAAACATGTTGTTTTGGAAAGGAACATGGAAGTGAAATCCTTTCACTTGCAGCTTTGAAAGTGTATCTTTCATTTAGACCTGAGGTGTTTGAAAAATGTGTCAGATTTTCATGAAATATATATCATCTGAAATAGCATACCTTATTATTTCAAGTAAGATAATACACATATGTCACTTAAAATTTTCATTAATATATTTATTTCCACATACAGCATGATTTGTATTCAATACCTAATTTGTATTTAACACCTGACTTTTTACTAGTGTCAGAATCGCATGTAACTGTATTTTTTTTAGTGTTACTGTAAAGTAGTGCTTCGCTCTTTTCTAACTTTCATCTGTGTAGTCTTCGCTATCAACTAAAGTTTGGAATCCACTGTACTAAGTACTTAAAATGTATTTGATAATGTTTGTGAAAAGTTACTTATATTTGATATTTGCAAAGATGTTATATATTTAAATTTCTTTTATAGGAGATTTTTCCAATGCAAACGATGGGGATTCTCCTAAAGCTGTCAGCCCAATTTCCGAGTCAGGCTCTCAGGGCGTTACTGAAACAGAAACTGGAAAAGGTATAAAATGTGCCCTTCTATTCATGTTTCCCCCTCCATGGTTTAACTATTAATTTTTTATCAATTTTAATATTTAAAGCATGACTCATCTAAAATCTGTTAGATAAATGTACCTGTCTATTTTTCATATTGACATTCTGGTATATTATTTTTCATCTTAGAAGTATAAATTTGTATAAATAACGAATTTTTGATTTTGTATATGTTGCTAGTTAACATTTACAAGAACTTCGTTTTTACGGTTTGTAATATTCATGTGTGAAAAAATATTTTATTTCTGCATATGATTCTTAGTCTGGATTGTTTTGAACAATTTATGGAAAACCTGAATAGTCAGGAAATTTGTATCTTAGTTTTAAGCGGCAACCCTGTTTTGTGCACAAATAAAAATTTCTATAATAAGAATATTCCTAATAACTAAATATTTTTAAATTTCCTATGCCTAATAAATTTTAAGTCTTTTGATAGTTTTTTATATATAATTGTTTGTTCTACATATGGTTTAAAAAAATCATTATGATTATTTGACATCTCTGTTTAAGGAAAATTAGAAATAAAACTGTTTATTATTAAATCACATATAAAAAAAATTCATTGTAGTTAAATAAATTGGTTATGCCCTCTATAAATGCTTTTCTTTGCTTATTATTGTTGAATAATAGTTAAGATATAATGTTGATGTGCTTTGCATTTGCTTTAAAGCTGCATGGACTTGACACTTGTCTTGTACCGAGTAAGTAAATTCTTAAATTTACTGTCTGTTAACAATTTAAAATTAAATTTGAGGTTTATAGATTTTCTGACGCTATTTGTTTTTGCGGAAATCTTGTATTATGTGGAATTTTTATTAGAATTTAAAAGAAATTAGGAGCATGAAAATGGAGAATTATTTCTTGGTTATAAACAAGTTATCCGTTTTGATGTTCAATTGCAATGCATAGGTTTTGTGAAAATAATATAAATACCCCAATGCTATTCCAAGTCAAATTTAAAAGTTTTGTACCTTATTTTAAAATCCGTAATTAATTTTATAAGTAAACCAATAATTATATAAAGTTATAGATTATGCAGGTTAGTAATTTATAGGTGTTTTTAATTGTATTAAATATTAATTGCATTAATTTAATATGTCCAGCCATACTAAACTATCCCGAATAAATTTTTTTTAATAGTACATAGACCTTCCCCAAAATAAAATCCTAGGTACATCTTTAGTTACCAGCAAACAAATTATTATTGATAAATTCGTCATATTTATTTAAATACAAATTTTGACAACTGACTGACTTGATGCTCAACTGTCACTCATTTTAAAATTCAAACATTTAATATATCTTTGTTTAGATATTAAGGATTAGTTTTCCAATCACGTGGTTTTGTCAGAAAAAATGCCTAAAAATTCAGATAATAAAGTATTCCCGAATCATACCTTGCGGTACAGTGTAATATGTACTTAACTAAATTTTTTTTAGTCTTGAATTTTCTTAAATATTGGGAAGTCAATGAATTTCTATCTGAATATTGTATGGCAACCCCGGTTTTCATGCCTGATCTTGTTTCCCAGGTCCCCTCCGAGTCAAATCCATGTTTTCCTTAGCAGACCAACCAGATGTGGATCTTAAGGATTCTTTTCTAAATGGTAGTCAAGAGCAACTCCATTCTGTATGTACATCATCAACCAACTCAAGCCAGCTACCGTCAAATGCCAGTGCCAATGCTCCTCCTTCAAACGAAGTCTCTGATGACGAGAAAATTCTGTTAAGTTCCATCGATGACGTTATCAACGTTTGACTGCTATATTTGCCTGTGATGCCTTCTCTGATTTTGTAGTACATTTATTGTGATTCCTTTTCTAGCTCTTTCTATGTGTAGATATTTTTGTTTGTTTTGAAGTTTGCTGGACAAGCTAGCACAGCTCTCTTTGATAGGATTATACATTTGTTGAGATTTAATAAGTGTTCTCGACGTAACTTGTTGCTATGAACTACTCATCTTGAGGGAAAATAGTCTTCTTCTTTGTTATCAATGTACTGAACACACTTGTTATGTTGCAAAGTTTAACTTTAGGATAGTTTTTTTTAAAAGTTTTTTTATCCAAAATTTAGTGCCTATAGAATTTAATTGAAAATATATTTAATTCCTATTCCTATAGAAATTTGTGCAGCTAGTTTTTTTACACATTAAGAAATAATTTTTTTACATTATTTTCTTTAAAAATAAGTTACATTTTCTGTATGAACATTACAAAATAATTTGTGCTTTGTGTATATATTTGTACAATGCAACTTTCCCTTTAGAAAATAGCCAATTTGTCAAGAGTTAAGATCTTAAAGACATTTATGTTTATAAGGGTCTAGAAACAGTCGAGACTTGCAATATATTGCCTCTGTACAATTATTTATATAAATATAGGATTAATAGAAAAATTTACATAGCAAAACCTTAAAAGATACATGCATGAAATACAATATATATATATATATATATATATATATATATATATATATATATATATATATATAATTTCATTTAATGTAAATTCTGAGTTAATAAATTAAATGGAAGAACACACACATATATATATATATGAGCTTTTATTATTTTAAATCCTTGGTTTGTGTATCACATGCCATAGGAGTAATTTTTTTCTACAAAAGTGATTTTCTTACTTTGTTAGTAATTGGTTCATGATATGCCATGATATTGTTTGTAAATTTTAAATGCCAAGGAATTATCTATATTGACAAGTAGAGTACTTGGCAAACTATGTGTTGTATCTTGTATTATATTGATTATTTGTCATTTTCCATTGCAATTTTATATTACTTTATATTAAAAGTTTGACCAAAATAGTGTTTTACGTTATGGAAAAAAAAACAATGGTATTTATTAGTTTATATGGTAAAATGGGCAATAAAAGCAATTTTCAGTAGTTTTCTAATTACAAAATTCTGTTTTTAAATGAGATCAATAAACTTTTTAGTGATCAATTTTCAGGATTAAAAAATGCTTACTTTTGAATTGTAAACTTCAGAAAGAAATCGGACTAGTAAGAGAATTAAATTGTTAATCATAAAATAGTGACTATTTTACGAATTAACCTAGCTCTTTGACAATAGCCCATTGTGTAATTCTAGTGTGAAGTGAATTTAATTGTGCAACTTATTTGAACTTTTCTGGACTATTGGAAGCTGAGGCTGGCTACATTTGAGATTAGAGAATTATGCAATAGCATTTTGTAAAAAGTATTTTGAAATATATTACTACAAGTTTGGACATCTTATCTGTTCAAAAAGGGGAGAAACTGTTAACCTTCCCTTCATATTCGTCAGGTATGTTGAAATTGTACATATTGTAGTTATGTCTAATGAAATTAGAAGTTGCTGTATAAAGTCATGTATATTACTCTTTTTAACTATTATACCTTGTCTTTCCACTGAGTCTTCGAATTTTTTAATTAGGGAAAATAGATTAAGTGCATTCCTAGCAAGAAGACAAGAAATATGCATAAAATATGCTTGTCTTTTAACTAATAGGTACTTATTAGTACATATCAATGCTCAGTCAATTTAGTGGTTTATGAGTATGATAATCAAAAATTTACCAATGAAAATCAAATTTTGCACTTTTTCATTGTGGTTTCAGTTACTTATAAAGAATTACTATACATTTTTGTATAAGAACTTTAGCACCCTTCGTCAATTTTCAGCTTCAATTATGAGGGTTTTTTTTGCCACTATTTTAATATATTGTGTAGTTTTTATATAGTTCATTATACAATTATTTTCTGTTTATATATAAAACTATGTAAATTTGTTGTCTATTTTGTTATTCTTTTTAAATTTAAGCTGCTTTATTTAGTGTTAAAATTTTATATGGCTGTATTAAAAAAAGTTTTTTAGCTATTTTCAGTTATATTCTCAATAATGTTAAAATAATAATAGAATATTAAATAGAAAACCTGCTGATTCAAATTGGCAGCAGTAATGGCTGCTATATAAAGTTATATTAATAACTGGACATTGTATTTTGTTTTTTGTATTTAGACTTTAAAAATGAGTGAAACTTTAATCATTTGCTTATTTTTTAAACACAGAAATAAGTTATTCATTTTGTTTACAATAATATTCTCATAGTAGAGAACTGCAATTGTATTAAAGAAAATTCTTTCAAGTTTTTAAAATACTTTCAAAGTCTCAAAAAAAAAACAAAAAAAAAAGATTGATAAAAACCCGCTAAAAATGGCTTGGAATTGTCTCATTTGATATAAATAGGATTTTTTGGCAAATAAAAAATAGTTAGTGGGCAGTACAATACAATTAATTTTAGTGTGCTATTTCTTTTTGAGATTAATATACTTTTTTAAGAATTAAAACCATTATTCTCAAAGCACGTTAAGTTGGCCTTTCAGATTTGAAGCAGAGTATTTTTCACCCTAACTTGTGTTATTTTGTAGTCTTATCAGCAAAATTAGTTCAAATGTTTGCGTGTAGGAAACAACATGGAGGAAAATTAGTAAGATTAGATAGAATAATTTGGTGAAGAGCCACAGTTCTCTTGCTACTCATCAACTATCAGATATAGTGGTAGTTAAAGAGTTAAATATCAATGATTTCTTATGCAGTGCTCTTCATTTTACTTTTATTGAGTGTTCATAGTTCTTTATGTGTATTATATTATACTATTGCATTGCCATGTGTTTTTAATTTTTTAAGAGTGATGATTTGTCAAGTAACGAATTTAACAGATGCAGTGCTATATTATATAATTAAATTATATCAAATGTTTTGGCTAGTTTTATGAAAAATAGAACTACGGGAGTATATGATTTTGTAGGCAAAGATATTTATATTAATGAATTGCATAACATAGTCCTTAGAGAATACCATTTTTTTTCTCATTGTTTCTGTTTAAAGAATCGATATTTTCCCTTTGTAAATATTTTCCAAGTGTGCGGTGCTCTTACGTAAACTTTGTACATTTTATAATTACCATGAATAGCTTTTTTATGCTCGGTGGGTTGAAGCAAATTTGTAACTAGAGTGTATATATACATAGTTTTAATCTGTTTACTCATCACTTGTTACAAGCATTTAATGAGTAGAAATTCCTGCTTTATTATTCCATGGTGGATTCTTATGACCTAATGTTAAAATACTGTTACGTTTCCATGCATCTTTTTCCAATTGCTGAATTGTGATTTGTTTTCCCTTACGGTAGTCCAGAGTGCAATACTCAATGTAGTACTTTTGGTGTTTTACAGTTAGTAACTGCATCACTTAGAACACTATGTACAGTTGTAACCTTTACAAATTTGAAGACATTTTAAGATCAAAGAAATTAAAATTCCGTTTTCTATTTTATGGTTATGCTCTTTTATTTGTTAAATACATTTTTTAGTTAACCATCTACAGGATATGAATACGTACATTTATTTGTGTATCGTCAGTTTTCTCAACAATACACATAATTTCATAAAAACATTTACTTTAAAATATTTTTTTTAAGTTAAAGAATTGGGGAACTTTTAAAATCGTTCTCTACAAATGGTATTTAAAAAAATATGTTCGATATATAGTTTAAATTTCATGCAGTGCAAACAGAGATTCGCTATTTTGCTGATCATTCAGAGGGTTAATCCATTTGAAGGGACCAAGGTGAAAATGATGAGGGTCCACTTTTTTTTTAAATCGAGATTACAACACCTAATAATACTACAGAGTTTAAAAAGTTAACAGATCAGAATGTAGTGTATGTCTGAGTACATGAAATTATTTTTCATTTTATACACTATTACTCCAGGTGGACCATTATCATTTTTTCCATTGACCTATACCATTGTCAATGCAGGATAATGAGATTACTAGCTTTTACTGCTGATTACGTCTTGAGTTAGTTTTCTATCAAACCACTTAAGTATGTTGAAAGAGGATTTATGTTAATTTGACCAAAAAAGGGTTTAGTGCCATTATAATTTATAAAACAATATTCTTTATCTATCAATACATAATGAAAGGATAAGTGAGTTATTTGACCTTAAAGTTTTCATTTTGTATTGTGTGCTGTGGTCACATTCCCCCTTCATCACACGAGTATCTCTAATAATAAGGCTCCTACAGTGCTGCTGTCAGTGAGTCAAAAACAAGCCAACACACATCTTCTTTATCCATGACAATAACTATTTTATTTTAAATATTACACACCTCCATTATCCACTAACCCCTTCAATTCTATATTTCAAAATCACACACACAAAGCGAGCTTTTTTCTTTGTTTTAAATTTTTCAATTACTAATTTATACTCGCACACTATACAGTTTGACAGTAACTGTACCTCAGAGCCAGGTGAGTCCAAATTTGACAATTTTTGTTTTATTGCAGATTATGTCTTAAACGTTAGTGTTTTATAGAACCATACAATCAAAATTCGTTCAAAAATTATTTTTAAGCCTTTAGCAAAAGCTATAAAAGCCAATGCTTTGAAATGAGAGTAGGATTAAGTTTTTCCTCACTATTGTAAAGTTGCCTAAAAAAATGTGACTTAGGATCGTCTGGCTCAGAGGTACAAATATTGGAAACCTGTTCAACGATTATAATATTTTAGGCTGTCTGTAAAATTGTTTTTAAATGCAACTGAATTACATAATTAAAAACCATATTCACTTATTCAAGTTTTATTGATAATTCTAAATCACAGATTTTATCTTAAATCATATAAATATTAATGTGACGATTTACAGAAATTCACAATAAATAAAGATGTTTTTCTAACTATTTATCATTGTTCCTAGGGACTCTGAATGATTACTAACTACTAATTTGTATAAAACTTTAAGCTTCTAAGTGCAAAACCTATAGATTTTTATAAAGAGCAATCTACAGAGTTTAAATGAAAATACTGTAAAAAAAAAAGAGGAAATCAATGGTCTTGGAACGACTTTTCTAAAGAAACTGACAGTGATTAAGTGCATATTTTGAAAACTGTGCTCATACATTTTATAAATTTTATTTGGGAGGCTGCCTAAAACCTGTCCGTGAATAATCATCATAATAAAACGAGAATCCGTCCCAAGACAACAACAAAAATCTAGCATGAAATACAGGTAAATAAACGTATCACCATTAGCTAAATAATTACAGTGGTTCTGAAGTTGGCAAATCGCCCATTTCAGGAAGAAACGAGCCAGTCTTCAAAGCTTCCATTTTATCCTCCATTTCGAACAAATCATTCGTAAGCCTTCGTATGGTGTTCCTCAAATCCTTAAAATAAAATGTTATATTTGCACTCAATATTTCACTATAAATGCAAATACGATAGCTGATACGAATGACAGCAAATTGGTTGGTTGAATTAACGTTGCACTGTAGGCTATTTGGCAGCAAATTGAAAAGTTTAAATTATAAAAAGACTCTGCCTCCAATTTCAACTTTATAGACCGTCGCCAGTAGCCCATTATGTAGCTCTAGTGCGATATTTTCCAACCAACCAACTTTACAGAACCAAAGGTTAATTTTTTGCCTTTGCTTTCAATTTTAGTATTGCTATCTACTTTAAAATTGTGCTTAGGTTAAATTTAATTAATTTTATTGTAATTTATTGTATTATTTTTATATTGTATATTAATCATACAGCATTTAAAGGATTAATAAATTATTACCATATGCTTTTAAGCGCAAATACAAACAAACAGAAAACCACAAAAATTACTACTAAAGAAGCCTCCAGATTTCTGATATTTTGAGGACATAGTTCTTAAAGTCCCTTATACAAATACAAATATTGACGACCAACAAGGCCCAACAAGGTTGGTCCATCTAGTACCTCTTAACTATCCCCCAATGCATATCTAATTTCTTCTTAACATCCGTTACTCCTTTACAATTAACAATATTCACTGGCAAGTTGTTCCATTTGTCTATAACCCTATTATAAAAATAGTGTTTTCTTCCTTCCCGATTAAAATGAGATTTGTTTAACTTAAACCCATGACCTCTCGTTCTATCACTCATATTAAAATCTAAATCCTCCACATCTCCTTGTTTGATAAATTTGAATAGTTGAATCAAATGTCCCCTAACCCTTCTCGTTTCCAGAGTATACATATTCAAATTTCTTAATCTATCTTCATAATTCATGCCTGAAAACACTTGAACCATTTTAGTAGCCCTGTGCCATAACACACTGCTATTTTATAATTTAAAAAACAATCTTTTACTAATGTAGTCCATTTAGGATTTAATTCAATGTCGATTAGTTCACTATATTAAAAAATAAATGGAAGAAAAGTATTTTATATTTTTCGCCAAAACGTTTATGGAAAAACTACACTTTTATTCGTACTCTTCTGCCACTAAGGCCCTTTCTGCACGGTCGTTATTTACTAGAGATTTTTGTAGATTGCTCGTTGATTGGTAACTACAAACTACGTGATTTGTATCCCCCAATCACAAAGACATCTGCAAAAGCTGCCGTGCATAAATAACGTTCGTGTAGACCCAGCAATAAAATAAAGTCAGCATAAAAACCTCATCAACATTGTAAAATTGAAGGTTTTCTGCAGGTTTTAAAGAATATTAAATAAAAACTGAAGTTTTTTCTCCTTCAAATATTTAATTTTCCTGTATAAAATCTTTTTAAAAAAAAAGAATCTGCATTTTGCTTTCGAATAATTTCAATGCTTCAAAATTAGAGTTATTTTGCAGGTTTTATGAAAGATATTTGAAACAAAAACCTTTAATTTAATAGATCTTCAAAAAATAATCTGCCGTTTTCTTGCATTAAAGCCTTTAATTCCACAATTTTAATGAAGTTTTTATACTGCCTTTATCTTTTTCATGGGAATGGGAGTAAAGAGTTGAAATTTTTTGCTTATTTATTTGCTTATAGTAGAAATATCTACTATACTCACGAGACAACCTAAGTTGACCCTAAACCCATTGAATATTTTATACATATCATAGTTTCCGCTTCACAGGTTCAACTTAGGTTGTCCCCGAGTATGGCTATACATTTTTCTATACGTGTGAAACTGCAGGTAGCAGCTATCACATAATAAAAAAAAATCTCTCTCAGATACCTGAACTAATAACTGTGACTTTATTAGTTGCTGAGATATTGTATGGATTTCTTTGGATGCGGACTCATAAGGTTGAGTTACTAATTCAACTACGTCTTTCCGCAACATCCCATTTTTTTCTCCTAGACGAAAATAAATAAATCATAAAAATTACACAACATATAAAAATACTAATGCCATCATATATGGGCGGGTTGGCAGCTAAGTGGTAAGTCCAAAAACAGAGTTTCGAAATAATTAAACTTTGCAGCTCGACTGGGCTATACCGTTAAGGGAGACCCGAGCCCCAAATCCTAATTTGTTTATTAATGAATTCAGACATACCATGTTTTTATATTATTAGAACATCTTTTTCTAAACGATAATCAAAAACAAAAATATATTTAAAAAAATTATTTTTGTTATTTTTTGTATTTTTTAAGCTTAAAAAGACTTTTTTTAAAAACACTACTCCTCTTTTAATTTTTAATGTTTTAAATTTTTTTTAGTTGATTAAATAACGTCAAGGTACATACTATAAACGTATGTATAGACCAGTGGTTCCCAAAGTGGGTTCCGTGGAACCCTGGGGTTCCACGAAAAAATTTAGGGGTTCCGCGTGACAAATTTTATTTGATTAAAAAAAATAAGAATGGTGTTTAATATATTCACATTTTCCTCGGAAAGTTTACGATTCCATGGATTATGAAAATTTGATTGAATTGAGTTCGGATACACAATTAGAAGCCAAATTTAGAACAGTTTCATTAACAATATTCTGTTCAGATGTATTCGATGAATATCCAAATTTAGCGAAACAGGCTATTCGAATTCTATTGCTGTTTGCAACCACCTATTTGCGTGAAGCTGGGTTTTCGAAATATGTTGCGACAAAAACCAAATATCGTAACAGACTTGATGCTGCACCAGATATGCGAGTTCAGTTATCAAACCTAACGCCCAATTTTAAGAGAATCATGGAATCAAAGAAGCAGATGCAATCTTCACATTAAAGATTTTCCATTTATTTTAGTTTATGTTTTGTATTTTTATTAATTATTTCTATGATGAATTTTTTTTTTGAGTTTTGCTTAATTCAATAAAATCTGAAATACTAAAATAATACTTGTTTCATATAATATCAGATATTAAATTTTGAAAAGTCGTTGATTAAAAAATATTCAGGGTTCCGCGATTATTGGCAAAAATTTTTGGGGTTCCACGACCAAAATAGTTTGGGAACCACTGGTATAGACTTTTGCAGATTTGTGTTTTAATTGTCTTCAAAAATTTATTTTAAGTTCAAAACCAAAAAAATATTCAATTTTTTAAGTTTAATAACTTGTAAAAAAATAATTTATAACTTAATTTAAAAAAGCTATACATACCTTTATAAAACAAATATTAGAGCTTCAAAAACTATTAACAGTTTAATTTTAAGTTAATTATTAACAAAGCCTTAGCATTTTAAACGTGACCAAAATTTAAAAAAATATATTTTGTGTAAATGACGATTGTTGCAGGCGAAAAGTATGTAGAGAGATGATAAATGGTATATAAACATCTAAACAAATATATGTTATGTTTCTTTTACCGTTTTGAAATTTTGTACACACCTTCTTAAGTACGTTTAGCATCGTTTTACGAAGAAAAAAAAATGTAGCAATTTTTCCGGATTTTGGGGCTCGGGTCCCCTATAAGTGGAATGTCGTTCAATTGGGCAGCTTATTGAACTTAGGACCCACAATGATTGGTCAAATGACAGATCTACTGCTTAGCAATGGAAAATGGTGTTGGTCCATTTTGAGACTTTCACCACTTGGTAGACAATCCTTCCATATATATTAAAAATGGATTATTTCACAAAGTTTATTATTTAACCCTGAGAGTAACACTCTAGGCCTCCGAGGCCCTTGATACTTAACAAACCCTTCCAAATAACTCTCCTTAACTTCCAAGCTCTGTGGCTCTGCTATATTTCTCAAAGGGCTAGTCTTTAACTGAACGTGTCCCTCAGTCTGGATCAAAGCGCATTTATTTAATTTCAGGCGACTATATTTTAAACATATAAATTTCATCAACTATATTTTTAAAATATCTAAAAACAACGTGTTATTATTATGAGAGTTGATGAGTCTTTGACTTTCATAGAACTCTCTGAAATGTACATTTTTCTTCAGTTGTTTTCTAGTGTTCGTTATGGTTAACTTCAATTTAAATTATTTAAATAATCAATAACGATTACAAATTTTAAGGACATTTGAAAATTACCAATTTTTTTCCTTCAATTGCAAATAGTTGTAGACTAATTTACACATTTTAGACGAAAGAATAATTTTACCAATTTTTAGTCAATAAGGAAACTTTCTAGGAACCTCATAATATTAATTTAAGAGTTAAAAAGATATTTCAGGAATACATTTATGCCCTGAGGTATTAAGGCTGGCTACCCAAGTAATAAAAATAGACGTAAAAAGTACTTACTAAGCTTCTTGTGCAGTAACCTGAAAATGAGGCAAAAGTAAGAATTCAATTCATTTACAAATGAAGAAATTAGACAAATAATTTGAAATAAGCTTTGGACCCATCAGGCTTATCTAATATTATACACTATTGATTTACTTATGCTTACAATTTGGTTTGGTAGCATGCTTTTGTAGAAATGAAACAGACGCAGCTTATTGCCCAAGCTGTCGCTTGACAGAGGGACCCCAATTTGAGTATAAAAATGCTTTAGAGGAGTTATTATACTCTTCTTTTAATTATTTCATTCTTTTTAAAATATTAGTACATATAATAGAGGTTGCATAATTTAGATAGGGTGGTCATAAAATAAGTTCCCCTATTTAGAGGCATCTGTACCAAAACTATTGAATGGAATTACGCCAAATTTCATATTATGGGTATAGAAGGCAAGGGGAGATACTAAAAATACTAAAAATCACCGGTATGGGAAATTTTTGCGCTTTGAGCAGGAAACAGGTAATTTATATTTTTTTAAATGTTGCGATAGACACACAAATTAGTTTAGTGATTAAACTCAAAGGAAATCATCCTTTTTATTCACAAAAATCATTATCTCCAGAACCACAAAGACTATTTTCAATGTGCTAATTTTTCTTATGTACAACAAATTGCATCTGATGGACGTCCTGATTCTGATGAATAAAGGAATTTTCCTTTGAGTTTAATCAATAAATTAATTTGTTTTGTGTGTCTATAGCAACTTTTTTTTTGTAAATTATACCTGTTTTCTGCTCAGATAGTGCCAAATTTCACCCTATCGATGATATTCGGTACTATTTTTGTTTTCAAATCTTCTCCGTATGCCTTTTATATCCTTTATAATGAATTTTGGTGAAATTCCGTTCATTAGTTTTAGCTTTAGATGGATCTTAATAGGGGAACATATTTTATAGTCTTTATTATTTGTATCTTATTTTTATCCTTTATAATGAATTTTGGTGAAATTCCGTTCATTAGTTTTAGCTTTAAATGCATCTTAATAGGGGAACATATTTTATAGTCTTTATTATTTGTATCTTATTTTCTTACAAGTAGAATTGTCTAAGTTAGATAACAGTCTTCAGATTTAGTATTTAAGGAGTTTGGTAAATATAATACAGTATTTTCACCAGCTAGTTTAAAGCAAATATATGACAAAGTATCTTGATTTAATACAAAATGGTAATTTCTACAAAAGGGAGAAGATTGCCAAAATTATACTTGCTTCTTCAAAAAAAAAAAGGAAATCTTTAATCGTTCATGAGAAAGTATTCAAAGTAGGTCAAAGGATATTGATTTATTACTGTATAATTCCAGTGCCTATAAGCAGTAACTACCGATTCTATAACAAGTCACAAACTAAATGGAAACAATGGTGAAGAACTTAAGATGAAACCTGGTGGTTTTATAAGTATAATTCATAACTTTTTGTATATTCATTTACACCAAAATTATTTTGTGAGTCATGGCATATTTAAACTTCAGGATAAGGAAACTTCTGTTGCACAGTGAGAATTTTTGTCACATGGTAAACTCATTTCCTTCGCCAAATGAAAAAAAAAATCACAATAATCATTAAAAGTAATTCAGTTGTCATTTCAGGTGGTTTAGCATGTGTGTGGTGAAATAGCACAGGGTTCACATTTTAACTTTAAAATGTAAAATTCTGACATCGGCTGCGACCTCTATTCTTTGTTTTTAAAGATATTGAAAAATGTAGGACAATTTAATAAGATTTTACTGTGTTTTTAAAACAAAACAAGAAGTTGTCATGATCAGGGTTCCCACTCATTTTTAAAAATAAAAAATAAGGAGTTTTAAAGGATTTCATAAGGACAAAAACAAGTTTTTAAGGACCCTTTTTTATCGCGCTGCTTCTGTAAGTAAGAAAAAATTAAACAATTGATGACAACAATCAACTTTCAAATTAACTTAAATTATTTTTTAAACGCAATGCTATGTTTGAAAAGTATCTTAACAGAACTTCATTCTTTGATTTATACACCAAACGTTAAATATGCATTTGCAAAGAATAATAAATGCAATGCACTAACCTATTATTGAAACGAGAAAATAATATTCGAGCATCCCATGTAAAAACAGCCACAAGTAATATTGCCAATGTAAGTGAAATAAACAGAGAAAAAGAAATTTTAAAGGAACTACTAATAAAAAAAATTAATGTTTTCCTGGCAGGGGGGGGGGGATAAGGAGTTTTTAAGGACTCTTTGTCAAAAATAAGGACTTTAAAGGGCTCTTAATGCAAACCAAAAATAAGGAGTTTTTAAGGACTTTTAAGGACCAGTGGTAACCCTGATGATAGCATATTTGATCCAAAATGCATGCATTTTGCAGAAGCATGCATCCAAATGCATGCACTAAAGGTTAACTGCATTTACCTACACATGCAGTAATCGGTAACTTCGCAAAGTGATGAATTGAAAATATATGCATTTCTCGAAATGACACATGGAAAAATTAAAAAATTATCATCTATAAAAAAATTTAGGCAATTTGTGAAATGACTATAGTTATTTCATCGAATCTACAGCGTATGCTTTTTATTGCAGAAAGTGTTTTGATAACGAGATACTGATTTTAATCCACCTAACATTTATTCAGACAGAAACACAATAAGACCCCAGAAATGATAGCAGGTGATTTATACACGCTAATAGAGCTTTCTGAGAAGGCCCAAGTAAATAGTTTACACATATCTTATTCACATAGAAAGTAAGCGTAACAGAAATAATATTCAACATAAAGGAGAAAAGCAACAATAATACAAATTGGAATTAAAAATTGACGGTGGCATGACTTGAACCAGGAACCTTTAGATCCAAAGTCGCATGTTCAAACAATCGCGCCGCCAGTAGGTTTTTATGGATCGCGACAGTATGTTCACATAAAAGGAAATTCGTAAAAATATATATAAGTTCTTACGAGTTGTGCTGAACAGAAAAATCTTTGTCCTGTTCCACTGAGGGGCTCTTTCTCCACGTGTCACTGATGGAAAAATTACTTCCTGCACAAATTAAGAATTTGTTTAAGGAGCATTCATTAAGGAAGCGATAGGGCTAATTTATCTTCGAATTATTTAAATAATTCAATAACAATTAAATATTTTAGGGAAATTTGAAAGTTACCATTTTCTTTTCCGATACCAAATAGTCGTATACTAATTTACACATTTGTTTTACACTAATTTAAACATTACAAAAATTGAAAGTGTCGTTATGACTTTTATTTTCATTTAATTAATTAAGACATGTTGTTTATTTCTATGCTAGGTATCGTTTTAACAAAGTTCTTGCAAATAATTGGTGTTTATTGCTCATTTATATAAATGTATAGTAACTTTAATAATAATGACTTTAAATATTGTAGTCGTATTCTAAGTGAATAGGCATACCTGATTGGGGCAATGTCTGATGAGTGTCAATTTCTTCATCAGATTCCGACGCTTCTCCTGATATTACAATTCCATGGGGTATTCTTGTACCAGCCTGGAACATGATATCAATAAATGCACATTATTAAGAAGATTCATTTCAGAATAAAAAAAGAAATATTAGTTTTTAGAAATTCTAAAACAGTACTATTAGCTTCAGTAAAGCTTTTTTAAACAAATCTTTATAGTGGAAGGTGAACTAATAAACCCACACACAATCATCTTCATTGATTTTTATGAAAATCACCAGCATATATTATGAAACTCTAGTGAGACGTTAATTCAACAAACCAGACTTTTTATAAACACATCATTTATTGCAATGACAAGGTGCCACACTATTTTTAACGTTTATACTTGTGTGGTGGGTAAGATTACTACAAATAACAAAAGTATTTTTTCACTGGTGGGCGTTTTTCCTTACTTTTTCTTGTATACTTGAAAAAGTTAACTTTTATATTTCTTCAATTTTACTTTCCACTGTAGAGCTTTAACGTTAAGTGAAATATAAATCTTACTTGATTTTATAAATTGTTTTTTAATAAGAAGAAAAAAATTTACTCAAGACGTTTTCATCATATTTGGTGTTACCTTATAGTTTGAAGGAAGAACTATTTTCACATGATCCTCGAATTCTGAAGCATCTTCTGCTAATTCAAAGTCAGAAGTATCTTGACGTTCAACCATAATGTATTGTTTTCAAATTGAAACTAAGGATCTAGATATGAATAGAATGAGATTATTTTAAAAGCAAAACAAACAAAACTGTAATTGAAAATTACTAAAAAAATTATAATACTTAAAACAAATACCTAAACAATAACTACTTAAAATAAATATCATATGACTTAGTTATTTACTGTATTTAGCTGGAATATTGCTGTATTATGATCATTTATTAACGTAATTTTTTTTATTTAACTTTTTATTTTAATGCTGACGTAAAATAGAATTAAATATTTAACATTTCTAATTTAGCATAAATAGGCTGTAAAAACTTACTTTGCCAGTTATTAATCGATTGCCTGATTGATATTTACCAGTTGATACTCTTACAAACTGCAACCGTAAACAATATTTACATTTACATCGTCTTTTGTGATTTAGAAAATGTTTGTTTATATCCTTGTGTCAACTAGCACATGATACTTCTTTGTTGTAAATGATTTTAAATTTTTATTATGGGAGACCCTATAAATCGCGATGATCAAATATTGATCAATAATCAAGGCGCTATTGCTGTTTGCTCCGAAAATAGGACCGCAGCTGAAGAAAATGACAACCTCCCAAGAGCGCAGGCACAGACTGCAAGCAACTCGGCAAGTTCGACACCTATTAACATGGTTGTTCGCTATGTTCACAGCAATCGCAAAGCCTATGTTGCGGTGACGATTCTGTGTTTCATAAATCTCATTAATTATATGGACAGATACACTCTTGCTGGTTTGTATTATTTTGTGTTTAAATAATTCGATGGCTTTTGAGAATTTTTTTGTTTTAAATGCGCTGCCAAGTTGCCAATACCGTCGCCGAATCCTAGAGTTTATTGTCAACTCTATGTTATTAATTTGCGACAAAGTTTTCAATTCTTTTAAGTTAAATGCGTATGAAAAACGATGTTTGCTACCCTAACCACTTGGTGACAAAACCGGTTCAATAAACGTGTCATGATTTCTAATCACGGTTAGTTGACAAGTATAATACCCTAGTTCAAACCCTCTCTCTATACCTTCACACCAGTATCAATGTGAAGACATTTTTACTATGATAGATTTAGTATGCATCAATCGCTTTTAAATGAAAAATATGTAGTTTGGTTTACAGAACTCTATGATTATGTTATGGTCTAACCACTCTTCCAATGAGAATATTGTCCCTTTGAATTGTATAATATTGGGTGTTTGCAACATCAAAGTTGGCAATCAAAAAATATTTTAACAAACTGATTTTGCATTAAAATGTTTCTAATCTTGATTACTGTACATAATAATCAATCTTGATAAGTAAATATTTATTGAAACAACATTATTTGAATACCCTGACTTTAAATTAATTGAAACCTTAATTATTTCTGTGAATTTGTACTATACTTTGTTGGTCAACCCGGTGGCTCAAAGGTACAGCATTCGGCCTGCAATCAATAGGAGGATTGCAAGTTTAATCGGCATGAGGACTTGAAGAAAGTTCAGATGCAATCTCATTATCGTAGGGTTGCCAGATTTATTACTAATTTGCAAAAGTTGACTGAAATCATCCTCAATTTCCACTGGCCTGTATACAGGACTGGTGCATGTTAAATTTGATCTGGATCCGATGTTCGGACACCTATTGAGGTTGCGTCGAGTGCTATCTCAGGTGTTGTCTCATCATCAAACCAAAATACGAGGTAGTGTTCCCAGGACTTTCCTTTGACATACACCTCGAACCATAGCTAATATGCCATTGGGCAGCTCAAGTGTAACATTAATTAACCAACTATACTCTGTTGGGAAGAAAATCAGAAAATTTATCCTGTTATTTGTAATCTTTTATTTTTTACTTGAAATTTCTAATTCAATTTGTATTTTATTATTTTTTACTTGAAATATTTGCACAAATTCATTTTTCATGTCAAATTACTATCAAGTACTATAAAATTTGTTTTAAGTACTTTCGTATGTTTGCATTAATTTATATCTGTCTACGTAAATGATCTAGGTGTGCTCACAGACGTCAAATCGTACTATGGACTATCGGACTCTGATGCAGGTCTTCTGCAGACATCCTTCATAATCAGCTACATGGTGATGGCCCCTTTGTTTGGATACCTTGGGGACAGGTACAACCGGCGTTATATAATGGCTGGGGGCATCTTGTTTTGGAGTGCAACAACATTTTTAGGATCTTGTATTCCAGCACCAGTAAGGAAAATAATTTGATAAATTGATATTAATTTTAACAATTTGGTTTCCATACTCGACATGCAGTTGATTAGAAACTTATGATATACTTGAATAGGGTAAGGTGGGGTAGAATGGATATATTGGAAATTAAATTTAAATTACACATTGTTAAACTTATGCTTTGATTTTTTTTTTTTTTTAAAAACAATACTTCATTTAATGGAGTATATTTTAACTAGGGATGAACCGGATAGTGGTTTTGCCGGATATCGGATATCCGGCTCACATTACAATCCGGATATCGGATATCCGAACTAGATTTTGCCGGATATCCGGCAGTTTATTTTTTAGGAAAATAACTACTCATACACACGGAAATCGGTCAAAAATTTAAAAATATTTTTTTATTCTGTAATATTTCCTAATTTCTTATCTTTAAAGTGATACCAAAATTGAATAAACATTCAAAAAACTTTTTTATTTACAAAGGGTTATTCTAGGGTGCTGCTAGCAATGGTCGTATGTTTTGTACATTTTACACTTAATTTCTGAATAATTGTAATTTTACCATATGCCTTTTCATTCCAAACATCAAGTTTGCTTAAACTTTTGAGAAATTTATTTTTTTATTCAACTTTATATTAGTTGTGAGATGTGATGACCCTCCACCATAACAATTCGTTAGAAATATAATTTTAAAGTAAAAAATTTGAAAAAAGTGAGTTTTTTAAAGTCTCTATTGGTTAAAGGGAGGATCTGCACACTGTGAATACATTGGTAGAATTTTCAGGAAAATACTTAAAGCAAGAACAAAGAAAATTGATCGCCACAAAAAAAAATCTTCGATGTTTTATTCATCCGGATATCCGTCATGGAAAATTCGGATATCCGGCACTTTACTTCCGGATATCGGATAGTTAAAAAGCAGCCGGATAGGCCAGATACCGGATATCCGTTTCATCCCTAATTTTAACAACAAAAAAATCATTTCTGGGTGATTTAAATCTAGTTCAAAAGTTGACTTGCATGAGTTTACAGAAAAGCTTGCATTAGTTTGATACATGAAAACTTCTATTATACAAACTAAAAAAGTAAAATTATTTACCAATATTCCTGGATATTGTATGAAAGAAAAACCTTTTAATACATATCAATGAAAAGTTAAAAATAATTAACTTTTTTTCTATTTTTTTGCAAAGGGGAGTAAAATGTGTAATTGAATTATCTGCAATAGGTTACCTATATGTTATACAGTTTATCAATTCTTATATATAAGAATGGAGTGCCTGTTTGTGGAAGTGAACAAAACCCCTCATTTTGAGTTTTCTTCATGAATTTATTATACACTGATTCAGAAAAGAAAATAATTTTTTTTTTGTCTGTCTGTTTGTCCGGATTTAACTCAAAAACTACTGCACGGATTTTTATGAAAATTGCACCATTTGAACAATAGTTTCTCATTTTTAAATCTGCACTTTGTTTCATGTGAATATCTGCAACCGTTCAAAAGTTATAGAACTTTTCCATTTTCTCATACATTATTCCTGTGGGTCACACATATAACTGGTAAAATATAATCAAAACTAGTATTCTGTCTATATCAGACTTGCTACTTGTTTATTATAGTAGTTAATATATGCATCATTATTTCAACAACCAAATCCAAATTCTGTGTATAAACTTTCTATTTTCTATATGCAAAAATGTAGTTTCTATATACATTTTTGCATTTAATTTGTTTCTATATTACATTTTTGCATATTTAAAGGTTAAACATTTATAAAATTGATTAAAAATTAAATTGAATTTTTGTTACTTTTTAAAGTGATTTTACAGAATGTATTACTATTTATTTTAAAATATTACAGTACTGTAAAATGTTTATAAAACTTTGGTTCATATTGCAAATATATATTGAGTGCTATTGTATGGGATAATCAAATTACATTATTTCTAAAGGCAGATTTCTATTACAATATTGAACAAGCACACGGCACCAAAAAAAACACAATTTAATAACTACCAAAGAATAGAGAAAATTAAATTATCCTACTTTGGCATACTTCTTGTTCACACCATATCCTCAACCTCTCTCCAAAAAAACTAAACTGGATATCACCCTGCGTGAACAGGCTTTGTGGAATATTTTAACACTACAATATTATTAATCAAATAAAAAAGAAAAATTTAGATTTTTAGGTTTAAGAAAATATATTCATTTTTTAAACTTCTTTTTTAAATTTTTACTTTAAAGAGTTAGTACCCTATTTTTTAATGATGCATTATTTACAGGCACGTAGGTAAGGGGGTGGTTCAGGGGGTTCAAACCCGTCCCATTGAAACTCAAGAAGAAAAAATTAAAAATCGAAATACTGTAAAAATACTTTAAGAAACTGGAAACATTTTACTTTCTGGATTAAACTTCTTGTAAAGTTGATATTTTCCAAGGATCCTGTCCCGGAAAATATTTTTCAAAAAGCTTCAAAAACATGTTTTCAAGCAATTTTTACCTCAAACTAAGCTTCAAAAGACATCATCAGGTTCATTACCTAGCATTTGGACTTCGGCGACAAAGGGAAAAGATCGTCAAACGGGGCAGTATACACAAGATGCTCTAAAACCATATATTATTCCAAACAATGATTCTCCAAACATAAATTTGTTCTCTAAATTTATTTCATAATTAGTGAGTGCGGTATTTACTAATTTTAAAAATAAGATATGCCTGATATTGGTAACAATTCCATGAAAAATAAATAACTGTTGCTGTTATGATATTTATCTGTCTAAGTATTTCTGTTTACTTTTTTTTAAAAAATAATGAGTTTTTTGGGAAGGATTCCCCTTGTTGAAGGGGGGGAGGGGGGATAAACGAAATCCGTTGCTCAGTCACTGAACCCCTCCCATGAAAAATCTATATCTACGTGCCTGACTATTTAGTATAATTCAGATATTAATAATTTTTTTTTTATCATTTAGCTGTGTAAATTTTGAACCCAATAAGCTTTCAATATGTGTTTAGCATTTTAGGTGGTTTATGTTTACCCGAGCTTTGGTTGGCACGGGGGAAGCAAGTTATTCAACTATTGCTCCAACTGTTATAGCTGATTTGTTTACAGACTCTGCCCGCACAAGAATGTTGTCCTTATTTTATTTCGCTATTCCTGTTGGGAGGTATGCCTTTCTTTCTTTAAATTTTTGTCAATATTTAAGACATTACATAATTTTTTACCTCTTTGCACTAGAGCAGTGTTTCTTAACCTGTGGTTCATGGACCCCTTGGGGGTCCATGGGTCATATTTTATGGGTCCGTCGACTGATCCTAATTTTTAAAATGTTTGCATCAATATTTAGCCAGCAGTGGTAACCCGGACTTACTTCATCCTTAGCGCGCTCTGTATGGCAACCCTGTTTCTTTTTCCGCTCCTCCGGAGAAGAGAATTTGAGGCGCTTTTTCGCACATGCTCATTTATTTCTCTTTTGTTTTAGCCTTTTCATTGGTCGATAATTTGTTTGAGTTTGAAATAGCGGTATAATTTTAAACTTGATTCACGATTTTATTTCGGTTGGATCTGCCCTGGAGATAAGACGTACATTTATTTTTGTCTTTCATCTGTTTGTGAGTAGCATATTTTTTTGGTGTTTTCTTAGCTTATATTATTGCTAAATGCTTGATTTCACTATGGAATTAGCTCTTGCTGAAGTTTTGAATGCGAAATATAAATATTCAGTTGGCTATTTTAGTGTTTTACCAGTCATGGGTAAGAAAGCGTTGTTAGAATAATGTATGAAAGAGGGAATGATTTCATCGATGTATAAATGTCCAAAATGTGGATCACAAATGAGTTTGAAGCCGAGACATAAGGGTATATCCTCCATGGATACAAGATTCCTTGCCGCTTTTTCAAGTGTTTTTTTGTGTCTTAATGTTTGTTCTTAATGTTTCATTTGATTATTTGAAATAAAACTATTACTATTACTATTGAAATAAAAATATTAAAATAATTAAATAATAAAACAGAATATATTTTGTAATAAATGATGTTTAATCAATTTTTTTTTCACAGAGGGGTCCGTGACATATTTAAAATTTTTAAAGTGGTCCATTGTGCCAAAAAGGTTAATAAACACTACACTAGAGGTACATGTTCAATATTTGTCCTTTTTTATAGAACAGTTACATCTCCCTGTTCTTTTGAAATAGTTGTTCTTTAGCATTTTTTGTTGTTGTTGTTTAGGGTTGATAATTATAAAAATAAATGTTATGCTTGAAGTATACTATATTTAGTGGTTTATGTTATGGCATGTTAAAAAAAACAAAGTTTATGAGGAATATTTATATGAACAAAGATTTAGATCACCAACTTATTTGGTACTTCTAAATAAAATAATAATTTCTACTAAGGTGTGTGAGAGAATAACTTTTAAACTCAATGTTTTCTCTTTTATTTTGAAGAACGTAGAAAAAAACAATTTCATTATTTTTGTTGATTTAAAGCAACACTCGACTGACTTTAACAGTGATGTTCTACTTTTAAATGGAGTTGGATAAAGAACAAGCTAACAAAAGAAAAGTGTTTTTATATTCAAGAACATGCAGTTATCCTTCAATTTGAAGAACAGGGAACAAAAGAACAGGTCATTATTTTGGTGACAGTCGCCACTTGAGTCCAAAGGATTAAATCACATAACTGTCCAGAAACGAAATATGGAGACAAGCTTAGATATTTAAATATATACACTCCAGGAGAGAAAGAGTTGAAAGAATGTTATTCAGCTATTCAAATTTATTCTTAATTAGGTGATGTTGAAAGCATAAAATTTAATAGAGGTCATGAGTACAATTTATTTATTTTTATTATACAGTTATATGCAAATGAAATAGCTTACCTGAAGAGGTAGTTAATTATTCAGTAGTAGGTAATTTGGAAAGACAATTGGATTGGCATTGGGGAACTGTTAGGATATGTTAAAATAGGACTAGCTTTGCTGGGCTTTGAGCCTGTAGTTCGGTATCATTATTTGTATTTTATATTTCTAATATAAAATGGTGTCAAACCATGTTGCACATATTTAATAAAGATCCCTTGAAGGAATATAATATTTAATATTTTACTTTTATTTAAACTCTTCAGTCAAGGTATTTGTATATATGAAAATTGAGTATTGAATAGTACAAAAACACTATTTGTACTATTTAATACTCTACTATAAATTGCACTATAAATATATGAAAACTATGAACTAATGAATGTTGTTTTTTTAGTGGTTTAGGTTATATTGTTGGACCAGAAGTTGCCAATGCTATTGGACATTGGTATTGGGCACTAAGAGTAAGTCACATTTAAATCTAATCTTAATTCTTCTTTTTATTTTAAAAATATTTGAATTTTTTCAAGATATCCGGGCTAATAGTATCCTAAAGAAATAACTTGTACAGAGACATTTCAATTGCTATAAAGAGAGCAGCTCCTAAAGGAACTTTGCAGGTCAATGAAGTGGAATTTGAGCCACATAAAGGTTCTGGAGTTCGATCTACTGCCTGGCCACAAAGATTTAACACAGCTGGACTTTTTTGCTTGGGTCTTTATTAACATGATTGTTTACCAGCAAAATGTTTTCAATTTGAATTTAGTTTATTTAAATATAAATGAACTACTGCAGAGAAATTGTGTACCTCTGCAGCAGTTGCTTTAATAGTACCCCAAATGCTAGTAAAATACTATTTTGATATCTGCAGAGCTGCTATTGGCATTCACATCTGCAAAGGAACTTGGGGATGTCCTCCTTAATGCAGCTGAAATTTATAACTAAATGTGTGGTTTTCTTAGTACAAGACTTTTCTTTTGGAAACCTTTAGCCCAGACACCCTTGTTTTTTAAAGACAGCTAGAAGTGTCATTAAAAAAATTAATTTATCTGCCTATTAAAGTTGTGAAAAATATATTATACACTTTCACAAAATTAATGTGGTTTTTAATATGCCTAATTTTTGTTTTTTATTTTTAACTAAAGAGCAAACGTTCAAAACATGTTTTGTCCAAAGGTTCTAAAAATTAGATTATTACACCACTAAATTCGTTTATTTTCTGTCAATGAACAAAATTATTACATTTATCCCAAACCCATTTTGTACCATCAAAATTAAGTTGCAAAAGTTGGAATCTGCATAGGATTTTGAAGAAAAGTTATTTGAAATGGCATTTCTAAAAAAGGGATATATTCTATGTTAAGACATTGGCACATAGTTGCAAGAAGATATTTTACAAATGCTGATTTGTTTTTGTTTACCACAAATGAATAATGTGCATGCATAAACAAACATGTCAGTCCAAACACATATTACTTCATCTCCCACATTGTCTTATTTATTGAGTCATCCACCACATTCATCACTATTTATATTTTTTAACTACACAGGATTTTTATATCTTCTTTGAATTTAACTTTTGTTTATGTGTACATTTTAAATTTTTAATGTTGGTTTGAATTACCGAGTGTTTGGCGCGGCTTGGCCATATTTGGCCCTTGCGCCATTAAAACCCATACAACCAACCAAACACATATTGCAGAAAACTGCCAAAACCTTTGATAGATGCATGTATTTCTATGGACCTCTGTATTTCTAAATTTTAAAATAAGATATTTTTTTTTGTAAAAACGAATTAAATTGACATAATCTTTTCTTATATCATCCTTTTTTTATATAAAATTTAATGCTTATCTAATTATTTTTTTTTACCTGTTTGATTTTGCATGATGCTCCTCAGATCTCCTCCTTAACTAAAAAGAAAACTTGTTTTGAATGTTTAATTATCAACAATATTTATGAAGTATTTAAAACTTATTATTTTTGAATTCAAGATTTTTAAAAACTACAATTCTCAAAGTGAATATTATAAATATTTTGACTCTTTAGTACCAATTTTTGTGTTGGTGTAATTTTATTGTTTAAAAGACTAAAGCGAGTATGAAATATATATATTATACAAATTGTATGAAAGTATACCAATGTTCATAGCATTATGTGTGTGTTCAATTTTAGGTAACTCCAGGCCTTGGTCTCTTGGCAGTGGTGTTGTGCTTGACAGTTTTGATTGAACCCCCTCGTGGGGATGCCGAGGGAGGAGATGCGCTTAAAACGACCAGTGTCATTGAGGATGTGATTGAAGTGTGCAAAATGTAAGTAGTAATTCTTAAGATTTTACTTTTTGATTAAAATGTGCAATTCTTGTTCTGATTATTTTTCAGTACAAGAAGAGACATTTTTTTATTGTTGTAAATGATAAAGTTTTAACCTCAATTGAAAGATTAAAAAAAAGTAGCTGTTTGGCCCTGCGTTTCTCGGAATCCTGTGGCAATATATTTGAGTGGACCTCATCAGAACTTATTGTTCCAAAGTTCTGCACTATCAAATATTCAACAAAGGCACGTTTTAGCTAGATCTTAGAAATATTTCATTCTCCAATAATTCTTTTAAACAGACCATTGACGTTTACGAGATGAACAAACGATTTGTCAATGCTCCCAGAAATTATCTTCCTTTTGATACCTGACTTGTTAAGATTCGTCACCAAGTGTAAGTGGCGTAAAAGGGATTTATACTAAAGATTTAATATATGATACTTGTCTATTGTGAAAATGTTTTGAAAATAGTTTTGTTATTACAAATGTTTTATTCAAAGAGATTACAAATGTTGAAAAGCATCAAATGGTACTTAATGTGCAATTGTGTACTATTTATTGTTTTTCAACAGACTACACTTATACAGACTATAATTTGTAATTTTTGTAAAACATATCAGTACTATATTGCTACTATTTATTTATATTTATATATGGTAATAATAAATGCATTAGCCTAATAAGCGAACATTTATTCCAGTCCGTCCTTCATGTGGGTTACTTTGGGATTCACATGCGTTACCTTCTCTGTTGGGGCTTTGGCCTGGTGGGTTCCTGCCTTTTTGACAAGTGCTCTTGAAGTACATGGCGAAGTACCAGACAAAGTATAGTAAGTAATTTTGATAAATTACTCTTTAAAAAAAAATCTTCCCCTTTTTAATAAAATGTTGATTCAATTGCACAAAAAATTAATGCAATGAAAGCATTATTTTATCAAAATTTCAATATTGAGATTGTATTAGTTTGTGTGTTTTGAAGCTCCTTTACCTAAAAGAAGACTTTTTTTTTCTACAAAATTTGGTTTGTGCAAATGAAATAAGTTGATACTGATAGTCAAATTTGGATGAGTTATTGATGTGCATGGAATGTGATAGTAAGAATGATGACAAATCAAATATTCAAAATTATTGGATTTTGTTTTTCCAAGTTAGTATTTTTTTTTCTGAAGTGCACCTTCAATTTTATTAATATTAACTTATTTTTGAGTGTTAATAAAAATGAATTGATTAATGATTTATCCAGAAAAAATTATCTGTATTCAAAATGTTGTGATGTTTTCATAAGTGACTTTCTATATTCCTTTTCAGTGTTGCCATGGTGTTTGGGGTTATTACTTGCTTTGCTGGAATAGCTGGAGTTGTTCTGGGATCTCTGTCTTCCCAGTATTTTAGGAAAACCAATCCCAGGGCAGATCCTCTGATCTGTGCTTACAGCATGATATTTGCCGTACCACTTGTCTACACAGCATGCCTTGTTGCCTCGTCCCACATTGCCTTATCTTATGTAGGTATACTTTAACACCATTAAAGCTAAATGTCTTGACTTCTTTTTTAAAAATATTCCACCTTGTCGGCTTGCCTTATTTATTATATTAATTAATTATTATTATAATTTAATTATACTTGCCTGTATAAGGCAAGTACATTGCACTTATTTGTGTCATATCAGTTCAGAAAGACTTTAGCAACCGCCATCTCCTATTTTTATAAAACTTGGTGTGAACCATATCTCACTATATAAGTAATCATAATCATAAGCAACGTAAGTAACCAAATATATAAGTAGTCATTTAAAAAAAAATTACTGTATCTCTAATGTTTTTTTTAATAAATTGTAATTATTTTTTCTTGTAAAAAAAATATTCAGATTACATCAGAATTACATACTGAAAACTTAGCATTAAAAAATGAAATTGTCACAGAAAAATATTATTTTGTTTGTTAACATTTTAAATTAATGTTTTAGTATATACTTTAAAAATTTTGATTATATTTTTTTAAATCAAGAAATTAGTAGTAATATTTTTTAAAAAATTTAAGTTTTTCATAAAAGTTAAATAGTTTTTTTTTAGTGATTTGATCAATTTTATGATAAATATTTCAATAGTGTGATTTTTATAACTTGATTTATACCTACTTATGTATTTTTAAAAAAAAAATATTACTCCTCTGAAAAATTAGTCACTCAACGGTTTTTACAATTATACAAACCTAAAAATTGTTGCGTGATGACCATTGCTCGGCTGTATCACATTTAGATATATTTGCCATAATAACACATTATTTTTTTCCCAACTACTTTGTTTATATTTTAAACAAGTCGCTTAGCTTTAGTAGCAACACATAGTGTAAGTTAAAGCACAGAATTAAAATGATTTATGTGTAGTTAAACAGTCAAATAATAACCATCGTCCAACAATTTATGACCACCCTGTACTATAGTATTTTTTTCCCTCCTGTATTTGGTATTTCATAATCTAGGAAACATTACAGCATATATTAGAAAGTTCTTTGTATTTTTTTATATAAAAAAATATTTATTGTTTTTTGTGATGTCAATGTCTTGGTAAATATTTAGTATTTGTTTATTGTAGGCATTGATCTTTTTTGGTGTGACACTACTGTGTATGAATTGGGTGTTAGTGGCAGACATAGTTTTGGTAAGTTATATATATATATATTTTTTTTAATAAAAAATACTTTTAACTCGGTTCAAGGGGTGGCATGTAGAAGGTAAAAGTTGGCACATGTCAAGTTGACTGATAGTAAGAAACTCTTTTTTAATCTAATTCTGCAACTCTATTCGGTAATAGCAATTCTGTAGGCAGTAAGAGCAAAATAGTGTCCCAAAAAGATAACATTGAAAGAGGAAATTTCTCAAAGTTTTTTCACTTGACTTCCTTTCTAAAAAATCAAGGGAAGCATTAAACAATAGTTTTCTGATTGAGAGATAGCAGCAAAAGAATGTTCCTGCTGAAATAAAAACTAAAAAGGGGAAATAATTTTTTATCTAAAAAGCAAGCCTTAAAGAAACGAAGATGCACTATAAAAAAAGGATTTGTTATTTTTCGAACAAGAGTTAGAGAGAGAGTTTGAACAAATGCAAATAATTAATATTAGTTTAATGCCTATTACTACTTTTTCATGTAGGTGGGAATTTAGAAAAACACACCTAAAAGTTTGGTAGCAATTTCAAAGAGTTATGATTAAAATTAATATGAAATATTTACTAAGTTCGTTTTAAAAAAATAATTCATAAGAGAATTTCAGTATTTTTTTAATTTTTGAAGTTTTTACTTTTTAATATATTTTTTTATAGTCGATGCTTAGTATTCACTTATAAAATATATGCTATGTAATTTTAAATTGTTGTATATTGGTAATGCCATTAAGATTTCTTTTGATTTTTTTAGTATGTGGTTGTTCCTAGAAGAAGATCAATGGCAGAAGCCATCCAAATTACACTTTCTCACACCCTTGGAGATGCGTGTAGTCCTTATATTGTTGGATGTGTAGGTTGATTTTTATTTTTAGTATTTTTTAAAATATTTTTTTATGTTGTAAAACTACAATACAAAAGACAGTACTTATTTTTAGGTATTTTTGAAAGAGCGAATCGCCATGTTTGCCTTTTTACCTTGAAAATTGCACTACCCTGCTGTTTTATGTATGAATAGACGACTTTCTAGCACTCCACAGAATCCTACAAATTCACCTGATTATTTTATCAAAATATCCGTTTTCATTTTATTAGAAAAAAACACAGCTTTTCCTTCCTTTTGAAATTGGAATCTGCAATAATTAAAAATGGGGTCTTTCGCGGAGATTTTTCGATTTTTGAGGTGAAAAAAGCTTATTTTCCTTGAGATTTAGTCCAATTTTTTAGAATTGATGTTGAGTTCTAGAAAAATTTATTATCGTATATCCCAATCAAAGCACACAAAAAATTTAATTTTTAAATGTTTCCAATTTTTTATATTTAAAAAAAAAAAATCAGCAGATTTATTTTGCTCATTAGAGTGCCCTTATGTAAAAGATGTGCATTTTTTATAAATAGGACCCTGCCCCTTTTTATTTCTAGCATGCATACTGCAATATATAACATAGTATTCTTTCAAAAAATAATTATTTAAGTACATCTAGTTTTTAATAATCCTGTGAAATTGTAAAAATTCATTGTCTATTTCAATATATACTATTTTAAATTATGTATTAAAATACTAGATTCAAATATATTAACAAATCAAACTAAAAATATTAAAATTTACCAACTTCAAAAATATTCTTTATGCAACTAAAAATTGAGTAATAGGAAAATTGTGATGATCAGTATAAATATGACATCACATTTGTCACTACCAACCAGTATATTAAGCAAAATAAATAGTACTAAATTAGGTACAGATAGAACATAGGACTAAATTTTTTTTAATATTTAATAAATTTGTGTATATAACAGCAAGTATGCTTGTCTTCAAATATTAATAACCATTTCCTTGAAAAAATATTTTGCAAATGTTTTTTTTTTCCCTTAACAAATATTAAATTATTATAATTTTATTTACATAATTTATTGTTTTCTAACTTTTTCATTTTATCATATTCAAGAATTGTTTATTGGATTTTACGAAATTTCATATATATGTATATGTATAATGTGAATATGTATAAATATCTTAAAGTCATATTTTTTAATATTTATTTTTCTCAAAACAGATTTCTGATGCAATATCCAATGGGGATGAAAGTCCGTTAGCCAACTACACTAGCATGCAGTATTCACTCTTCCTTCCAACTTTCATCCTAATTCTGGGAGCTTCGTTCTTCTTCATCAATTCATTCTATGTAGTGGAAGATAAAGAAAGATGCCTACTACAAATGCAAGGTAGTGTAGCAAGTATTTTTTTAATACTTTCCATTATAGAACCTAATCTTGATCACTTCTGTTTGTGATTATTCATATTTTTTAAACTCGTACTTTTTAAAAACATTACTATGCCGAGTGTAACGTTTCAAACATTTTATAATTATTAAATATTCGATTGTATTAGTTTTGAAATATAGTTGCACACAGTTATTGCTGACATTCAGTATTTTCCTTAAAACTCTGTAAGTGGTGAGAAAAATATATTTTATAATTTTTTTTTTCACTACATGATAGTTTACTATATATTTCCTTTACATATATTTTTTTTCAGTACTTTAATAGATATGTTAAATAAATTCTGACGTGTTAAAATTCTCCTAACACTTTAGATAAAAAAATATTTCGTACTCAAGAAATGTATGAATGGAAGATATACTGGAGATATGTGGCTGACTACAGAGACCACTTAGTGTTAATCATCTGAGCACCAGTATTGCATTTATAGATTATTCAGCAAACTATATTTGTATAAGTATACTAAAAATATATTTCAATAAAGCATTTGTTTGAAATATAAATTACTCTTTTGTAATGAAAACACGTTTTACAAATTCAATCTTTTGTTTGTTGCACAGAGGGTTAAAAGAAATGTATTTCCGCTTATTATTTTTAATAAATTTTGATAAAACTTAACTAACTTGAGCTAATCAATGAATGAACTATTTATAATAGTAGTTCCTAATGTTTTTTAAAAAAAAATTAACAATATCCCATTTTTTAAAAACTAAAATCGGTGATTGGAAGACCACTTTATACCCTCTGGGGGTTAGGAGCAATTGATTTATAAAATGTTGATATTAAAAGAGTATCATATAAGCCTTGTACTTTTATTTATATTTTAAAATATCTATTTGTTCTCAATTTTGTAGGGGATATGTCCACTGCCCTTGTTTCGAATTTCTCAGCCGCCTCAGAATGTTCCGAAGGTTTGAGAAATAGGAGTGATTCAGCCTACTTAAACATGGTTGATTGAACAAGTTCCACAATTGTATATTATTTTGGGATGTATTGGATTTTTTTTTTTGATCGACTAACTGTACACTTATAAATATGTATCAATCTCTATTATAGCTTTATTTACAGCACAGTGTGATAACATGTTTATGGCATATTATGGTTTTGATAAGAGCTTTTTATTCTTTGGTATAATTTTTAGTTAATCATTAAATTTTTCCCATATGATTTCAGGATAAAATTGTGATACTTTAATGTTTTATCCTATATTGATATTGATATTTTGTAAATATATCTATGCCTTTCTGCTTGTTTCACACTTGTGAGGTTCTTGTCCCATAAAATAATTCTTTAGGAGCACTGAGAATAAACAAAAGTCTTATCACAAATCGAAGTAAACAGCAAAAACGTTTAGTAGATGCTTGCATTTCTATAGACCTCTGGGTTTTCAAGTTTCAATAAGAAAAGACATTGTTTTAATATTAATTATGTTTTATGGGTGCAAACGGAGGTGATTTTTTTTTTATAAAATTCAATGGTAATATAATTTTTATATTTTTTCATATGTTTGATTTTGCATCCCCGCTCCTCCGTTATTAATACTGATACTTAAAAATATTTTTATATTATTAAACAGTTAAATAAAAACAATGATTCATTTATGCAGTGTTTAAGTTGACAAGAAATTCTGCTTTTTAATATTTGACATTTTGATTATACGAGATTTCAAAATAACTTTATAATAAATTATTAAAAATTCTTTTTAACATGCTTATATATTTTTAATAAAATATTATATTTCGCATAAATTTTATTAAATTTCAGTTTCAGAGACTATACTTTATATATGTTTTCAATCTGAATATATTAAATGACATTTTGAGTTCCTTAAAAATTGCTTTAGGGTTTATAATTATACTTTAGAAGTTTAGTTGTTTTCTTGTTACAAGATAGATTTTTTTTATAATTTTAAATTTTATAAATTGTTTTAGCTATATTCTATTTTTTTTTTTTTTTTTACTTTGTATCATATATTACATTACATATTTAAAAAATTATTTACGGTCAACTTATATATTCAAACGTATACTGTTATTAATATTCTAAAATATAATTACCTGAGCCTAGGATATACTCTGACAGATTTTATTTCAAAATGTTAATATAATAATTACTTATTACCAGTAAATTAATAGCATCCTATTACCTTTTTATTTTTTATTAATTACACAGTAACACTTTAAAATCTACTTTTTGCAAAATAACTTCTCTAAATATATTTTACAGTGAAACTTTTGTAAAAACTAGAGTGAAACATTGTTTAAATCGATCGATTTTTTTTTAATTAAGAAATCCTATTAGAAAAAAAACCAATTGTGGTTTTATTTTAAGGGTAAATTTGAAGTGGGTAAAAAAGAAAGTAGAGCTATTAGCAAAAAAATTTGAATTCTGATAGTAAAACTAATATAATAAGCTTCTGTATAAATATGTAATACAAGTTTATTTAAAAAACAAATAAGTATAACGTAAGAAAATTCAGTTTAAATTATTGAATAAATAGAAGTTCATATATATCTTGAATACCAGGGTAATTTTTTTTTTCATAAATGTCCAAAATATGTTAAAACCTGAATATTTATAAAATATGGCTTCAGAATAGTCTGTAATATATAGTACTCTATAAAATGAATATACGTTACATAAATACATTATTGTGATTCTTTTTACAACTTGGTAGGTACAAAAATAACAAGGAATGAATCGCCACACATAACGAATGCACGAAACCTGTAATTTGGGATGGGTATTTACATGAGGTGTAGGGGTGAGTAAATACCCATTTTTACTTACCTCAAACATTGGGTATTTACTAGACCCACATCTGTAGAGTAAATAAACGTTTTTAAAAAAATATCAAATTTTAAATCTGAAAAAAAAACTGATTTTAAATTTAAAAAAATTACATCCTGGTTTAAATGTGCATAAAAATTATATTACCTAATATGTATGCAAAATTATCGATTTGTGTATTTTAAAAGCCACGTGGCTTACCAAGCATGTAAAATGTATATTAAATTTTTTTTTGTTTAAAAAAACAATATGTTCGTATAAGTTATAATATTTTAAGCAATGTTTTGGCCTTCTGAAGAATAGAATAAAAATGTAATAGGAGTCAATGGTACAAAGATTGTTTTTAGTGCATTCTAATTAAAGCAAATAATTGCATATATTCAGTCAATAATATTATGTTCTGGTATTGTATTATAACATAGACATTTTGTATACACATTTTCTCATTTGAAATAAATAGCTGATAATTTCATTAATAAAATCCATATTGTGGATTTTTACAATATTCTTACTCATTGTTTTTATTACTCTACGCTTTTCAGGTACAAACAGAATAGTTCTAAAAGCAAACTTGGGTAATTAAATTTTCAATATTAAGATGAAATTCTATTTTATTTTGAATAACTCTTTGAAAACATTTAAAGCAGTGTCTTTTTCCTAAATCTTTTATTTTTAAAATTGTCTTTTTATCTAAACATTTTTTCTTACTGCTTTTGCAAAGAATTAAATTAGTTTCTATATACTTATAGGAAAATTATATAAAATATTTCTGATTTTAATGTTGTTTTATATATTATTTATAAAAAAATGTATCGTTGACACACGCAAAAATGTGTTTTTGGGAATAAATATATTTTTAAAAATTCGTATTTTTCAGTTTATTACATTGCTTATTATTAGCAGTATTTGCTTACATTATTTAACATACTTCATTTTTTCATAAAATCTATTGTAAAAAGTTTTAAGAAATTTCAGACCTAGGATTTTTAATGGTAGGCGAGTTAATATTTTGGCATAATAAATTTTAGAATTGAACAAAATATTATAAATAATAGTTATATCCATGCAGATATGATTTAGTTCTACGACTTATTCACTCTGGTAATCTTTAAATATGTTTAAACCAACCATTAAACACTTTAATAGTCTTAAGAGCTTATGGGGTAACTAATGGCCGTGTTTAGATTTGTTCGCACCTCCACCTTCTTTACTCCGTCCACCTTGTGTCACGGAGTAAAGAAGGTGGAGGTGCGAACAAATCTAAAACTGGTTTGCAATGTAAAGTAAGCAATCGCTTTAAAAGTAGGAACTGGCGAAGTATTTGGCGCTATTCCAAAGCACTACTTTGTATATCCATGCAGATACATCATGAGACGTACTTGGCGTAGAAAAACTACTACCTCGTAGAAAAACTACTGCAAACTAGGTTTGTTTGTTCCTAGTTTGGGGTTGCTAACTTACGTCTCATGAAACCTCGCCAAATCATCTCCACCTTCTTCTTTACTCCGTGACCTTGTGTTCACAGTATGTGTGTAGCCATTTGGAGAGTTGCCAGATTCCTTCTTGTCGCTCACCAAATATAATGGAAGACATGAGTGTAAGAACCAAATATCTCAAGTTTTCAAAACGGACGAAAAACACTTGACGTTTCTTTCATCATACGAGACAAAAGTATAAATCCTTTTCTTTTATATTTCTACAGCCGTTGTTTAAAGCCATCTTATTCTTGCAGCAATTGATAGTGCTTTTTTTTCTTGATAGGAATATTGGAAAAAGTGTAAATCAGAAAAAAACGGAGCTGTCTGGTTCTTGCACCTACATCTTCAATTATCTTTGTATATGGGACTGTTTTACATTAAATCTACCGTGGTCCAATTATCCTCACGCCTACGTTAAATGCGCAGGGTTCCATCTTGGGTGTTTTCATCTGGTCGTGGTTAAAAAATACAAGGCATTGTTCTCGGGCCTTTCCTTCATGGTAGATCCTGAACCGTCGACAATAGACCATTGTTCAGCTCTAGTGCGACGCTAATTCAACCAACGAGCCAGGTATTTTTAATCAAATTTGATTTGTTTGTAACCAGTGCCTCACCAAAAACCGCAATTCACACAAAAACAAATTTCAAATTCATTAAAAAATATCCCAAAAGGTAAATTTGTGCTTTAATAAAGGATATGTATTTTAAGGATTTTTTTGTATTATATTATAAAAAAAGTTTAATTTCAAAAATGGGCCTTTCATTTCCATCAAGTGAATTAAAATAAAAAGATCTGCAACTTAAAAGCTAAAGGGGTTCTACTAATTGAAACCATTTTTTAAAATTCTTATTTATAAGAATTTATTATACTAGCATGCCCGTGTGACAATTATCGCATGAACCATTTACCCCCCCCCCCCCCCCCCCCCCAAACACATTCGTTGAATAACTACTCATAAAGGACGCTCTCTTCAAAGAATTCTATCCATAAATGGCAACAACGATTCGTTTAAAAACTGCCTGGAAACTAATTATTTTAAAACGCATTAAAAAAAAAAACATTAATATTCACGAGACAAAAGGATTCGTCACTGCTCCGGAAATTTCCTTTTTTTTATACCTTTCATGTTAAGATCCGTTGTGTGTGACATCCGCAAAAAGGATCTTCTACTGAAGTATTGATTATAAAAATAAAATACTCAATATAATACTTCTATGCATATGGCTAACTATTGCTGTATGAAAAATTTGTGTGAACTAGCATAATGTGGACCAATTTGTCTACTTTTCTATTGGTATTAGTGACTTAACATTTTATCATGATCGCGACTCAAGCAGTGAACGATAAATCTCTCCCTGGCCCTGCTCTTACCCGGATAAAGCTTTTTATACCAGGACTGCCTTAATTCTAGTTTTGATAATTGCATGTAAGTGTTAATTATACCTTATAAGTACATCTGTGCAAAATACTTTATTCGCAAAATATGCAAGACCCCTTTTAGGGTGTTTACTAGTGAAGTCCAATAACATGTATCAGTTTACCCTTTCCAGAAACGATTTGTCATGTTCCCTTCTCCTGAAGGAGCCCCAGTTTCTCAGTGGATAAGGCGTTCAGCTACTAATCAGAGGATTGGTGGTTCGAATCTGTGAAATGGACTTGACATAGAAAAGTAAAAAAGTAGTGATCTTGCGATCGGAGGGTTGCCAGCTTCGCTACAAAAATACTAGAAAGTCGTCCAGATATATCCAACAAATTATACTGGCATGTATACGGGACTGGTGCTCGATACATCTGATCGGGGTCCAAAGTCCCGACGTCTATTGAAGGCGTTGGGTGCCAGTTCAGGTGTTTCCTCGTCATCTGACCATGGTTCTAAAATAACGAGATGAATGTGTATGTGTTCCCGGGTCTTTCCTTCGAGATTGACCCCGAACCGTCGCCAATAGCCCACTGTGCAGCTCTAGTGCGACGTTAATTAACCAAACCAACCCTTCTCCTGAAATATCTCCTAAATAGACCTACACTAATCTCTTCATTTCGCATGCTATTTCAGTATTCTAACTAACATCATAATTGAATGCTCGACTCCTTTAATAATATTTTTACCAATAATCGTATGTTCTCTTTCTAATAGTTTTGTTTGTCTTAAAGTTCAGCTGAACAAAGACTGCATATGTCACAATATTGACAACGCCTGGCCACACACTGTATTAACAACCATGGGGCAGTTCTAACAGCTGTACTATGAAACTGTGCGTATTTCTCTGGTTGTTCTTTAACTGATTATCATCAATTTCTGACCTCAATTGTTTTGTTGGAGAAATGCTTTACCAATGATGCAACAGTATATCAGGCAGTAAAATGCTTTTTGACTTCTAAAGGCACTAAATTTTTCTTTCCCAGAATTTACAAACTGTCCATTTATTGCCACTAATGTATTGATTCTTAAGATTTCTTGGGTTAAATACTTATTTTTTTATTAGGTTGGAGGGAAAGTTCTGTCGTATTTTAAAGAAAATATTAATTCATTTATAAAAATATGTGTTTAATATTAATTAATTATATATGCTCCGTTATTTGTTACAACCTGTTGCCGTTTTTTAGGTAACCTGCGAATTCCTGTTTTGTAGAAGTTCTTATCCTTGGAGTTAAAATTGTCAGCAACTGCCTTAGAAACACTTTCAAAAGACGTGAATTTTTTTTCCCGTTAGATAATTTTGCAGAGATCTGAACAGGTAATAATCAGATGGTGCAATGTCAGGTGAATACGGTGGGTGACTAAGGACTTCCCATCCTAACGCATTCATTTTTTTGTTGTGTCACCACTGCAATATGCGGGCGAGCATTATCGTAGTGGAACACTATTCCTTTTCTGGACGCTAATGCTGACCTTTTTTCTTTGATAGCTGCACACCCAAACACTTTGCTTTAACACCCAAGAGGTTTAATGTGATCTCCAACAGTTGTATGATGAATGACAAACTCTTCTGCAATTTCTCGACTTGTTAAATGTGGATTATTTTCCAACATGGATCGCAAAACATCATTATCGATCTTAGATGGTCGTCCAGATCGATCACTTTCTTTGAGGCTCAGATCCCCGGAACGAAATTTGCTAAACCATCTTTGACAAGTACGAACATTTACAATATCTTTTCCAAATTCCGCAAATAAATTTTTACATGCAACCGATGCATTGCTTCCTTTTTGGAATTCATATAAAATGCAGTGTCGTAAATGCACTTTATCTACTGACATGTTTTTCACTTTAAATATCACAATTAAATGATGAAGGGTAAAAAAAGGGCACCTTTTATATTATACAGTAGTCTAAAAAAACAAAAAAAAATCCGATTGACTCACTAGCCAGATATTCTTTTTATTTACAAGAAAAATCACCTGCCTATTTAAAATACGACAGAACTTTCCCTCCAACCCAATATTTCTTGTCATATTTGATTTTCCTATACCACATAACAACGGCTATTTCATTTGCGACAACCCAATAATACACAAGGTGTATGAGAATTATATTTACAACTTTTACACGTAACAAAAACTTTAAAAAATAAGATAGCTGAGTTATATTACTTTCATATATAACAGCAATACATAAAAGTTTTATTTGTACGCAGTTTTTTTGTACAACATCAGTCTTGAAATAAATTTTAAAATCCAAGAAAAGAGGGTGAACCGCGCATATTGTACTCCGATGGCTGATATCGACGATTTGAAAATAAGCAAGAAATTGCAAACATTTCCTAAGATATTCTGGAGCGTTTCTAGGAAGAATTGAAGACGTGGGCGCAAGAACAAGGCAGCTCCAGTTTTCAAAATTGTTCAAGAAGGACGAAAAACACTGAACGTTTCTTACAGCGTAAAATTCAAAAGTACAGCTCTTTTTCCTTTATATTTCGATATCCATTGCTCAGGGCTGCCTGGTTCTTGCACTAAGCGATAGAGGATTTTTTTTTACTTTATAGGAACAAGTTAAAAAGTATAAATCAGAAAAAAAAAGTGGAACTGCCTTGCTCTTGCATTCACAGTTTTAATAATTGGACTATCGCTTTGATATTTTGCAAGTAACTAATGGTCCCCATGTTGAATGTTTGTCTTGTAATTTGTAAATGAAATTTCATTTAAATAATTATCTCTCCCCCCCATCTTACGTATAAATTTTAAAATTTCTTTTAAGAGTGATGTTGTAAAAAAAAAACCTGCATACAAATAAAACTTCAGGTGTTGCTGTTACGTGTACAAGCAACATTACTGGGATATCTGATTTTTTTTAGGTTTTATTGCATGTCAAAGTAGTAAAGATAATTCTCATACACCTTCCTCACAATGATCGCCGATTTACCGACCTTAACTGAAAGTTCCAATCCGTTGATTAATTTGTATGTTATATAACTTTTAACTAGCTACAACGGCCTTTCGTACAGGTCACGTGAGGGGTCAACATGTATGGTTGTACGGTACTACTATTTACTTTTTGGATTTCTGTTCAGTGAGTATCTGTTTCAGTAAGTTGAATTTCTGTGAGTGTCTGAAGTATCTGGTTTCATGTCACAGTTTCTCTGGAGTGTCTAGTTTCAAAATTAGAAGGTTATACGAAATCAAAACCCCAGTAGAACTGAGCAGGAAACCCTTGGTAAATTGGAAAAATCCAAGAGCACTTAAAATTATATTTTCTTTGGATTCTAGAAACAGTTCCAGAAGATCTCCTAACCCGCGAGATCTTTTCGAAAGTCGTAAACGAAAACTCAAACTTTCCGCTGTTTCCCTGAGTTTCTTGTCCTCCTGGTGCACTATCGAAGCGAAATACGTTATGGCGAAGAAAGAAGAACACTGCAGAGTCGAATAAACAGCATGCTCAATAAAAATGGAGTGGGAATATGCGTAAAATCCGAGAATTCTCCAGGACTGGATGCAAATTACCAAGAAATGTGAAGAACTGAGCCAGAAAATCTGCATCGAAAGGGCCGATTCAGTCAGAAATGCCAAGTCGTGGATGTCATAGTACTCGTTGATGAATCCTGTTACGAGACGTTCGTTGTTTGTACTATGAATTGGAGACGTCAGCTGCCCTCTACATTCTTTCAAAACTTGACTTAAAAAGAAACACCAGGATGTGTAGAACAATGTGTGGAACAGTGAAACGGCAACTGTGTATAGTCTCGTGAAGACGACCAAAACGACGTTCACGACTTTGAATGAATATTCGTTGGTCGCGCTGTATTCTTCTTTGAATTTTGTAGAATTTTTGAAGGAATTGTTCTTTGCCGTTTTGAATGTCATTTCATCGAAACGTTTGACAATTTCGACAGAATCGGTAAACAGTATTGTGAAAATCGCAGCCAAAAGATAGAAATGTATGCACAGAAATGCGATTGTGAAAACGTTTGCTATTGTCTTATACTGATATGTAGTTCTCTTATACCTTTCATTAAGTAAATCGACTGCTTTTATTAGTTCACTCACCTGAATTCGTTTTAGGTATATAGAATACCAATTCGCTATACCAAAAACTCTTTGTATCATGAAAGATATAATTATTTTCGAACATTGGAAATTTGGACACAAAAACAAGTCACTAGCATAAAATGTAAGTGTATACAGATGATTTGTAAAGATTATTCCTATTGAGATCACATGCAGAATAGAAAATAATCGATTATCATTCTGTTTCATTCCCGGGATTCCCATTATATACAGGATATGCGGAAGAAGATTAAATTCCTTGAATGTCTTTATTCCAAGACCGAACATAGTAAGAAAAATGTGATTGAAGTTTCAACGAAAGATTACTTTCATTTGTAGTTCTAAATAGTGGACATTATTATTCACGCATGTCAGACTATAACAAATCAATTTTGCCTCTGTGTTTGGTGAATAAAAAACCAAATGGTAATACGAATACACTAAGATGATGTCCGAGGGACGTCACTTAATACCATAAGACGACGTCACGTCGATAGATATATTTAGAGATAGAATGCACTTGAGAGTTTTTACTATCAAATAGTTTTAGCAAGAAAAATAAAAATGTGTCGGACCGTTCATATAGTTTTAGAACTATCGGATAGCTGGGATTTTGACTTCAGGCACACTTCCTTAGATTTCGCGAGGCAAATTTAGTTTAGTGAGAAACGACGAACAACAATTCCCAAGTAATATTTGTATGTAATATATCGTTTTCCATTAGAGAAGCATATTTGTGATTCAAGATTTTAAGTAAATTTTAAAGTTCATTATATGAGCCTTATTTTTACATAATACTCGAGTTTATCCATTTAGGAGTTTATAGCATGTAGAATAAAAAAATGAGAAATTCCTTTCTATCTAAAAGTTTCCATTCATTGGATTGCTGTTTATGTCATTCGAAAAACTTCTCCAAAGTCAAGCAATTATTGCAGCAGCTTAACTTTATATAAAGCACTTAATTTAGATCGCGTCTGGCAAGTTTAGTAATTTTTTTAATAAAATTTCTGTTGGTAAGCGAAGTAAATTTTTGCATCTACGCTCCAATAAAATACATCGAACTTACACGCGTGTCAACTGTCAACCCATTCTAAATGTTCGATATTGAAAACGTGACAGGCATTGTCAAATTTGTTTGTAAAAAGACCGAAAGCCAGCGTTATGCTAAATAATTTAAGAATACCTATCAATTACATGAAGAACATTAATCGATTAAACCAACATAATAAATTAAAGACGTTGCACCATGTTGAATGCATCTTTGTTAAAAGTAATTTACAATAATTTCGCGTTTTGACAAATACATGAGCATAAAAGATTAATTTTATGATTAAAAATTTATTTTTTCAAGGCTGTTTTAAAATAAAAACTACAGCGATGGTCTTTTTTGTGTACACAGGTACCATGAATATCGTGTTGCTTAAAATACATAATGTTATAATGGGGATGAATCCATATTTTGTTCAGGGTTGGAGTTATAAAAGTAAATAAAATGTTTGAAACTTTTACATTATTTATGCTGGTTACTTTTTTAACAACTTTTAACATCAACGAATTTGGATATATATCAACCCCCCATTCCATTTCTTTATCATTGTATATACGTCTCTCTCTCTGTTAACAAAAGCTACTGCTGCTGTCAGCAATATCGGGCCGTATTTTCCCTTCCATATTTTGATTTGCATCTTAAAATGTAATCATTAGATACTGAGGGTATTTACTCGCAGTTTGTTTAGAATTGTTTGATTAATAAGATGAGGGTATTTTTGTTTCAATAGGACATATGTTAGAAGCTATTTAAAGTTATAGTTAAAAAATGCTGAAATTGGTGGAGGCAAAATGCATAAAAATAAACATCAATTAAAATTTGTTGTAGACAAAATACCTGAGTTTTTGCCTATCAATTTAATTTTTTTTTAAATTAGTTTTATAGTTAATTCGTTTTTAAAATTTGTATAATTTTCCGTCATTTTTTTTCTAAATTGCTTTAAATGCATAACAAATTTACATTTAAATTTTATTAACTGCCATGTTATGGATTATAGAATATTATGTAATTAAGCGACACATATCTTATTTTTTAGAGCATATCAATGCGCGCGTATCTTGTTTTTGGTTTCTTTTGAATAACATTTGAGTATCGTCAACTCCGATTTTTTTTATATTTCCCAACTTTAGTGTAAAGTGTTTGAATATCATGTAGTGCATCTAAAATTATGTTCTGAGAATCAATATATTCTGTGATAACTGAAGATTCCAATAATCAATCATTTTTTTTTTAATGTAGACTTGTTTACTATTTTTTTTTTTCTCTGTGGAGTAAAATGGGAAGTTGGGGTAGGATACTTTACTCCACTGTCAGAAATTTACTTTTTTCAGTAGTAAAGATTGTTTGAAGTAAAACCCATTTGGTTCTTATTAACCACCATTCAAAATGTATGTTCTATTTTTGCTGACCAAAAAATCAATTTCCACTAAAAAAATCATTTTAAAAACCAAAAACCTTCCATGATTCCTAAAGTTAAATTTTTTCATAACAATTGGCGAATTCGGATTGATTTGATCGTCTAATTTTTTCTCGTATACTTCAGGGGGTAAATAAAAATACATAAGAATAATTATTAGAAAACTCAAGACATATTTTTTTTTTTAAAAATCACATTTTAATACAAATTCTTCTCTTACTGCAGAACATGGCCCAACACAAGGAACATCTTATAAAGGCAGGAAACTTATTTCCCCCCCTTTTAGTAGTAAATTAGAAGAACCTTAAGGTTTCTACTAAAGTTTAATTTACTATTGTAAGGTTAACTTCACCGTAAGTAATGGAGTAAATATTTAAATGGTGGAGTAAAGTAATCCCGAATGTTGGATTGGAATGAGGTTAGTGAGCAAAACGATTTGTAACCTGAATTAGAAGCAAAAGATCAGAAAGAAAGGAATTAGTATACAAATTGATTGTTATATAGCAATTGTAAACTTACTTTATTCAGAGTACAATAGTGTAACGTTGCATTATTACAATTTTTGGTGCCTTAAAACCACGTATTCCAAACTTGTCCACACGATGGTAGGTCATTTATTCTCATAGGCCGATTTCACCTGCAGTTATGAGGCTTCGGAATATAATCATTTGTGGCGCAAGTTCATCGTGCAAGTTTCAGCCGATAACTGATGTACCCGAACCGATTTTAAAGACGTATTTACGTCAAATTAAAAAAAACGAAGTATGTTACAATCAACGGGGTTGTCTATAAACAGCCCCTGTAGAAACCATTTTACTGTTATAATACTAGATATGCAGATAAACCAAAGACCAGGAACTTTTCGAAGAAGTGACAAATTATCAAGTCATATTCATTAGCAAAACCGCAGCATCTGATATGTGTTCAAAAACAGTTGTGAGGAAAGTGTTTAAAGACTGGACTGTTATCCAAAGTGCGTCCTGCAGTCCTACTGAATGCTCGAGGTTAGTGTCAATCAACAGTGCAGCAAATTACAGCATACTTTTAATCAAGGATCCTGTCAAAAGGTCGTCACTGAAAGCACTATTCGCCGTACACTTGAGGGTATGGGATATGGAAATATATAGGATATGGGTATAGTCATAATATTTTCAAAAACATTCAAAGTGTTTTGTCCAAACCTTCTAAAAATTATATTATTAGAACACTGATTTCGTTTATGAATTTTCAATCGAAATAAACTATTTTAATTATACCGACCACATAACACGGGTGCTATTGGAAACTAGTTACAAAAGTACGTATGCACATTTGTTGTACTTGTTTATACGATTTCGCTTGGACGTTTCACTAGCTTTCATCAAGCGGTATCGTACAAACAAGTATGGCAAATTTACCTTATTTTGTACTTTTGGCACTGAAATCTTTAATTCTACAACGTACGATTATACTGCAGTTCTAATATAAGTAAGTTAAAGGATATGAGAAAACCAGTGGATGTGAGAAGAAATTTTTTTCTAAATTCGAATATCCCCCAGGCACTGAAACCAATCTTCGACATCGATTTAAGAAATTGCGAAAGAAGAATTCCTCTGTCTTCCGTCTCTTTCGACAGCCGCAAAAGGAACGCGACGTCTTTCGCTTTCTGTCTAAGGACGGCGTCTTTTTCTCGAACTTTAGAAGCCAAGTACGCGATGGCAAAGAAGGACAGACATTCCAAGAACGGGAAGGCCGTATTCTCGAAGAAAATGGACGGATAGTAGTCGCGGAATCTGAGGATCTTGGAAATCTGAATGAAAGCAATAACCATTTGGGAAGAAGTGAGCCAGAAGATTTGCGCGGACAACGTTGATTCGGTGAACGTTGTCAGTTCGTGTATTTTACTGTAATCTTTGATAAATTTAAAAACCGATTTCCTGCGTTCTATTTTCCCAAAAGTGTAGTTTAGTTCTTCTTCGCATTCTTGCTGCATTGTGTTGAGAATGTAGCACCATGATGTGTAGAACAGGGACAGTAATATGGAAAAAATAGTTGTTGATGTTGTATGGGCAAATATAAAAACGTTTACGCTTACGAATTTTATATGATAGCTGATCTTGTATTCTGTTCTGAAGGAAATGCGTTCGAACCATCTTTCAGTGGTCCCTTTGTCGGTCCATAGGATGACACTAATGTTTATCATAATGAATAAACTGAAGAGAAGAAATGCTGTAGTGATGACATTGATGACAGTTACGTATTTATTTCGATTATGATGTTCCACCAGGTGTTCCACTGTTCTAATCAGCTTCTTCACTTCAGCTCTTTTTAAGTATAAAGAGCACCAATTTCCGATAAGAAATGCACGAAATAATATAGAAGAAAGAAACATTTTCAAACAATGAAATTTGGTGCAGTACATTTTTATATCCTGTATATATAACGCGATGGAGTACATATAAGTTGCCAATAAAATAAGAACGAAGGTAGCATTCATTACAGAAAGTAAGCGCAATCCATTTTGTTTAATTCCGCCCATTCCTACGTTACATAAAATACGATGAAGAAAGATATATTTGCTGATTTTCAACATGCTGTACGTGAACTTGAATTATAACTTTGTAATTTTTTTGTAGCATATAAGTAAATACTTAAAGATTTTATTAACTCGGATTGTTATAAACCTTGCATAAAATAAAGATATATAGTTCTGGAATGGAAAATAACTATCTTTCATATATTTTTACTTGAAAAGCGTATATGATTTTTTAAAAATATAAATATGCACTTTTTTTTTGTATAAATCCTGACTTAGCCAATATGATTATTTGTTAGCATCGACTTCAAACAGTATATTCTACTACTTATAATGTCTCATTGATTTTTGCTAAAATTGTATTAAAGTTCCATAAATTTCACATAAAAATACGGTAAATGTTATAGTAAAGTTTTCAAGATTTACTTAATATCAAGACAATTTTGTTCGCTACACATTTCATGTAACACATTTTAATATATCGGTGTTAATAGGTAAAGAAACTGTTTTATTTATTGCTGTTTAACATTTAAATATTGACAATATAGAAAACTTTCACGCATTTCTGACACAGTAGGGACTTTTATAATTTCTAAAAAAAATACAAGCGTGGTAAGTAATAGTTTTAAAATGAATGAAGTATGTGCAACACTAAGATCCCTAAACCTTTCCAATCTATATATTTTGAATAGACCTGAATCGTTAATTCTTTGAACATCGATCATTCCTTTTTTGTTGTGTTGGTATTGAATCGATTTTAAGTTTTGTACCGTCAGCCGCGACCTGAACAACCAATCAGAGAAGAGAACGCCTGTCTTCTCCGGAAGCGGAGGTGCGGGGGAAAGGGAGAGACAAAATTAAAATGTAGACGCGAGCACGTCGATTTTGTAACTCTGCCGGTGTTTTTATGTTTTTGTATCACGCCTCATTAGCTGTAAGAATTTCTATTATTATTAAATCTTTAAAATCCACTCGGCTATTTCTTTGTGACGTTACAGCTTATATTAAATTGGTGCCAGCTTGTGGTATATACCGGCAGAGTTAGTGTTAAGGATCCGAAACTCGGATTAGTTCGGAAAGGGTTGCTTTCTCGGAAGAAGAGAAGCGGGCGCCGAACGGGACTCGACGTGAGTCAGCAACGGTCTGCGAGCGGAGGCGGGACAGCCAGTTTTCGAAACCGAAAGCGCTCAGCAGAGAGGGGTGCACCCTGCACCAAAAAAGAATTCTCCAAAGTAATACTGGAGGTGAGACTTGTCCAAGTCTTGGGAGACTCGCCTGGAGTCTGAGGTGTCCCTGCTGTGGAACTGTGCGCCAGCACAAGGAAGCCAGCCGGCTTGGAAGTTCCAGGGTACCGGAGTATAGGAAGCTCATCCGAGCAGTTGTTTAGCGGACATCGCTAATAGGAAGTTCCGGAGGACCGGAATATACAGATGTGGAGTCTTGCCATGACGAGCCAGTGGTAACGGCATCGCCAAAAGTGGATTCCGAATCGAAACCGAAAGTTTTTCAGGAGGACAGCGGACACCAGTTTCCCGCGTGCCTTTTTTGAAATTGGAAAGGGTGAAACATTCATCCAGCAGTGTCGTCTCGGGTGACGATTTTTGGAGCTGAGAGAGGTGTGGTTCTTGATGTATGGCGGTTGAACAGTGTCAACAAAGGGGTAAGTGCCTTCGCTTTATCTCAGAGGTGTGACTTGTTCTAATTTTGGTTCTTTTTTATTTTTGGCGCACTCCTTGTGTGGGAAAATTTTGATTTTATATTTTTTGTTTGTATTAGGCCAAAATGTCATATTTTGCTAAATTTAAAAAACAAGACCTGCAATCTCTTGCGGAAGAGTTAGGTCTGACAGTGGCACCTGGTTCTAAAATTCTCGATCTAAAAAACCTTATTATGAAAAGTAGTAATTATGACGAGGAATTTTCTAGGGCTCTCTTGGAATCTCTGGTTCAAGATAGGTTGAAAAATGAGGAGCGCGAAGAAACCATTCGTTTGCAAAATGCCGAGCGCGAAGAAACCATTCGTTTGCAAAATGCCGAGCGCGAAGAAAAGGAGAGGGAAAGGGTTTTTGTTTTAGAAAAACTTAGATTAGAAGCGTCTAATCGAGAGGCGTCGCAAACTAATGATTCGTCAGGTGTTTCTAACAGATCACAACCTGACATACAGAAATTAATTCCCAAATTTGACCCTGATCAATCAGACATTAGTTTGTATTTGGTAATATTTGAGAGACAGGCAAAACGTGCAAATATTCCATGTTCTGATTGGGTATCTTCGTTGTTAAGACTTTTGCCCATAGAGATAGTTCAGTTAATTGCACGCGAACCCGAAGAAGAAGCCGATGATTATGAACACATTAAGAAACTTCTCCTCAAAAGGTTTAAAATGAGTGCAGAAACTTTTAGGCAAAAATTTGTGCAGCACCAAAAAAAGTCAGAAGGTACATGGAGAGATTTCGTTTTTGAAATCAGAAACTATTTAGAGGAATGGTTAGATGGGTTGGAAATTAGGGATTTTGCTTCTTTAAAGGACTTAATGATTGCCGATCAGGTAAAAAAACGTGTAGGGGTAGAAGTTAAAGAACACTTCATAGATGATTGGGTAAATATTAAAACATCTTCTGTTTTAGCTGACCTTTTGGATACGTACGATGATGTTCGTAAAACAAAAAAAAGACCTAACGATAAATATCAAAAAGTAGAGAAAGGTCAGGTTATCAGTAAAAAAGAAACCGATTTCGAAACTACCAAATCTTCGCATAACGAAGAAGAAAAAAATAAAAGAAATTATGAGGGTTTCGATAAAAGAAAGGCACCCAGGTGTTATGAATGTAACAGCCCGAATCATTTGAGGTATAATTGCCCTGTTCTCCAACAAAAAAGTGAATTTGCTTCGACAGAACATGTCAGTTTTATAAAAGAGGGTACCAGCAACGAGTTCTTAGCCTCGTATTTGAGTAGTGGCTACGTAAATGACATTGAAATAACATTTCTAAGGGACACAGGATCTACTTTAGATGTAGTGTGTCGTAAATACGTTAGCCCGGATACTTACACAGGAGAAACTGTGTGGGTGAAACAACCCTTAAATAGAAATAGAATATCTCTACCTCTCGCAATCGTAGAATTAAACGGGGAATTTGGTACGATTAAAACAACAGCCGCTGTTTGCGCAGATTATTTAGATGAAGGTAGATATATTTTAGGAAATAGAACTGCGGTGTTAATTGAAGAAAATAAGTGGAAGGTGGAAATGGAAAAAAGTCAGGCAGTATTTGAAATGGAGGTAAAAAAGGGGGAAGTGGATTTAATTGAAAATCCTAAAGTGGAAAATAACGATTTTGAATCGTCTTCTATTGATATTAATTGCGCTGATTTCAGGAAAGGACAATCAGATTGTTCGGAATTGAAGGATCTCTTTGAGATGGCTGTTAAAAGGGAATCTTCCCTTAATTTGGTCCCAATATGTCAGGAGGGGTTTTCGAAACTAAACTTAGTTCACGATAGTAAACCATTTTCTAATGAAGAAGGTCATGGGACAACCCAAATGTGTATATCAACAAAATATACTGAAGCTATTCCTGTAGCTGACACATGTTCTATTTCTGCTGGATATGCATTAATAGATATGTTTAGACGTAGGGGATTTCCCCGGGAAAGTCACGGGTCTCGGATGTATCACGTGAACATGTTGGACCGATATCACACAAGGCCAGAAAATGTAACTTTTTTGGTTGGTGAAAAAGAAAATGTTTCTGTAATTCACGATTTAAAAATTCCTTATTTGGATAACGATCCTACTGTTGTTGAATTTCGGGTTTTAATTCAACTTGAAGAGTTAATTAATCAAAATTCAAAAAGTTTCTCAAATGATCTCGGTCTAATTTGTTTTGGTGATGAGCAAATGTTGTGTGAGCCAAATTGGATTTCTTGTACGCAAAATGAGAAGGCTTTTCTGGAATTAAAGTTAAAATTACCTAACAAGCCTGTTTTGTGTGCCCCTAACTTTCAACAGGAATTTATTGTTCAGAAAGACTACTTGTATAGGTGTGGGAGTGGTTCTCTCTCAACCAAATGATGGAAAAGAGAAACATCTTGTTGTGTATTTAGGAAATTTTCCATTGTAAAAAGAAAATGTGAATTCTTAATAGTGTATTTGTGTCCTCAATTGTTCATAAATGTGTATTTTATTTTGATAAAAAAGATTGTTAATTTTACTGTATGTATTGTCATAATCACACCGTTTGAAATAACTTTGAAAGTTTGTGATTTGTGTCTTTGATGTAATATAAATCAATATTTAATGTTGATAAATTTGTTTAATTCATAAAGTACCTGCTTAATTGTTTTGTATGTGCTTTCCCACACAAGTGCCTAAGCTAAAACGATTCTTAATAAAAAGTTTATAAGTAAGATTTAACTAAATTGTAAACGTTTTTGAATTTTTTAAGTCACAACCTCAGGGTAAAGTTAAGGTACTAATGCTATTAGATTTTAAGTGCAAATTTCAGGTATCAGTAAACTGAAGAACTGTATGTGATGAACAATGTCAGCGACGTCTGACGGAACAAATACATGACTGGAGAAAATCCGTTTCTCAAGAAAACTTTTCAAAAATTTGAAAAGTTCTGGTAAGAGGGGAGGAGTGTTGTACCGTCAGCCGCGACCTGAACAACCAATCAGAGAAGAGAACGCCTATCTTCTCCGGAAGCGGAGGTGCGGGGGAAAGGGAGAGACAAAATTAAAATGTAGACGCGAGCACGTCGATTTTGTAACTCTGCCGGTGTTTTTATGTTTTTGTATCACGCCTCATTAGCTGTAAGAATTTGTATTATTAATAAATCTTTAAAATCCACTCGGCTATTTCTTTGTGACGTTACAGTTTCCTTCTCAAAAGCGATACTGTTCTTGTTGTTATTGATTGCAATACCTTGCATTAAATTAATACCTTTACCTTGTTTTTTCAACTAAGTGGTATAAGTAAAAAAAATACGAAAGTTAACTAACACCATTTCGTATTACTAACAGGGACGTCGTACCGAGGGGGTTTGGGGGGGGGGGAGTCCGACCCCCAATAATATGGAAACCCTAAAAGTTGGGAATTTCTAGGTTTGAAAATACCTAAGTTGGGAAAATTTATGTCTGAAGAAAATTAATATTTTTAGCAAATGAAAGCGAAAACAACAAGGTTATCAAGGTAAAATTAGAAATTGCTCAATAAATTCTTTATCTAAATTGAGAAGCAATGTTTTCAGATTTCCAGACAGACAGCCGTTATCCATTGGCGCCCAAATAAATGCTCGCATCTGCTCATTCTGTTTTTATTTTTGGAAAAACAAACAATACCTTAATACCTTTTTACATTAAAATGTAGTATTGTCAATATAATATAAATATTGTAGTACGTCCCACAGTGTTCTTTTTATTAAAATAACTTCTCTTTTAATTGTGTTAGGTGATTATCTAAATCAAAATCCTCTCCTTTTTATTCGAAAATCATTTTTGTTTCATATAACCCTATTGGTTTTGCCTTCCACAATGTAAAATTTCTTCGAGCTAATATTCGAAGCGCCAGTTCTATATGAATTGATAAATTCATATAGGATTCTAGGATTGTTTTTTTTCTTTTCGTTTTGTGATTGGTTAGTTGAATCTTCCCATATTGTGTAATGTAGATGCAGTGCGTTTCCTTTGTGATTTTCTATAAAAATATTTTTTTTTTATAGTTTTTACCGGTTCCTAATAGAAAACTTTCAGAACTTTCGATGGGTTCTTTTATTTAAATCACCCCTCTTTTAAAAAAAAATATTTAGACTTCGATACGATTGCTGCGAAATATCTTATGCACGGAGGACGTATCTTTCAGTAGTCAGTACCTATTCTCTTTACCTAATTTTATGTGATATGTGTTTCGTTTTAGCATTAACTTTGGAGGACTCATTCTTTGAATACTTTTAAGTTTATTGAATTTATTTATAATAATTTAAATTCCAGTTTTCCTGCATTGATTAATTTAGAATTAAATATTGGCGGCCCGTGGTCGAAAATGTTAGTGCAGCCGAAATCATTTGAATCTGCCCCCCCCCCCCCCCCTATTTTCCACAACCCATACATGAACGGAAATTCTTTATTATTTACTACTCAAATCAAAGTTTCGTTTCAATTTTTACAAAATGATAACATGCAAAAAAAATAGAAAAAACTTACTTATTTTTTAAAATTAAAGCAATTCTGCTTTCTTTTAAACATGCGAATTGGTCAATTTTAATATTAACTTAAATAACGAAACAACAGCAGGACCATGTCCTGAAACAACAGAAAAAGTTTGTTTTTTAATAGAAAAAGTTTGACAAACATTTCCACCAGAATTGTGGTCCAGTGGCGTACGCAGGAAATTTATAAGGGGGGGGGGGGTTGAGCATCAGATTACTTTACACCTGTATATATATATATATATATATATATATATATATATATTAGGGATGAAACGGATATCCGGGTTAACTAACCGGTATCCGGCCTATCCGGCTGATTTTTAACTATCCGATATCCGGAAGTAAAGTGCCGGATATCCGATTTACCAAGCCGGATATCCGGATGAATAAAACATCTAAGATTTTTTTTGTGGCGGTCAATTATCTTTGCTTTAAGTATTTTCCTGAAAATTCTACCAATGTATTAACAGTGTGCAGATTCTCCCTTGAATTTTTCTCGTTTTTAACTTTAAAATTCTATTAATTTTTTTTTTAACGAATCGTTATGGTGGAGGGTCATAACATCTCACAACTAATATAAAGTTGAAATAAAAATAAATTTCTCAAAAGTTTAAGCAAACTTGAGTTTTCATGTTTGGAATGAAAGGGCATATGGTAAAAATACAATTATTCTGAAATTAAGCGAAAGTGTACAAAACATACGCCCATTGCTAGCAGCACCCTAGAATAACCCTTTGTAAATAAAAAAAGTTTTTTGAATGTTTATTCAATCTTGGTATCACCTTAAATTTAAGGAATATTATAGAATAAAAAAATATTTTGTAATTTTTGACCGATTTCCGTTTTTTCTAGTGTGTATAAGAAGATATTTTCATAAAAAATAAACTGCCGGATATCCGATCGGATCCGATCCGATATCCGGTTTGTAATGTGCACCGGATATCCGGTATCCGGCAAAACCACTATCCGGTTCATCCCTTATATATATATATATATAAAGTTAGCAACAACCCTAATTTCTGATTGAACAATAGAAGGGGGATGGGGTGAAGTTCATCTTAAATTTTAAACTAAAAAGAAAAAATATTTAAAAAAAAAACTTACTGAAGACTACAAAAAATTTAATTTAGGGACTAGTGGAACAAAATTAATTATTTAGAATTAATTTTGTACTTTTTACCACTCTTTAAAGTTCGTGCCAATTCACAAAAAAAAACCACCTAAATTTTAGAGCCAATTTCAAAAAGAGATAATGTGCATAAAAGTAATACTTAAAAATTAAAAAAAATTCCACTTTTGTTCCTTAAATTAATAACAATTTTTTAAAAAACGTTTTAGACCTTTTTTTTAAAGCCGGTTTTATTTTGAAAAAAAGATTATTTTATACTATATTTTATTCATATTAACTACTAGCAATATGGTCCGGCGTTGCTCGTGGTCAATTTGCGAAGTAAGAGCTGTGCGATTATGTTCCCCAATTGACATTAATTTTATTATTTAGACACTAATTCCGCCATTTTGCTGGTATTTTTCAATATAGGACCATATTTTAGCTCATTTGGCAACATTTTCATTCTTTTAGCGACATTTTCATTCATTTAGCAATATTTAAATTTTTTGGCGACATAAAAAAAAAATTTGCGACATTTTAATTTTTTGGCGAAATTATTTACTTTTATGGCGACATTTTTATTCATTTGGCGCTTTTTTAAATTCATTTCGCAACATTTGTCGAAATTTACTTATCACCCAATCAAAATGCATCGTTTATCCCAATCGTCAAAAAATATTTTTGGTAGCCGAGATGATTTTTAACAATCATGTTATGAAGAGAAGATCTACATGTAAATTTCCAATAGGAATAACGTATGGTAAAACAGAAAAAGTTCTAAAAACCATGGTTTCCACATGAAACAAAGTGCAGATTTTAAGTTGAGAAAATATTGTTAAAATAGCCCAAGTTTAATAAAAATCCGCTCAGTCGTTTTTTAGTTAAATCCGGACAAACAGACAGACAAAAAAATATTTAATCTGATTTTATGAATCAGTGTATCTTAATTCGTGAAGAAAACTCAAAATGAGGTGTTTTGTTCGATTCAACAGACAGACACTCCATTCTTATATATAAGTATTGTTTGATTATTATGCTTGAATTTACTTGTAATTCGGGCAAAATTAATTTTTATACTTACGAATCTGCCACTGTTTTTCACATACGCTTAAAAAAAATTTCATATGTTTGTACAAAATATAAGTCATTTGTATTTTAGCAATTGAATTTTGAAGTAAAAGTAGTACAATTGTTATAATTCTTTTAAATTAGTATGCGTGGGAACTGACAATAGGAATGAAGTTTTTTTAAAACACATATGGAATCATCTCACCTTTCCTGATTGATTCGTTGGGTTGTCGTTTTCTTCGCTTTTGTTTTTTTTTTAAAGAAAAAAAGTAAATAAACTGGATTGTTATTACCTTAGCTTTCTTCTAGAAAATAATTTAACACAATCATCTGATACATGTTTCATTTTGGCTATAAAAGGCAAAACAAAGCACCTTAACTTTCCGAAATACTAAACAAATAAAGCCTCAAAAACTAAAGTCCAATTTTCAGGAGTACAGTAAGTAGAAAATGTTCAAAACATCTTTTCATTTGACCTTTATATCACCTGACTATTTTAGTCATCCTTCACTTCTATACTATAAGACTTACAAGATGTCTATATATTCTAAACGATACCTTCGACGACAAACTTTTTTAAACAAAATATTCTAAACTAAAAAAAAAAACATATTTTATTTACCATTGAAAAAAAATATTTCATATTGTCTTATTAAATTTTCAACGTAGACATATCGGCGCCAACATTTATCCCGCTCTGTGAAATCGAAACCGATTGCCTATGTTTATCTTATTTTATTTTTATTTTCAGACAAACGATAAATATTTTGTAATGACGGAAATGGGAAGTAAGGCGCCTAAATGTCTGTTAGCTGTCTGCCTATTGGGAAGAAATAATACGAGAAAATAAAATCGATAGTAAATGTAATTAATATAAGTAACAAAAAGAATTAGGGTTGGGGTACGAAATTTTTCTTTGGTTCGTCAATTCAGTACCAAAATTTATTATGTTTTTTTTAAAGTGCAAATTTAAAATAAAAGAGTGCAACATCCAAAAAAAGTGGGATGGTGACCCCCTCCCCACCCCTCTAATTGCCTGTAGTAGTAGGAAAGTGTTGGGGTTACGTTTCATTTTTTAAAGTACAATATTGAAAAAGTGAGGGGGCAACATCCAACCCCCTCTGGCAAAACAGTCAATGATTTTAAAAAGGTTCTTCTTTACAGAATGGATGCATAACTCTTCCTATTAACGAAAGGAGATCTCTTTGAACAATAAAATGTTACGTCTAAGTGAAAATGGTTGTGCTTGTCGGCGGACATCGGGTCGGACTACCCAGTAATAAAATGCATAAATTGTTAGCATAAACCTCCCACTTATCAGTAACCCGCGCCGAAATTGTGTCATTTTTTTTTGCAAACAAATGTAGGGTTATAAATGCAGAAAAAAAACGTTGTATTTTTTAAAAACTTTTTGTTTTGTTTTGGAATTTTTTATTAATCGGGGAAAAAAGCATTATTTTTGTACTATTTTTTTTAAAAACTTCATACCGATGGGGGGGGGGGGGTTACAGCCCCCCTCAACCACCCCCTACGTACACCACAGGTCTGGGTGAAAATGGAGAATGGTTTACTTTTGCCGACTCGTTAAACGCCGTTCTGGCCATGCCTATAAGCAGCTGCTTATAGAAAGCCGTCTCAGGCTCGAACACCCCCGCGACCACATTCCAATTGGGTCCGTTGAAAGTTTTCAGTGACAAAATTAAAAAAAAAAATTATTTTCTGCAAACAAAGGTAGGTTCTTAAATGTAAAAAAAACATTTGAATTTTTTTTTTTTTTTTTTTTTCAAAATAAGAAAAGCATTATATTTTGATTTTTTTTAAACTACAGACCGATGGGGGGGGGGGGGTTGTGACCCCCCTCAACCCCCCCCCCCCCCCCTGCGTACGCCACTGCTGTGGCCCGCTGTGCGTTTATTATCCTCAAAAAGGGAAAACTAACAGTTATATTAATTTTATTTATTGTAATTATTAAAGTAAAGTTAAACAAAAAAATGTGCGTAGGCGCTATTAAGGATATAAGTGAAGCTTTGTTGCTATACATTTTTTTTATGTAACCCAAAAGTTAAATAAATCAAAATTGTATTCATTACTTTGTCTTAAACCAGTTATCTATAATATCAAAGATTTTCGCAATCTATTATGTATGGAAAAGATGAACAGACTCCAAAACAACCATTCATTTCACCCACACACACCACACACACCTATTAGTTAGAGTAAAAAAAAAATTAAAGTTTAACGGTTTGCTCATATTATCAACGACGTGTTTAAAAAAATTTTTTAAAATGAATTATTTTAAACACATAAAAAAAAAAACGTTAATATTTATGAGATGAAAGTACGATTCGTCACTGGTCCATGAAATTCTCTTTCTTTTGACACCTCGTGTGTTAAAATTCGTTGCGTCTAAGAGGCTTAAAAGGGATCCTTACTATAGAAATATTATATTTGATTTGCGATGACTTCCAACTGAATTTTGTATAGACTTGAAATTTTTTGTCTTCCAATGAGCACAAATATATTGGAAACAGTGTTTTAGTACTTGCAAACAAGCCGCCACTGGTATTATGAAAATTATTTTTTTTTGGCTGAAGGTAGATTACTTACTTACTTTATGCACAGAAATTATTTTTAATAGTGAATATTCCCAAAGATAATAACATATGCACACTACTCTAAAAGCAGCTTCTAATCTAAAATGCCTAATAATACATAATAGTTGAAACTTACATTGACAGTAGTACTTACATTAATTTGCATTGACAGTAGTACTTATATTAATTTATATTGACAATAGTACTTGCATTGAATGGCATTGACAGTAGTACTTACATTGAATTGCGTTGAAAGTTGTAGTGTACAATTTCTATTCTAATTTGATAAAATAATAATAATTGCTATAAACATGATACAGGATAGCCTAAGACTAGCAGCGCACGAGCAACAATTGCACTTCAATTTTTAATCAACTGAGCAACTAAAAATCCCACACCAACTGCAAGCGATTACCTAATTGTATTCAACTTAGGGTTTCCAGGTCTCACATTTCGCAATCGGCAAAGTGAAAGCGAATATTCGCTAAACTCGGTTTACCATTCGAGTTTACTAGTGGCATGCAACTAAATAGTTCAGTTGCATGCCCTATAGTTGCCAGTGCGCAGCTAGCCTTTTAAGTCAATTTTAAGCAAACATGTCTAGTTGCAAAATTAAGAGATTGTAAGTGATTAATGTCCCAGTTGATGCTAAAAGTAAACTTTTAGTAAATTTAAACATTCCGCAAGCAGTGAAAACTAATGTTCGTTTGGAGTAGATCAATTCCTTTAAAAGACATCCACAACTTCTAGAATGTACTGAGAGTCGTAGCTGAAATGCGATATCTTTTATTCGATCTTTGAGTTGCATGTCTTGCCGGTGAACCTCGGATGCAGAGTAGATGATGACAAAATAACAAATAACATGCATGGCAGGGAACGCAGAACTGCGCAGCAATGTCGTTGGAGAATAAGCGTATTTTCCAAAAAATTGTGAAAACTGCATGAACATCAAGAAGAAATTCGAAGTGATCAGACTGAACATCTGCATGGATAAAGCCGATTCGGTAAGCAACGCTATCGAGTGTATTTTTTCATAGTGCTTTACAAAATCAATTACAAGACGAGTTTGGTTTGGGTAGAGTAAAATATTTGTAAGTTCACTGCTGCTTTCTTGGATTACTTGGCTCAATACTAAGCACCAAGAACTATAAAAGACACACAGTAATAGAGTGCAATAGTAAATATACGGTCTGGTAAAGAAATAGAACAGGCAAACGAATATTACTTTCAATGTCTGTGGTAGTTTTTCAGTACTTTGCATAAATGTTATTCTTCGAAATAACGTCTCCGTTGTAACTGTATCTTTCCACAGCAGTACTCCATTTGATATTAGAATATAAACTAGGAGAATAAAAGTACCAATGACGACGACGTTGACTGCAAATAGAATCTTCCGTGTCCTGTTCTTTAGATTGAGCCTTTGTTTTCTGATTACGCTCATTAAGTCATTGAGTTCTTTTCTTTTCAAATAAGAGGTGTAAAAGATTCCCAAAATCAATATGCGCCAGATGATTAGAGCTATTATTCCTTTCGAACAACTGAAATGTAAGCATCCTTTGTAATCGACATAGTATAGTATTAAACTGTGCACGTTTCCGATAATCATCGCAAAAATCGAGATTAAGTGGAATGCCAAATGTATTCGATGGGGATGCCGTTTGAATCCAAGTAAACCATGAATATACATGATATCAAAAAGAACATTGTAAGTTATTTGTAAATTACCTAGAAGCTTCATGTTAAAGAACTTATCAAATTTTAAATACTCGTCAGTGGAGCTGTTTTCTAAAAAGATATCCCCCTTTTCCCCGAGCATAGAAGATTCATAAGATTTTATTACTTTGAAATTTATGGTAATAGTAATATATATGCATTATTTAAACTAGTATTTACTTTCGTTAAAAATATTTTTATTCCGCTTAATTGATATGTGATGTGTATTATATTGCTTTTTCTAAAGATCCTTTTGAAGAGTTGTCTGTATTAATATAGAAACCGCTTTCGCTTATTGATAGAGTAATGTGAGAACTTCCAATTGTCTTCTTTGTTAAGAGCTTCAATAGATTGCATACAAATAATTGTAAATAGGAGGAATGAAAGAGAACGTTTGATATTTTCATTCCATCTAATACTAATAATGTGCGAAATCAAATATCAATGCAACGTTTGATATCAATATGAATAAGTAACAAAGCAGATCGTATTAGAAAACTGTCTTTTTGTGAAAGAAATGTTCTACTAAATTAAAAGAAAACTTTAATTTTTTATTGAAATTATTTGATATCGAAGTATTAAAAGGGTTCTTTTCTCGACGATATTCAGAGTGGCCTTATGAAACACATAAAATCCCAAAGTAGCTTTTTAAGACGTCATCTCGTCGTGCCAGTGCTACAACTCCAAAGAAAGGTTAAGATATTAGATATAAGTTCCTAATTGTAGTATTCACCCGTAGATATATCATGAGGGGAGTTCTTCAACTAGGAACTTATATCTAATACTTTCATCTTCTTATGGAGTTATCTAGTTGTAGCAGTAACAAGACGAGCTAACTGTGATATGTGGTCTGGTCGGCTGGCAAGTAGTGCAAGTCCAAAAGCAAAATTCTTTCAGAAGCGTGCTTAAAATTTGAAACTAGTATTGACTATACCTTTCAGTAAAATAACATTTACCTCATTATTGGGCACTTTTTAAACTAGGACCCACATCACTAGGCCAAATAACAGATTTAGCTGCTTAGTCACGGAAAATGGAGTTAATTTTCAGAGTTAGTCAGTATTGGGGTTTGTTTGGTTTGGTTAATTAACGTCGCACTAGAGCGGCACAGTGGGCTATTGGCGACGGTTCGGGGTCTATCTCGAAGGAAAAACCCGGGAACACATACACATTCACACACATATTCATACATGCACCTCGTTATTTTAGAACCATGGTCAGATGACGAGGAAACACCTGAACTGGCACCCAACGCCTTCAATAGACGTCGGGACTTTGGACTCCGATCAGATGTATCGTGCACCAGTCCCGTATACACGCCGTTAATTTTTGCGGATGTTCTGGACGATTTTTCTAGTATTTTTGTAGCGAAGGGCAACCCTCCAATCACAAGATCACTACTTTTTTCCTTTTCTTTGTCAAGTCCATCGCACGGGTTCGAACCACCAATCCTCGGATTAGTAGCTGAACGTCTTAACCGCTCGGCCACGGAGGCCTAGTCAGAATTGGGGATTTATACAACCTTGTTGTTTTTTAGCAGACACTTTTAGTGCGGTTTTCTTTGACAGGTTGGGCCTTTTTTTTATCATTTGAGTTAATATTTAGGGCATGAGCACCAATTTTTGATGGGAAATATCTTTAGCGATGCTAGTTAATCTGAATGACCTTGACACGGAAATCAAACATGAAACGGAGTTAACTTTACACGAACATCAAACATGGAGGGAAAGGATGGGTACCGCATACGTGGGTACTACAAGTTTAAGTCAGTGTCGATGCATCAGCTGTTGTGTACTGCGGGTTTTTGTTTAATATCATTTAAGAGTTTTTAAAAATATAAATTTAGGGGGAAAGTTATGGTAATTTTAAATATTTGTCGTTACCGAGGCACGAAACTCCCATGTTTCGAGGGTGCCCAGTGGATAAAGAAAGAAAAGTAAAAAAGTAGTGATCTTATGATCGGAGGGTTGCCAGCTTCGCTACAAAATACTAGAAAAGTCGTCCAGAACATCCACAAAATTAACGGCGTGTGTACGGGACTGATGCACGATAAATCTGATCGGGGACCAAAGTCCCGACGTCTATTGAAGGCGTTGGGTGCCAGTTCATATGTTTCCTCGTCATCTGACCATGGTTCTAAAATAACGAAGTGCATGTATGAATGTGTACGTGTTCCCGGGTATTTCCTTCGATCATAAACCTCGAACCGTCGCCATTAGACCACTGTGCAGCTCTAGTGCGACGTTAATTAATCAAAACCAAACCAAACCTAGTGGGTAAAGGCTTTCGGCTAGTAATCAGAAGAAGTGCCTCGTAACTCTGAAACAGGGTCAGATGTCGAGGACAACACCTGAGCTTATGGTACCCAACGCAACCTCAATAGACCTCAGGACATTGGACCATGATCAGATGTATTGTCCATGAGTCCCGTAAACATGCCAGTATAATTTGTCGGATGTTCTGGATGATTTTCTAGTATTTTTCTAGCGAAGCTGGCAACCCTCCGATTGAAGATCAGACTTTTTTACATTTCTTTCTCAAGTCTACCGCACGGGCTCGGACTAGCAATTCTCTGATTTCCAGCTATTATCCACTGGGCTATTTTTCACTTACCAGCTATTATCCACTTATTTACCAACATTTATCCACTGGGCAACTGGAGGCCCTCTAAAAATATCCAACAAGTTATATTGGCGTGCATACTGGACTGGTGCACGATAAATCTGATCGGGGTCCAATGTCCTGACGCATATTGAGGTTGCGTTGGGTATCTGCTCAGGTGATGCTCTCGTCATCTGACCATGGTTTAAAAATACGAGGCATTGTTCCAGGGTCTTTCCTTCGGGATAGGCCCCGAACCGCCGCCAATACCCCAACGTGCAGCTCTAGTGCGACGTTTTTAACGAAACCAAACCAACTTATGTTTCGATCCACTATAATGACTGCTTATTGTTTGGCGATTAGGTTACACGGCCATGCAAACAATGCTTAAGAAAGTGAACAATTTATGATTATCGCATGGATAATGAAGACGGAAGAAGTTTCACTTCATGCTTATGTAGGTAAGACACATGGTTTTAGCGTTATTTCTCCCACCTGGTTCACTACGAGTGTGACTCGATGTTGTAGATGAAACGGTTAATAACTAACGAAAATGAAATTTTATAATTTCTGTAAACCATAATTTGTACTTTATTATTTTCCTTCTGAAAATACACAAAGCCAAAAACTACAAATGAAATTCATTAGACACACTTAATAGTTGCCGAGGGGTGTACCTTGAAGAAATAGGTGTAGTGGTATGTTGAAATATTGTTGAAATGTTGTAGTGTATAATGTAATTCTTGTTCATAAAGACCCATTCAAAAGTTCCGCGAAGCATTAGGGGGGGGGGGGGGGGCAGCGTCTCTTACGCGGGAAAGAGTGCCCCCTCAAAACTTACACTTTGTTAAACCTTCTAATAGCAGAAATCGGATAATTTTCTCGAAAAAGTAACAAAATATCGTTAAAAATGCCAAATGAACGCTAAAAATCGCTTTCGGGATGAAGATGTAAAAATATAGAGCATGCAGATGTTCTTTACTAATATAACCGTAAAAAGTTTTAGTAATTCATTATTTAAGCAATTATATCTTGTCCTGTACCCATTACTGCAGAAAAAAATCTTATGTTACCTGTTAGCCAACTGTTTATTTAACAAATCTTCATATCTGTTCTTTACACATATAATTTTATATTTAGTACTCTTTATTGACATTTAGTGAAAACATTTTATATATTTAAAAAAATTCCGCGAATTATCCGAAATTGATACAACCCTGGTCGCTAGTGTTTTCTAGATAAAATTGATTTTCTTCAATTTGTTTGGTTAGTCAATAGTACTAAATTAAATCATATACATAAATATTGTATTTATTTGCCTAATTACTTGTCAGTTATAAAAAGCCATTTGATGTTTTATAGAGTTGTCTTGTTTGCGTTATAAATCTCTCCAAGGAATTTGAAATCCCTTGTTTTTTACCAAACCTACCTGCCGGATGTACCATGTAAAGTTTTTAGCAGTGCACGACTTTGGTAGAAACGACTTTAATGTTGTCTATTTTTTTCGAAATCGGGTTTTTATTCTACAAAATATATTTGTAGAGTGCCAACAGAAGGAAAAACATAATAATTTCTATAACAAAACATGTCGAACTCGTTGGTTGTGTTGTGTGGTCCGATGAATAACAAATACATACTCCGGGTGCTAAGCATAACAAGAAAAACTTATTCTTAAAATAACAAGTATATATAAAAATTAAAGATAACGCAGTGACATTTTTATACAGAAATAATAAAGAACACAGATTTGCATATAACCAGAGCTTGCTGTTGCCAACAAACTCCCCCTTGGGTAGATGCAAATATAACAGAAACAATCTTCTTGATTTATACCTTTTTTCTAACGGACTTACTTCCTTTAATGTCCACAACAATTTATCTTCAAAAAGAGATTTTGCACAAATATCTGCTAACATTCCGTCAGTTTTACGTTACACAAGTTTGATCTTATTACACTCGATTAAGTATTTAATAAAATGACATTTTAAACATGCATGTATTGTCTTCACACAAAATTTAGCAGCTTTGTATCAATTTATGGCTTACCTACCAAAATGTTTGGCAATCTACCAAAATTGTGAAATTCAAGGTTTTACGCCGAAAAACTGCAATATTTTAAAATATATTAAATTAAAAGTTTTTGTTTCAAATTTCTTTATAAAACATATAAAACCCTTCAATGTTGAAGCACTCAAATTATTGAAAGGAAAATGCAGATTTTTTTAAAAAAAAATTTCTAAGAAAAATAAACTTTTTTTAAAAATGCAGTTGTTTGTTCCACATTTCTTTATAGAGAGTCAAAAAACCTTTAGTTTCATAATTATTATAAATTTTTTAAGCTGTCTTTTTTTGCTGGGATAATTTAACATTTGAAACAACCTGTTTTAAAATTTAATATATTTGCAAATAAAACATACTTGCATTGCTAATTGGTAATTGCTCTTGTAGTCAATTGTATGAAAAATTGTCCATTTGTAAAAATAACAGATTGTAAGAGATTATACTTCCAGTTGAAGCTAAGAGAAAGCCTTTTGTAAAATTAAACATTCCACAAGCAGTGAAAACGAGTGTTCGTCTGGAGTAAATCATTTCTTTTAAAAGCTGTCCGAAACTTCTAGACAGTTCCGAGAGGCATAGTTGAAATGCAATATCTTTTACTCGTTCTCTGAGTTTGAAATCTTGCTGGTGCACCTGTGACGCGAAATAGAATATCGCAAAATAAGAAACACCAATTATGACAGGGAACGCAGAACTCCGCACCATATTCGATAGAGAATAAGTATACTTTCCGAAAAATTGCGAAAACTGCATGAACAATATAAAGAAACTGGATGAGATCAGACAAAACATCTGCATGGATAGTGCCGATTCGGTAAGCTTCGCTATTGCGTGAATTCTTTCATAGTGCTTAATAAAATTCATTACAAGACTATTATTGTAGGGGGGATGCAAGATATTTGTCAGATAGTAGCTGCATTTTCTGATTTCTTGGCTTAGAACTAAGCTCCAAGAACTATAAAACAAACCCAACAACAAAGAACAGTAAAAAATGTATGTCCTGGTGAAGAAATATAACAAGCAAACGAATATAACTTTGAATGTCTGTGGTAGGTTCTTATTACCATGCAGATATGTGAAACTCTGGAATAAGTTTTCGGTTAAAACCGGATATTTCCACAAAATAATTCCATTTGATATTAGAATGTAAATCATTTGAAGTAGGTGACCAATGATGAGGATGTTGACTGCAATTGGAATTTTTCCTATTCCGTTCCCTAAGTGAAGTCTTTGTTTCCGAATTTCTCTGATTAAGTTGTGTATTTCTTTTCTTTTTGAGCAAGATGCGTAAAACACTCCCAAGAAAAACACGCGCCAGATGATTAGAGCTATTATTCCTTTCGAACAACTGAAATGCGGACATTGTTTGAGAACCAGAGTGTACGACACTAAACTCTGACCGTTTCCGATTATCAGTATGGCAATCGAGATGACGTGCAACACAAAATACAGCCGATTTCGATGTCTTTTTAATCCGGTTAAACCACAAATGTACATTAAATCGAAAATGAGGTTGTAATTGCTCAATAATTTCAACTTCATCGTAGAGAATTAATCAAAAATCGTGTAACATTAATCTACAATCTTTGCCCTACGGTTTAAGTTTCGATGGAGTGAGCCAGTTCATACGTTCGGTTGAACGCTGAAAGCTCTATTCCAAACTTTGTATCCCTCACGCAACGTAACCACCGATCGCCTGAAACAGAGAATATCAATTTGCTTACTATGAGACATGAACGCTTTCGGAGATTGTCTACTCTATAATCCACGAGTTTGGTTAGTGATAATCACTTTAGGTCCCAATTTCTTAACACGAGTCTCAATCGATGTTGTAGAAGAAGGGTTTCAAGTATTTCCGTTTGTAAGTACCAAGTCTGCAAAGCTTTTAAGATTTTATAAATATAAAAAAATTCATAAGATTTTTAATTTATACCAAGATTAAACAACATTGATTATTTTTACTTATTTGTTTAATTGATAATCATTTATATTACTTTTTCTATATATTTTTTGAATAAATGTACTTTAATTTCGTGTTAGTACCAACATACAAACCATCACTTAAATGTTGATGATAATGTTGATTTTGTTTTGTTTCCTTTGAAAGCGTTTCAATGGAATTCATACAAATCTTCAAAGTAGGTGGGAAAATAAGGATAAACATATTTTCCTTTCATTTAATATGCATTTGTGAAATGGAACATTGATACAATATTTTAATGAATGAATAACAAACAAATTTTAAGAGAACATTTTCAGATAAAAGCCACGCTGGAAAATAATTGTTTGAAAATAAACTTACTCGTTATTTCAAAAATTGCTTTGTTATACATTCATGTAGATCTAAAATATTGCATTGATATTTGATTTCATACATTCAAATGAAATTAAGCGAGAATTCAATTATTCTCTTCATACAATAATTTGTATATAATCTATTGAAACTTTAAAAAATGAAGCACATGAAAATTCTACAATACTGTCGATAATGTGCGTAAGTGTTTGTGTTATATTGATACAGGAACAGTTTTTAATCATCGTTTTTTCTAAGAGGTTCACAGAAAAAGTAATACATTAAATATTTCAAACAGTTTAAAGGTTATTTTACTTAAAAAATAATATTGCTTAAAGTAATCGACATATATTATATTAGAAACGTATAATACTAATAATATAAGTTTTCTAAAGTTTAAAACCTTAAAAGTTTTGTAGATTTGAGGCCTACGAAAGGAAAATTTCTCCGAAGAACCACTTATTTAATAAATACTTGAATGTTCATTAATAGTATGAAGCTTCTTGTACCTTACTAAGAGGTTTGCGTTAATAAAGCTGCTTTGTTATTCCTTCATATTATATCTAAAATATTTAATCGATGCTTAAATTACCGTCTTCCGTTACATTAAGTGAAATTATCATTGTTATATTCTCTTGTACTTTTAACAACGAATTGTTGGTATGCAATCCATTGAAATATTGAGAGGTGAAACAGCGAGGAAAATCTTACATTATTTGTGTGGGTTAATACAATACAATCCATACTTTAATTATACTAAAAAATATTTACTTTTTAGGTAAAGCTAGCAATGTTAATGAATGTAAATTTATAATATTTTCAAAATAAAATTTCTTGTGTTTGGCGGGAAAACTTAGTTAGTCACAAAAGGTTGCTTTGAGAAAAAGGGCTTCTACGGAACGGAACCGTAGAAGACTATCTTAATTTCAAAGTTATTCTCAATATGTAACAGCGTTTTCTTATTCAAGCATATTTGATTTTGACTCGAAGATTCTTTACCAACAACAGTTTACTATGGGGAAGGTGATTAAAACTTGATTTGGTCCTACTAAGCCTTAGTAAAAATAAAGTTAAAGAAAGTAATTGAAAGCAAGAATTTGGTTTCTGTAATATATATTACAATATGCATATTTATTTAATATTGTCTGAAATATACGGGGTTTATTTGATGCACCGAAAATATTTCATCTTATAAAATAACAAATATAAAAGTAAAGGATATTTAAAGTGATTAAACACTAAGCAATCGCCTCATTTCTGAGATCGATTGACCCAACTTACCAATAAAATAGCGGCGCTGTCTATGGTGTTCAGTAAGTTTGATTCGAATTGCATTATGAATAATGTCTGCAAGATTTCATTGCTTAAGGTGGATATTTATCTTGTTTTAACAAAAAAAAACTTTCACAAGTTACCTGGAAAAAAAACTTTCACAAGTTACTTGATTCATCGGAATTGTCAAGAGCTTTCTTGTTTTAGAGTTAAACTCTGGAGGACTAGACATCTTAAACAAGGCAATGACCAATTCTAAGAAGGTTGTGATTTTTCAGTACCATCCCAATCGTGCATTCTTCTAAACTTGTAAAATCAATATTGTATTTCCATACACTGGACGGTTAGTCAGAGTTACTACCTCCACGTTACAAAAGGTAGTGAGTGCTCGTACCGTAAACTTCACCGCATTTCTCGGATAAATCAGCCCCACACTGACTTATTATTTAGATACTCTTTTTTTACATAATCAATTCGAACTATGTTTTTTTATTATTTTTCCTCTTAGCTGTTAGTCTTTTTCTCCTAGTTTTAATAACTGCTACAAAATTTTACATCCGAGAAGGCGAGGGCCGCCGTGAAAGGAGGGCGCACCGGGATATGTCCCGGTCGGCCAGCAGAACCCTGCACACTAGTACTACAACCAGATAACGCCATAGGAAGCTTAAAAGGTATTACACGCAATTACATATATACCTTATATGTAATACCTTAAACTTCCTATGGAGTTATCAAGTTGTGGACCTAGTCGGGGAGGAAGGAGGAACGATGTTTTTCACGATGGCCCCGACCTAGTGCGGCGATATGTAAACAGTTATTTTTTGTATTCTATCACGAATCTTGGGTCGCAATGGGTGGACATTTCTTTGAAATTCTTGTTAGTAAATTTTATATTTTTTTAAAAGTATAAACTTTAATTTAATATTTTTAAACAACAAAAATACGATTCGCTAAAATCCGGCATAGATAGACACCAGCAGGGCCCGATTAAAACTTTGAAGCAAGGAAGGGCCGCCTTTAAATGGAGGCCCCATTGCTCTGAAATAGACTCTGAAACATCAAATCGAAGTTTTACATGTACTTTTATCCTTGCCCTTAATGGCATTAAAATAAAACACATTATAAATAATGTAATAAAATAAATTAATAAATAACGAGTATTCCTAATATTCAATATTCGAACAAATTTAAAAGTGGTGAGTTTTTTTTGCTAAAGTTTGAAATACAATTTTTAAAGGTAAATTTAGTAGCAAACTATGTTAGGGGTGTTAAATATTTATATAAAATGTGTGATTTTGGGGCCCCTCAAAAATGTAAAGTGTAAGCCTGGGTTTCACGTGCCTATCCGACAATCAGGCCCTGGACACCAGCCTAATACAGAAACTAATAATTGATTTGCAATCACTTGGAACGTCATTTGTATAAACTTGTACATTTTATACTTTCAATGAACATGCGTTTAGAGGAATTAATTAAAGCACTTCCGCAGTACCCCCCTTCGAGTGTCAAACTTTAATAGTTTGGTTTGGTTTGGTTAATTAACGTCGCACTAGAGCTGCACAGTGGGCTATTGGCGACGGTTCGGGGTCAATCTCGAAGGAAAGACCCGGGAACACATTCACACACACATTCATACACACATTCATACATGCACCTCGTTATTTTAGAACCATGGTCAGATGACGAGGAAACACCTGAACTGGCACCCAACGCCTTCAATAGACGTCGGGACTTTGGACCCCGATCAGATGTATCGTGCACCAGTCCCGTATACACGCCAGTATAATTTGTTGGATATTTTGGACGACTTTCTAGTAATTTTGTAGTGAAGCTAGCAACCCTCCGATCCCAAGATCACTACTTTTTTTTTTACTTTTCTATGTCAAGTCCATTTCCCTGATTCGAACCACCAATTCTCTGATTAGTAGCTGAACGCCATCCCAACTGAGCAACTGGGACTCCAAACTTTAATAGAAACTATTTTTTAAATCTATAAGCTCCAAATATATTTGTTATTTTTGTAAAAAAGAACTTAATAAATGCCATAAACCTCACAATATATGTTTGGTATACTGAGATTAATATTCAAGTTGACGCATGACTTTTTTTATTTTTATAATTTTCCACCTTAAATGTAAAAAAAAAAAAACGCTAAAAAACACATCTTTAAAAAGAACAGGTACGGGGGATGTAACTGTTCCATAAAAAGAACGCAAATTTTAAACCTGTTCCTCGTGTGCAAAGAGTTAGTATTAATGGCTTGATCAATTGCATTTACAAGAATGTCACTTTTACAATAAAAATTAAAGCACAACACAAAAAGCCAACAAGCCATGGGACAAAAGTCAGCTCTCTTTTTAACCTTTATTAAACCAAATAAAACCAGTTCAATCGATAACTAAAAGCAAAAAAAAAAAAAAAACATCCACCAGAAATTAAAGTAAATAAATAATCACAAGTTGATGTCGATAGGAGATAACTCTTAACCCTTTCACAAGGCGAGATGAACCGATAATTGTACTATGCTAGGGTGATGAAAAAAAAGAACAACATGATCTTGTTCGCTGAAATAAAAGAAAACAGCTTGTTCTTCAAACACAAATAAAAAATTTTACGACGAACTACACACTTCGGGCCAACGAAGAGTTGATTCCGTCTAGTATCTCCAATCTCCCAGTTCAGTCCATTGAAAGCTTCGAGCACGGATCCTTCATAATAGAGAAAACATAATGTAATAATGTCGCTAACATCAAAGTGAGGCCAACATGTATGGCCTCAGATACGTGGTTAATGACGTCATTCCATTCATAAATTTTCACTGTTACACATTTCCCAATTCATCAGCCAATCGTGAGTATTTTTTAATTCATAATTCTGAAAAGAAGTCACGTGCCTGAGGCCATTCGGTCTGAGATGTTGGTTTCACGATTATGACGTCCTATTCGCTCTACTACAGTCCATTCATGCTCGAAGATTGAAAGTCAAGTAAAAAAAATTAAAAACCAAATTTCTGTAAAAATCATAAAAATTTAGCTTATTGTTTTTAGAGGAGGGAGAGCATACCTGAATCCCTGTGAGCATGGCATGAGAGGATATTTGATTATCCCTAGACAGAAACACGATGACGTCATATTAGGTTTAATTTGAGATAAAAATCACCTCATAACATGTACTTGAAGCCTTTTGAAAACTATTTTCCGAGGGGGGGGGGGGGGGGGCTTCCTTCGAGATAGGCGCCCCGAACCATCGCCAATAGCAAAATTTTCAGCTGAAGTGTGACGTTAATTAACCAAACCAAGCGCCAAAGTGAAAAAGATCGACAAACGGGGCGTGTAAACAACATGCTCCAAAACATGCTAAACGCACATGAAACAATATATTATATTTTAAGGATTCTTGCTATAGTTATCTGCCAGCGTATTACCCGTTTACTTGAAGGGAAATTAATAAGTTTTTTAAAAAATGGTGCAGGGGTCGGGGTGAAATTTTGGTGGTGAGGGGCGAAGTTTGTTGATTTTGGAGGATGGATTTCCCCCTTCGCTGCTGACGGGGGGGGGGGGGGGGGGAAGGTATACCTAAAGGAATCCATTTTTAACGGAAAACCTCCAAGTTACATAAATTTAAAAGGACATTACGCGAAACTGAACTACACCTAATATGATCCACAAAGTGATATTTTCAACTGCTCAGTTTTAAATTTTGACACAAATCCACTGAAAATATTAAATTTTTATCATTTTTTTTTTACATTCAGATAATAATATGTTTCAACGGGAAAACTAACGGAAATTCTAACATTCGAAAATGAATATGACAATGGGAAATATATTACTTATAAAATACTTTTCGATTGGCAACTTACTTTGAAATTATATTGTCTGAAAGGGGTTTGTACACTTTTTAATTAGAATAAAGGAGACTGGAGCTAAAAATAAAGCTGTTTTAATGATCAATGTGTTTTGTGTCAAAAGAAATAATATTTAAGAAACTTTGATTGTTTAATTTATTTATTGATGTATTCTTTTGAAAAATAACTATAAATAGTTCGTTTGCTATAAGTAAACTATTTCTAAACAATAAGTAGATTTTAGGAAATGTTAATACTTTTTAAAGCTTCAAAGCTTATAATTCTTATCTGAAAATTTTCTACACACATGCATGAATATCAAGTCAATATCTATACATATACATTTTATTCCTAAATTTATTGAAAACAAATCTAAACCCTCCACATCCCCTTGTTTGATAAATTTAAACAGCTGAATCAAATCTCACCTAACCCTTCTCTCTTCCAGAGTATACATATTCAAATTTCTTAATCTATCTTCATAATTTATGCCTGAAAATCCGTGAACCATTTTAGTAGCCCTTTGCTGAATTTTCTCTAACAATTCAATGTCTTTTTTAAGATATGGTGACCAGAACTGTACAGCATACTCTAGATGTGGCCTTACCAAACCACTGTACAATGGCAAATATGTCAAAGTATTCGAGATATAACTTTCCGTGTCCCTGAACAGGGGAGGCCTCCGTGGCCGAGTGGATTAGGCGTCAGCTGGGAATTCAAGGATCCCCGGTTCAAAACCTTGCGATGGACTAGACTAAAGAATAGTAAAAAGTAAGTGATATTGCGATCGGAGGGTTGTCAACTTCGCTACCAAAATACTAGAATGTCGTCCAGAACATCCACAAAAAATAACGGCGTGTATACGGGTCTGGTGCACGATACATCTGATCGGGGTCCAAAGTCCCGACGTCTATTGAAGGCGTTGGGTGCCAGCTCAGGTGTTGTCCTCGTCATCTGACCATGGTTAAAAAATACGACGCATCGTTCCCGGGTCTCTCCTTTGAGATAGGCCCCGAACCGTCGCCAATAGCCCACTGTGCAGCTCTAGTGTGACGTTAAATTAACCAAACCAAACCAAACCCTGAACAGGGGGACCTGTTCTTTTTAAAATTCGTTCCTTTTAAGAAACTGTTCTTTAAAAAGAACGTAAGTACGTCATTCCCCCCCTCCTCCCCCTCCTTAAAGGGTAGTGTATGATAAGATTAAGGAGTGTCAACAGAGATGGACGATGAACTGCGTAGAGTAAGAGGAAGATCGTCTCGTTGATAGTCCTCCCCAGGGTGTGTGACCCAGAAATTTCGATTGCTCGGGAATTCTTGCACACTTTGCAGAAACCGCGAAAAACAGTGAAAGTGGGCATTGTGCGAAGACAGACGGGAGGGACACGTGCGAACAAACAAAAGTGGCGAAACGTCTGGAAGAGTTCGTCACAATTACGCGATATAATGACAATTATCTAGTAATGCATCAACGTGATGAGGAACACATAACGCAGGTTGATGGGGAAATCGATTTTTTCTCAGCATTTTAGGTATGGAATAGACGTGAGAGTCTTGACACACACACACACGTGGATAAGTCTTTACAATCGGAATAGTGGGGGAGGAGGGAGCATGTACGATAAGTTTGTGTTACACAAACAAAACTTCTGCTAATAATTGGTCTTCGAGTTTCAATGCGAATTAAAATAAAGATCTAAAATTTGGGATGGAATTTGTATTGACATGATATCGTCACGTTCATTTAGGGGAGGAATAAGGTCCATTGCTCAGTTAATGACCCCCCCCCCCCCCCATTAAAACTCTATACCTACGTACCTGCCTCTTGTTTTTTAAAAATTCCAAATTCAGAAGTGAATTGATTTAATTACGTTTCCAAGCACCTTTCACTCCAACTGCTGATTGCTATTCATAGGAGCTACATGGTTTCAGAGGTGGCGCTACTGGGGGTGCTGGGGGGGGGGCTGTAGCCCCCCTGTCGGGCAAGGCAAGCCCCCCCGTCGGGCAAAATTATGAAGTTCGTCGGGGGAAAAGTGTTAGTTAAGACCAAATATTTTTAAAACATTAGATCAAATGTAATTTTTTTTAATGAAATGGATATAGGTCATAATTCCGACAGATAAAATCCCGACACACCGAAATCTCGACACCAAAGGTCTATCGTGGCCGAATGTTTAGAGACTCGAACCGTTAAGGAAGAGTTTGATACTGAACATTTTGGGAAGCGACATACAGCGATTTGGTTATCAGAGAGTTGTCAAATTCGTTCCTTTCGCAACCAAAAAATATTGCCCATGTATAAGGGATTGGTGTACCTTAAATCTGATCGTGATCCAATGTCCTGATGCCTATTGAAATTGCGTCGGGTACCAGATTAGATGTTGAACTCGTCATCTGACCATGGTTCCGGAATACTGGGCAGTGTTCCTGGGTCTTTCTTTCAAAATGATCCCGAATCGTAATTAAAACATATATTACATCTAAATAAATTTCTTTGACGTTAATTTATTACTTTATTAATAAGTCAACTTATTTTATAGAGGATTGTATAGCTTGGGTTTTATTTTATTGTATAAAAAAAGCATTCTTGACTGTATAGACCAGTAGGGTCGTTCGGCACGTTAGCAAAACTAATATAATTTTTTAGTAGACATATTTAGAAAATAAAATTTAGGAAAATTGGAGACCAAAATCACATTCGCTTGTGTCACAAAAATTCATTGAAAGGCCATTGAATACGGGGACGGCCTAAGAATATTTTTAGCCAAAGTAGGCATAATTTTGCCGCCGATCTTCCTTTTACACAAAATAATATTTTGTAGATAATCTGGCAGCTTATTTTTTCAATGCTTTAAATCATACCCTTAAAAATAACATAATGGCTGAACATTACGGTAAGAAATTAATATGTAAACTTAACATTATCTATGCAATGTACAAATGTGTAAAAATTTTAAATAGTCATCAGTAAAGTACAAACATTGTGTACTACAATTTGGTGCCCTCCTTAGTCTGGCGGGACTAAGCGGTCGCTTGGACCCATTGGACCACCAGATAAAGTTAAGCCGCCCCCCTTGTAAAAACTATTCCCGGGCCATCCCGCAGGCAAACGGTTTCCAGTTCTTTGTCAAGGTCCAGGAGAAAAGTGAAAGTTTTTCGCACACCGCAATACTCTTTTCTTTGTAATCTAGGGGATCAAAAAGGAACCCCACCATACTTCTTTTTTTATTGGTGGATGACACGTTTTGGAGAGTAGAGTGACCCCCAGGCCATGGAGTGGACCCTAGGGGAGCGATAACCTGACCAAGACGCTTCTCCAAATATATTGCTTCGTCTCTGCCATTGTTCGATCACAACTCGTTCCATTGCGCGGGAAATGCAATTAGGCTCGTCCCCAACAAAACATACAAATACAAATACAAATAATGTCGACCAACTACAGGCTCTGGGCCCAGCAAGGTTGGTCCTGTCAATCCATCATCCTCACGATTCCCCAATGCCGATCCAATTGTTTTTTAAAACCACTCACCCCTGAAGAATTAACAACATACTCAGGCAAACCATTCCATTTGTCAATAACCCTATTAAAAAAATAATGCTTTCTAACATCCCGATTAAGCTGTGACTTGTATAATTTAAATCCATGACCTCTAGTCACATTGGCAATATTAAATTCCAATCCCGCCACATCACCCAATTTTATAAATTTGAATAACTGAATAAGATCCCCTCTAATCCTTCTCTCCTCGAGTGTATACATATTTAGAGTTCTAAGCCTTTCTTCATAATTCATTCCTGAAGTACCCTGAATCATTTTTGTAGCTCTATGTTGAACCCGTTCTAATAAATCAATATCCTTTTTCAGATAAGGTGACCAGAATTGTACTGCGTACTCTAGATGGGGCCTAGCCAAACTCCTATATAGTGGTAAAATTACGTCCTTAGATTTAGATGATACATTTCTTTTAATAAATCCCAGCATTCTATTCGCCTTCTTACTGGCTGTCCCACAATGGTGTCCCCATTTAAAATCCCTACTTACCGAAACGCCAAGATCACTAACAATGTCACTGGCACTAATCTCAGAACTTTGCAGATAATAAGAAGCCTTTTTATTTTTAAATCCCATGTGCAAGACCTGACATTTTTTAATATTAAATGACATACCCCAACAAACAGCCCATTCGGAAATTTTAGTTAAATCGACCTGCAATTGCTCTACCTGTTCTATGCTATTTACGGTGCCCATGATTTTTAAGTCATCTGCAAAGATGCTAACTCTACTTGTAACGTTCTTACTAATATCATCAATAAAAATAATGAACAACAATGGCCCCAATACAGAACCCTGTGGAACTCCGCTTTTGACTTCAACCCATGTTGAAGATGTCCACCCCTCACTTTCTGAGTGGTGTGGACCTTTGTCCGTGTCAAAAAATTATCCCTCCAGTGCATTTTTTGCATATTATAGCGTAAACGAACATTTATCTTCGTGTATGTTAAATTTTTATAAGTCTAACTATAAAGTTTTTTCATTCACATCTTTTTTTTAATTCTGCATATCTACTATATTGAAGTAAGTAAACTTTTCTATTTTCTTATAACGAGGAAACAAAATAAAACAGCAAGGTTGTATTTGTGATGGGATAAAAAAATCTATCGTGATCAGGTTTTGCTAGTTACAATGACCGTCCCTTATTGGTATAATGGTAATTATTTCAATGAACTGTCCCAATTTCTAGTTCCGATCAAATGTGGTGTTTTTTTGTACTTTGTATTTAATTTTTATAACTACCAACTAAAGTTATTGTATTAAGTAAAATAAAAATAATTAATTGAATATCTTGTTTGTGAAATTAGGTATGTAAGGTTTGAGTATTTTATCTGCAGAAGGTTTCAAAAAAATATTTTATTTTGGGTGAATTATATATTTTGTTATTTTTTTTCTCGATAAAATCTAAAAAAAGTCAAACCAAATTTAAATTAACTGTATTAAGTTTAATTCTTAATTAAATGAACTTTATATGTGTATATGTATATATCAGTAAGAATTTTGAAAAACTTTGCATTACAAAAGTCATACATACTTTAAAATATTTTATTTCCTAAATGTAAATATTATACTTTATTAGTAATTTTTTACTAAGCATAATTATTACTACAGAGGATTATTTAACAGACTCATTAATTACAATTAAATATAAATTTAATTATAATTTTTATATAAAAAAATTTTAGTAATAAAAAAAAATTCCAAAATACTGCAGGTTTTTTTATTACAAAATAAAGCTTTTTTAAAACAAATAATCGTGCAATGCTTATAATTTTTTTTTTTGCAGTGCCATTAAGTTAATTTTAACACGCATCGTTTGACTGTGGTACGATTTGTACAGTTTTTGTAACAATTATCTGCTTTCCACAATGCTTTAAGTTTATGAAAATACGTAAAATAGCGAGATTGAGTACTTCTTGATTTTAGCCCATAATAATAATAACAATAAAAACTTATTACTAACAAATTTAAGATATTGATTAATACTAGATTTTTGAAGTAAAACGTCTTTAAAATCAACTACTTGGCGTATCTGGACAGAAAAACTATGTAACGCTTTTAGAGTGATCCTATCTGACACTTTACTACCAGACAAATATTACTATTTATTTAAATTAGTTCTCTCTCGTCCGATAGGAAATTAGGAGCCGATGCGTGTCTGCATCAGACGAAACAATTTGTCTTCCTTTTGCTTGAGATGTTTCTGTTGGCGGCCATTTCCTATTTCTTTATAATCTACTAAAATGACGTTTCACCTACAATAATTCTGGACGTGTTCCGATACAGTCACATTTGATTTTTTTTACGATAAAATAATTTTATAAGCACTATTTACGTAGAGGATATTAGCCCCCCTGTCGGGGAATGCTAGCTCCCCCGTCGGGCAATTCCTGGCGCCATCACTGCATGGTTTGTAAACTAGGCCGACGTGCTGTCCCTTACGGAAAGGCCAGATATGGGCCTATATCTGACCAGATCTGGCTTATATCAGAAATTGGCACTCTATATATGGCCAGATCTGGAAAATTCCAGATCTGGTGTTTTCAGATCTGGTTTTATCTGAAGAATTTACAACCAGATCTGGAAAATTCCAGATGTGGAGTTTTCAGATCTGGTTTTATCTGAAGAATTTACAACCAGATCTGGAGAATTCCAGATCTGGTGTTATCTGGTCTGACTTGATCTGAAACTTTATAGTACCAGATATAGTTCGAATGAGATATTATAGAGTACTTTTAAGTTTGTATTTATATAGGTATCGATGTAAATGAAATCAGATATATATTTCAAGCAAACATGATATTTAAATAATTTTCTTTAAAATAAAAATCTTCAATTTTTTTTTAAACTTTTTCCTTTATAATATAAATAATTAAAAAAATGAATTATTTAATATTTATACCAAAATAGTTAATTGTTTTGCAGATTTATGTATTTTGATAACCTTGATTAAATAACTGTGTGTTATTTGAAACTTGTGTGTTAAAAAGGTGGATTGTGTTTGTTTGGCAGAATTTATCATAAATTCCATTAAAATAATCTTTATTTTGCATACTTTTCACAATTTTTAAAAGTTTTTTGTAAATTATTTGAAAACTTCAATTTTTTTTCTGTTTAACCTTTAAATTTTGATAACGCGTTTCAAAACGCTCATCCAATATTGAATAAGTTAGTTATTTTATTAGTGTTTTAATGCATTATTTTCAGGCCCGGCACTTTTCATATGAAAAAATAAAATGTAAGTTGTGTAAATTTAGTTATTCAAAAATTTTCCTTATAAAAAAATAAGTAAATAAAAAAACAATCATAAAAGAATACAAAGTTAATTTTATATTCAGACTCTTTTCAAAGCAATATTTTAACACGTGAAAACAATATTTTCAGCTGCAAAAACACACGAGGTACGAAGTGGGCACGTGGTATGCAGAATGACTCAGACGGTTCAATCAAACTTACAGTTAAACAATCCTTTGGAGATAATTCTTTTTTATGACCGTTATGCATGAGGTAATGCTTTAATTTCGTTAATACTGTTCCATCTCAAATAATACGAGGGAGGTTTTCATTTGTTCAATATAAACGTTGTGATTATAGGGAATCGAAGCATTGATGTATTGCCTTTTTCACAATGTGGAAGTTTGAAGAGTGGGGTACCATTAGTTACAGGATCAACATTTCAGAAGGCATATAATCTACAAATAATACAATATTTTTAATAAAATATATTTTCAATGAATATTTATAGTGTAATGAATGTGTATAAGAAAAGACTATTAAATAGAAAAGATTTACTATTTGTAAAATATTTTTAACATAATGGCAACACAAGCATTTGTTTATATTACATTTTCTTCAAATCTTCCACGCACGTGTTGGTTATGCAGAGTTTATTTTATAAATATAATTGAAATATATATTCTTAATTTTTTTGAGAAAATTAACAGATGATTCTACGGTTTTTTAACATGAATCGTGTGGTGACAGATTTACTACAATTTGACGGTAAGTAAACATAAATATTAATTTTAGAAGTAGATTTTTTTATCGTTATTTTAAACATATATAAATTTAATTGTATAAAAACTTTTTTTTTCAAATGTAGTAGATTATAATATGTCTTTACCCTGCAGTTTTTGTGTTTCTGATTGTTATTTACGATTTACTAAAATTTTCAATGACTATTTGAACTTTTTTGAATTATTGTTATAAAGACGTGTAGATTTATTAGTCTTAAATTATAATTTATGTAAAAGTTAAAAATTGGTCATTGTAGTATTTAACCATGTAAAGTTTTGTTTCTCGTCAAAACATACAAGTACAAATATTGAATATATTTGTTATCCCCCAATGAATATCTAACTTCTTAAAATCCTTTACTCCTGTATAATTAATAATATTCACTGGCAAGTTGTTACACTTGTCTATTACCCTATTATAGAAATAGTGTGATAACTGATTAAAATGTGATTTGTTTAATTTAAACTCATAATAAATTTGAACAGTTGAATTATATCTCCTCTAACCATTCTCTCTTTGAGAGTATACATATTCAAATTTCTTAACATATTTTCAAAATCCATGTTTGAAAACCTTGGAATGAAATTGAAATGTCCAATGCAGGATGATAGGAGGTCCATTGCCTACTAGGGGATAATATTGGAAGAAAAATTTACTACAAATTACCATACCATATGCAAGTTTCAGTTTTATGTATTTAAACTAAAGAAAAAAGTAGTGGTATCTTTACCGTTTGTAGAGGGACAGTTGTCACAAGTACTCAAAGGTGCAAAAATAAGTTTGTTTTAAAGGATTCTTAGAAATATATTTTCATTGGTTTAACTGTACTGAATCAAAAGAATAATTCCAGTAAGAAAAAGATTAAAAGTTTTCTGAAATGTGTAATTTTATATGGTTTTAAATTTACACGTCGATATTTGAACATTTTATTAAATGTTTTAAATGTCTTCGTGTTGGTTATGGTAGAGAAGTTTGGATATTGGGGCAACAGTAGAATGTACAATAAATGTCATCGTTATCTTACAAGTGTATTATCTGAAAAAATGTATTTATTTTTCAGTCATTGCTTTTTTTTTAGATTTTAACATTTCAGACTTCATTATATATATATTTTATAGTTTACTGTTGAGGAATATTAAAATGTTTTAAATATAAATAATTGAAAACTTGATTAAAATGCAATTAACGATCCCCTTTTTCAACTTTTCGGAAAAAGTTATAGTCACAGTGCCAAGATGTTCTTATTGACAAGATGATATGGTTTAGTCGACAATCAAATAACTCCCTTTTGTCCTGCAGGGTTGCCCAAAAGGGTAACCAGGTTCGTATTGACCAATGCCTCTAAACTGAAAACTTGTTGATGCACTGTAATTCAGAATATATTTTTGTTACGAATGTCTTGATTTACCGTTGTCCTCAATGGAATGCCAATACATAGCTAAAAGCAGTATCACTGTCAAATATGCAGTGGTTGTTATTCAAATTGCTAACACCATTTAATTTTTATTTGAACATAACTTTATGAATTATAAAATGAAATGACAAATTTTGGCATTTCATTATTTCCAAACCAGTTCTTGTACATTTCTTTGACACTATAATATTATTAAATCCCTGATGTCGAGTCAATAGTACTGCAAAAGTTCTACCTAAAACTATAACTTGTCATTTTTATTCAAAATACTTAAATTTGGATATGAAATATATTTGCATTAATTGGGAAAATGTCTACTAAAATTATGGTACAGATGTAGTATAGGACATTTGGCGCGCATGTTTTTTTTTGGCGTGTTTTATATGGGCGATAAATTTATTGTATGGAAACCCCACCTGGCATTGTTGGTATATTCCGATTCTTGTGTCGACTTTCAATCTGGCAACCTTATGACGTCATCGTGCTGCGTAATCGATTTTGTGCGTTCCCAGAACTATGTTTAAAGACAATTTTTCGTCGCTAAAAAAACCCTCGCCAAATGTCCTATACTACATCTGTTCCAAAATTATTAATTGGACATTTCCTGAATCTACAAATATTTTCCAAAAAAATCAATGTTAACAAATATAAATCCTAAATAGATTTATAACAGAAATAAAGTTTTGGTTGTATTTTTACTGTTTGGTACCTGTTTACGAAATGTAAGTTCAGAATGAAATGTCTGAAATAGTATTAATTGTTTAAAATATTTTTGTTAAAATTCCTTCATTAAACTTATCCTAACATTCATAAAAAATGTCCTTGTCAACTTTTTATTTAAATTTTATATATATAATTTGTGCAAGCCTTACTTTACTTTAAGCAGTTAATGAGCAACCTAAAAAGACTTAAAGTAGATTAATCAAATAACTTTTATTTCAATTTCTGTATAAATACCTTATAACGCCAAATAATTTGTTATTAAATTAACTTTTGCGTAAAACATTTGTGAAGGGATCTCTGATTGTGCTCGTTACATTTATTTCTAATATATATATTATTTTAGTTACCTATATATTTTTCTATTTTATAGACTGTGAAAACAGCTCTATCCAGGAAAAGGCTGGAATAAAGGTTGTAAAGGTCTTATTTAGGCAAAAAAGCTGTTATGAGACGATTTCGTAATTACATCCAAGTGAAAGGTTAGTAACATGTTTTTTTTTTTTTTTACAAGTTGTAATTAAACCACAAAAGCTATTTCAAATCCTTATATGCTTAACATTTAAAAATATTTAAGTGGAAAATTAATGCAATTCCGTGCTATATAGGAATCATAAATCTATATATAAATGCGAAAAACCACATTAATTCATTTATCACTTTCTCCAACTTCCCGTCTACCTATGGAGAAAAAATTTAGCAAAGTTGTTCCTCGTACCTTAAATATTAAAAGTAAGCTATTTTTGTTCCGATCGATCGTATTTAAGGGGGAGTAAAACCCCTTTTTCGATGTTAAAGCGACGTTAGTGTGGATATTTATAGATCCAAAAGACATAGTGCTGAAATTTAGACACAGATTCATCTTGGGCCGTAGGGGTGCACTAAGAAAGGATTTTTTAAAATTCGAACTCGAACTGCCATTATAACAATTTTTTAAAAACCTTTCCATACAATTACATGGAGAAGATTTTTCAAGATAGAAACAATGGAAAATTTTAATATTATGTAAACTATGAGGAGCATTCTGATTGGCTGGAAAACTTGAGATGTCGCCAAATAAATAAAAATTTCATCTTTTTTATAATAGTTATTAATAGTAGTCATCTTTAAATTTCTGGGATGTTACTAATGGTTACAATATGGACATTGATCAACGGGAGTATCATATGTATAGCCAACTTCTTTATAATATCAATCTTTCCAGTTCGTGCGGGACCTTGCTAATAAAATTTCATTACAAATTGTTACTTTTAATACTTTATTTGGTTTTCCCGTGATGGGTGACAAATTAAGAATTTTATTTATTTCACTTATAAATATTGTATTTGTATCTATTTTGTAATTTATTTATTTCATGTGCGTAGAACTGGTATTTCAGCTAGTAATTTATATATGCGAATTTAAATTTTATCAATGACACAATGTATTATTGACAATTACACAATGTATTAATGACAATGTATTATTTATTTAAACAAAAAAGTACCTTTTGCATTTCCTTAACAAACTGTAATTAAACAATAACAGGTATTTCATATCCTTAAATGTTTAATATTTTAAGTTAATTCATATTATATGAATCAGTGCTATGATTTTGACTCTTTAATTTAGATTTTTGTAAAGAATTAATTAAAAAATTAATCTAATAACAGGTTATAGAAATTACAATAGCATTTATTGTAATATTTATTTTAAACAAAAAAATGAGCATTTAATTCCATTTTTACTATAAACTATTACTCCTATTATAGTTAAAACTTTTTATATTAATTTATTTTGTACTAAAACAAATTCGTTTATTTTTTGTATGTTTAGGTCTGTGAACATTATTTTACCCAAAGATGCAATCTTGAGAGATAAAGTGGCTTTTTAGAATTTTGTTGGCTGCCCTAGCTACATGTCTAAAGCAACAGTATCAACAAGGCCATGTCCTGCAGAGAAGATTGCAAAGGCTTATAAAACATCAGTATGTGCTATATAGGAAAGCCTATGAAAGTACAATAACTATGACAAGAAAATAACTTTACAATAATTCTTGAACTTACCTTTTTCTTCTTGAGTATGTGGATATTGATTTTTCATGGATGACAAAGTATATGGAAGACTATGTTCATTTTTACCATTTACATTTCACTCTCACTTGCACATGTCATTTTTTAATTCATACTTTTTGATAAAGGTCTTTATTCTGCGGCATTTAAAAAAAAAATATAAGAGTTTAAAGTTTGGAAAACTTAAATTTTCTTGTAAAATAACAATGATTTGTTAAATATTCTAATGAATTGATTAATAATACAAAATAGAATATTTTAGATGATATAAAGAGGGGGGGGGGGGATAAATTAAATGTTATTTGTTTTTGTCAATATTAATTAATCAATAAACCTTTTCTTTTCAATTGCTCTCTTTTATATTCTATTTATACAAATAATATTGTGTATTAATAAATGACTTAGTTATTTACTAATTCGATGATTCCTCATTATATTTGTTCATATTTTTAAAAATAAAAATCTTTGTAATTTAACAGCTGGCATTAGCAATATTCTATTTTCTGAATTCGCACTTTTGATATGTATTGAAGTTATTTTGATGAATCATTAGCCACTTTTTTTATTTTAATATACAAATTGATTTTTTAAATGTTCAGTTATATATTTATTTTACTATTAACATTGAAATATTGGTGATATACATAACACAATGCGATTGTGTTATGTATATCACCACATTTGCATGTCAGACAAATATATCGAAGAATTTAAAGTTGAATTAATTTATCATTATATAACTTTGAATATTGATATATACACAGTTTAGGAATATAAATAAAAAATTATTTGTATAGATCCATGTATAACCAGATCTGTGTTGTTAATATATATAACTAGATGTGGTTCCATACAAATCCAGATCTGTGTTGTTAATATATATAACTAGATGTGGTTCCATACAAATCCAGATCTGTATCCATATATTATAACCATAACTGCTGGTCAATATATAACCAGATCTGAATCCAGATATGACCAGATCAGAATCCATATATATAACCAGATCTGGTTGCAGATATAGCCAGATCTGAATCCATATAAACCAGATATGACCAGATCAGAATCCATATAAAACCAGATATGGCCAGATCAGAATCCATATAAGACCAGATATTGCCAGATCTGAATCCATATAAAACCAGATCTGCTGGTTCCATATATAACCAGATCTGAATCCATATATAGCCAGATCTGGTTGCAGATATAGCCAGATCTGAATCCATATAAATAAACCAGATATGGCCAGATCAGAATCCATATAAAACCAGATCTGGTTCCAGATATGGCCAGATCAGAATCCATATAAAACCAGATATGGCCAGATCAGAATCCATATAAAACCAGATTTGGTTCCAGATATGGCCAGATCAGAATCCAGATATGGCCAGATCTGAATCCATATAAAACCAGATATGGTTCCAAATATAGCCAGATCAGAATCCATATAAAACCAGATATGGCCAGATCTGAATCCATATAAAACCAGATCTGGTTCCAGATAATGCCAGATCTGAAAACGGGCCAATTTCTGATATACCCAGATCTAGATCTGGGTTTGTATCTGGCCAGTTCTGGACAAACCAAGATATGGCCAGATCTGAAATTGGGCCAATTTCAGATCTGGCCAGATATAAAAATTTCCGTAAGGGGTTCAGCAGCTTGCAAAAGAAAATTTGTATGACTCGCGGAAACTTAGATTAATATTCATCTTTACACCTATTTTTTTTTAAATAATTATCCACCCTAAACGTAAAAAGAATTCTCTAAAGAATACCTCTTTAAAAAGAACAGTACAAAGAACGTAACTGTTCCATAAAACGAACATAAATATCAAACACGCATGTTCCTCAAATGCAAAGAGTTAACTACTGACCACTTGTGGTCGCAAATAAATAAAAATTCAGCAATCGAAAGGAAAATGCCATGCATATAATGAAATCACGTTTTTTTTTCTCTTAACTTTAACTAGTTAAAATTCACGACTACCCGTTAGAATAGGGTCTGGACACACTAATATATTGCTTGAACATAATGTTGGTAGCGTTCTTGGAGTTCTTTCGAGATAGACACCGATCCATTATCAATATTACATTATACAGCTCTAGTGCAACGTTCATTCACTCAATCAACTATTTTCGTTATATTTATAATCGAATAATAAAATCTTTTCCCAGCGTCTCAGATCAAAATCATGAACCTCAAAGGGTAATGAAATGTATAATGATTGGTTTCCAGAATGATAACATGTCTGCACAATGTGTTGAATAAATGAGAATAGGCGCTTTGACCCCGGAATTGTTTTTGAAAACAACATCACATTTAATAAAAATAATCTGTGCTTTGGACACGTTTCTTCTATAAATTGGAATCGCGCCATAATATCAAAAATCACAACGAATTTTAATGACGCTGACCTTCAGCGAGTTTTTTTTTTACGGTTTCTTTTATTTAGTAAGGGTCGTTACGCGTATCTTATCTGGACATCGACAACATTTGAGAAAATTTGCGATGAATGACTAGCAACACTTTGACGTCACTCAAAATGGGGTTTGCAAGTTGGCGCTATTCTCTACGTTAAAATTATTTATAATTTGAAGTGAAATTGTAATTCTACGGAGAATAACATGTATATTTTCCCACACTAGAAAATTATATATTTTAATTCTTTTTTGCTGCTGTGAGCACTGAGCTAAATAAGAATTGGAGAGAAGACTCCCACCCATTGGAGGAGAATAGGACTTTACCGTGGTTCCTCTCCGCCTTGGCGTTCGAACCATTGCATTCTAATGTTATTCGTTGCATTAGCATTATTAGATATACATAATATATTTTCAAACATAATTATCCTTCTATAAGTTATTTTAAAATACAAATACAAATATTGACGACCAACAACAAGGTTGGTCCATCTAGTACCTCTTAACTATCCCCCCATGCATATCTAACTTCTTCTTAAAATCCGTTACTCCTTTACAATTAACAATATTCACTGGCAAGTTGTTCCATTTGTCTATTACCCTATTATAGAAATAGTGTTTTCTCCATTCCCGATTAAAATGGGATTTGTTTAACTTAAATCCATGACCTCTCGTTCTATCACTCATATTAAAATCTAAACCCTCCACATCTCCTTGTTAGATAAATTTGAATAGTTGAATCAAATCTCCCCTAACCCTTCTTTCTTCCAGAGTATACATATTCAAATTTCTTAATCTATCTTCATAATTCATGCCTGAAAACCCTTGAACCATTTTAGTAGCCCTGTGCTGAATTTTCTCCAACAATTCAATGTCTTTTTTAAGATATGGTGACCAGAACTGTACAGCATACTCAAGATGTGGCCTTACTAAACCTCCGTACAATGGCAAGATAATATCCTTAGATTTTCATGAAACACTTTTTCTGATGTACCCCAACATTCTATTAGCTTTTTTGCTAGCCACTGTACATTGATGACTCATTTTAAAATCCTCATTTAACACACCCAGATCACTTACAATCTCACTATTTTTGATTTCTGCACCCTGTAAAACATATGCAGCCTTACTATTTTTGATACCCATGTACAACACTTGGCATTTACTGATATTAAAAGACATACCCCATTTAACAGCCCATTCTGATATTTTTGTTAAATCACCTTGTAATTGCTCTATTTGTTCCCCAGACGAACAAATCTTTACGAAAATTTCTTTTTACCGCTTATCCTTATAACGCACCTTTAGTTTACCCTTCAGTTCTTATTTGTCTCGGTGGCTGTGAGTTCTTTTGACTCCAAATAATGAAAGAAAACTAAACATAAAATTAATTTTATTAAACATAAAGAAAACAAAATTAAACATGCAAGCTGAAGATATGTTACATGTATGAAAAAGTTTAAGTGCACAAATCACTGAACTCTAACTATAATTTACGGAAAGTTCAAACCGGTTTCTTTTATGGGCGCGGTGGAAGCTAATTGAAAGTAGCCATAATGTATCCAAAATGTATATTTTTAAATATTTTATATGGTGTTTTTAATGCCGTTACATTGCAGAAATGTTTAACGAGTATATTTATTATGTTTTCTTCTTTTCTACTTATAGATTTAATTTTTATATTGCCAAAAATATAGTTTTTGTTATTGCTTCGACGAGGACTTCCAATTGACTTTCTATTTTAAATTTAAATGTATTCAAAATGAGTTTCAAAGGATTTTTTTTAAAAACTCAAAAGCAATATATGTCGAGTTTTTTTAGCAAGAAAGTATACGAAATCCTTCAATTCCCCTTGTTAATCCTTCAATTGGCTTCAAGTCCCCAATTGATTGTGCCCAATACAGAAAATACATTAAAAGATTAGTGACACAAATCTCTATATACAATTAGATTGGACGTCAAAAAGTACTTGAGCTGAATTAATAACAATATTATAATTGTGGAAAACTACCGCGTATTTACCATTTATTCGAGTGGTAGATTTTCGCAGACTTTCTCTTTATATCACTGATACAATGTATTTTTTTTACATGAAACGAGCAAAATATTTATTTTTAACTCGAAAAAATACTTAATCCAATTACTTTTCTACCAATTTAAACTGTTTTTAATGTACTTTATGGGCATTCAAGGTTTATTAAAATACCAGCTATTTGGCTCAGCGTTGCTGGAGAACATTTTAAGGCATATACATTTATAAAAAAAATTCGAGTGACCTCCGTCGGGATACGAACCTGCGAACTACTGTTACAAAGTCCTACGAGTAACTGACTAAGCTACAAAGACACGTTCTAGTAAGGTCTTAAAAATATTTGTTTAAAGATGTTTATGCAATATTTCTAAGCTTGTAAAAATCATTTAAAAGACTGAATGGAATTTTACAAATTTGAGCCTCAGCTGGACATCTTGAGGATGAAAAGTACTCTTATATATGTGTACAGCCTTTTATACGCATAGGAAGTAGGTGTTTTCCATCAACAGACAGACATTTTCTTTTCCTATTATATGTTTGAACACGAATGGTACAAGGCATATAACAACTTATATCTATAGTCTATAACAGTGGTTCCCAAACTATTTTGGTTGTGGAACCCCAAAATTTGTTGCCAATGATCGCGGAACCCTGAATATTTTTTAATCAACGACTTTTTTCAAAATATAATATCTGATATTATATGAAACAAGTATTATTTTGATATTTCAAATTTTATTTAATTAATCAAAACTAAAAAAAAAAAATTCATCATAGAAATAATTAATAAAAATACAAAACATAAACTAAAATAAATGGAAAATCTTTATTGTGAAGAATGCACCTGCTTCTTTGATTCCATGATTCTCTTAAAATTTGGCGTTAGGTTTGATAACTGAACTCGCATATCTGGTGCAGGCAGCATAAAATCTGTTACGATATTTGGTTTTTGTCGCAACATATTTTGAAAACCCAGATTCACACAAATAAGTGGTTGCAAACGGCAATAGAATTCGAATAGCCTGTTTTGCTAAATTTGGATATTCATCGAATACACCAGAATATTGTTAATGAAACTGTTCTAAATTTGGCTTCTAATTGTGTATCCGAACTCAATGCAATCAAATTTTCATAATCCATGGAATGGTAAACTTTCCGAGGAAAATGTGAATATATTAAACACCATTCTTATTTTTTTTTAATCAAATAAGATTTGTCACGCGGAACCCCTAAATTTTTTCGTGGAACCCCAGGGTTCCACGGAACCCACTTTGGGAACCACTGGTCTATAACAAAGCATACAATATTGTAGAAAGATGTAAAGAATTTTTAAAGAGGAAGAAACAAAAAAATATTGTTGATATTAAAAAAAAGTTAGTGTAAGAAAATACTCATTTTTATAATAAAATGCATATTTTTCTGGATAATTAGACATTTGAATTTTTTTTTAATTCAGAAATAATAGTTTAAACAAAATTAATAATTCAAAAATAATATAAATAAAAATTTAAAATAATAATAATCAGCAAATGCCCTCGAACAGTTAAAAAAAAAAACGTAAACTAGTTTTATTAACCTCTTGTATGTAAACCCATCTTGTATGTATTGTGTCTGTTACCAATCGAGCTAGTAGAGCTCGTTCGGGATTATGGTATGGCAATTTTGGCGAAAGTAGAACCTAATCAGCTGGCCGAAAGTAGAATAACAAGTAAAGTAGAATAACAAGACAGTAGAATAATAAGACAGTAGAATAACAGGTCTGCCAAACGAGGCCATATAAGCTAGATGCTATAAAACATGGTATGGAAACCATAAATTATTTTAAACAAGGATTCTCAAATTTTAAATTTGTTCTCTAAATTTATTTCATAATTAAAGAGTAATTGACTAATTTTAAAAATGGTTAATGACCGCATGTTTGTTAAAAATATTGGTAATGATTTTTTGAAAAATCAATGATAACTGTTGCTGTTTCGATATTTTTCTACCAACGTATTCCTGTTTACTTGAATAAAAATAATAAGGTTCTTTTAAAAGGGGGGGGGGGGGGGAATGGAAGGTTTAAAAAAAATTGGAGGGGCATTGGTTTATTGTGGGAGGGGAGGATTCCTCCCCCTATGTGCGGGACGAAAAAGATACCTAAAGAAATCCGTTTCTCAGTTATTGACCTCTCCCCCCCTCCCATGAATAATCTATACATACGTGCCTGTTTCTGAGAGTGATATGACATAACATACTCATAATTTCCTCTATGCTAATTCCAGCTATCTACTCCTCAGTTTATTTATACATAGCAAAAATCCTTTGAGATATCCAATATCTTAAGTGTTAAGCTCTTTGGAATCGAGCCATTCTTCTCGTCTACACTTCTGAGATATCCACCGAGATTGAGATGTGCAAATCGGAGTCGCTATCTCGAAGCCCCAGATCCACCCACAATCTTCCCCATTCATGAGATTCCCCGAGCCCCGAGGGCCAAAGTCCAACGTCCCGAACCTCCTCACTTCTGGACCCACCTAAAGACTAAACAGCGGAATCTCGTTTGCGTATTGACCTTATCCCTGCTGTTAAGTAATAATTGAATAAGATATTCTTCATGAAAGGGACAGGTGATAAAAGAGAGTGTCATAGATATGTGTAGAAATTGAACGGACTGTTCTTTTTTACCTGTTATATTAGCTAAAGGGGGGACTGTATGTTTATGGTCAGTTTACAGAAAAAAAAGTTAGCATGAAATGTTTCTCAAAATTGTAAAATTGCAAGTTTTATGCAGGGAAACGGCAGTAGAACTATTAAATTAAAGGTTTTCGTTTTAAAATCCTTCACAAAACTTGCAAAAAAAAAACTTTAAATACCATATTAAAACCTTCAATTTTTAACGTACTGAAAACTTTAAAAAAAAACTTTAAATACCATATTAAAACCTTCAATTTTTAACGTACTGAAATTTTTAAAGGGATAATACAGATTTTTTGAAGGTTTTATGTATAAAAATTAAAACTTAATTTTTTTTTTTTTTTATAAAAACTGCAATTTTTAATTTTCTTTACAAACCATCAAAAAACATTCACTTTAACAATGTTGATGAAGATTTTATTTTGATTTGTTTTTCTGGATTTATACTAACTTTCCGCACTAAATTGTTGTATGTAAACAATTGGCGACGACATAGGATCTGTCCCGAAGGAGAAAGGTTAGAGAATGCTGTCTCGTAATTTTGAATCAGCTTTAGATGACGAAAACTCACAGTAATAATAAAATCGGCATAAAAACCTCCATCAAAATTATGAAACCGAAAGTTTTTGGCAGGTTTTATAAATTAGTTTGAAACAAAAACTGCAGTTTTTTGGAAGTTTTTAAATTTTTCTAAATACTACCTGTAAAAAAATCCCCCCTCATTGATTTTTCCCCCTTCATGTTTTATAAAAGAATTTGAAAAGTAAATCATTCAAAACTTTATTTTGTTAAAGTTTTTAATTTGCCTGCATAAAATGTTCAATTTTCCATCTTTGATGAAGGTTTTCTCCTGATATTTATTTTGGGCTAGGCAGCACCGAAACCAGCCCTCTAAACTTTAACATCCTAATCAATGCCATGACATTTGAGCCATGGCAGAGTTTTTAATGTGCACCAGTTTTACACGGTTTTAGTCTTCGGTTGGCAATTCAGAGTCTGATGGATTCCTATAGGTTTGTGAGGTGGGGGGAGCTCTTTATCCTAACGCCGTCCGAGTCATGAAAAAAAATACAATCCCAATAATAAAATAAAAATGCTGAAAAGATGAATTTATATAACAATTATTTAAAAAGGAATAAAAAATAGAGAGAGAGAGAGAAAATAACTGTTCCATAAAAATAACGTAAATATCACATGCTTAGAATTGTCCGTACAAATACTATCTCTTGGCGAAATTATTGCGCCATTTTTCGACGTTTGGCGATCTGTGGCTCCTGATAACCCTGTAGTTTATTTGGAAACAACCTAATAGTAAACAGAGATCGCTGCCCTATAAAGAAAGACTGCATCCCACACAGGAGACATTGATTATTTTGTTGCCTCACGTTTTATCATGAAGTTCACGGTGTTTGCTATGATCGTGTGTTTGTTTGGGATTACGACCCATGCGAGGACCATCAAGGTAAGCAGACAATTTCCGATTCTTAAAACTTATTCTTAAATGCAGGAGTTCATAGCTATATTCGCCTACCTTTATAATGGCAGGTCGGCTGCCAAGTGGTTTTAAGTCCAACAGCAGAGTTCCGAGATAATAGCTTTTACAATTTGCACCTCTTGGCTATACTGTTAAGAAATATGACATTCAACTCATTATTTGACAACCTGTTGAATTAGAACTCACACCACTTGGCAAACGATATATGGATGACTAAAAGCACAACGGTTGTATGTCCACTTTTGAAAATTTTCGGAAAACGCGAAAATAAGATTACAAACTTAATAGAAACCTAAGGGGATTTTTTTTAATACCTGGCACCACAAAATTTTTATTTGGAATTGACATGCAATGTTTGTACAAGAAAAAAAGAGCTCCAACTTTACGTTCATACCAATATCTCATTTTTGCCAAAAATGAACATACAGCCACAGTGCTTTTAGTCATCGATATCTAGCACTCTAGTAATAAATAATAATGTTAGTTTATTTTGTGATTTTTGGGACTTGCAACCACTTGGAAAGACAACTCGCCCATATTAATTTTAATAATTTGCATATTTTAAAGTCTAACTTAAGGTACACCTAAATTTCAGATTCTGCATGCCTGAATTTCGGGAAGAAAAAGTGTCCCATTTGTACAATTCTTAGTAGATGAATATATTTCAGTGATTAGTAGTACAATTATTATATTAGTGCGGTGATTAGTATATGCTAGTTAGAGGATTAGATAGTCTTTATAATTTTCTTTTACATGATTACTTATTACTTTGTAACTTCAATATTTTTCTCTTTAAATTTATTTTCACTTACAAACAACAATAAAACCATGTCGTTAATCCCTATTATATGCCTGACTAGATAATATTGCCACTTTGACTTAACTTTCATTATTGAAAGCTAAATAATTAGGTGTTTCACCAAAACAAAATTTGGTCTTTAAGAGAAATTCACAAGTTTGTTATTCCTGTGACATCAAAAACACAGCGACAACAAGTCTGCATTTGAGAAGTTTCAATAAATGCCCTGGGTGGCTCGTATGGCGATTTAACTCGATGTTTGCAAAAAAAGAGAGTAATGGCTAAATAAAAGATTTTTTCGGATAAAAAATTTCTGACGAGAAATCGGTGTTTCTATTTACTTCAAGAATTCATAAGATAAAAATTGTATTAAAAAAAATTAAGTAGTGTCTAGTCTTTGGACAAAATATCTTAGAAATAGGTAATACTGAGATAGTAATTGATTTTGGTATACACTTTTCTAGTGTTCATGAGACGTGACTGCAAGTTTAGCGTCGCAATCGAACATGAGAACCACAGAGAACTTACAATATTAGATTTCGGTTATGTTGTTTATTAATTATTCAAAAACTGTTTAAGCAATGTTCCTTAATGCTGGAAGGCAGCGTTTTTGGTACTATTAAGATTGAAATCTGTTTAGCATTTATATTTTTTTTCAAATGGAACAAAAATTTTGAAAAAAGATTTTTTAAAGTTTATAATGATAAAAAAAGGTGTCTGTCTGTGGATCGCAAAACGCTTACTTCCTCTTTGTATAAAAGGCTGGAAATTTATAAGTACTATTCATCCAGAAGATGTACACCTGAGGCTCAGATTTGAAAATTCCCTTTAGTTTTTTTAAAATTTATTTTAATAATTTTAGAAATATTGCATAAGAAAACGTTTTTTAAGAAACATTTCCACGAACTTCAGCTTTTGTACCTTAGAAGGTAGGGCACGGGACTTCGGGAAAATAGGTCGCGGTTTCGAGTCCTGACGGGAATCACTCAATATTTTTTTATGTATATGACTGAACGGATAACGTGGGGCCGAATAAGTACCGAATATGTGTCAATATATATGCAGTAGTTTTAGAATACACTACATATAAGGTGAATGTCATGGAATCAAAGTCGCCAGAAACGCTTTCGTGAATTATAATTTAAATTTTCACCATATACGGAAAGTTGTCGGAGAATGTGTCTGATTTTGTTGATAATACCTTGTGGGTTTGGATGCCCAGCGGTAAATTATTCGACTCATAATCGATAATCGGAGAATTGCGAGTTATTTCAACCGACGTGTATAAGAGACTGGTGCACGTTAAATTTAATCGTGCGGTCCAATGTCCTGACACTTATTATGTTTCTTTGAGTGCAATCTTATGTATTCTCTCGTCATCTAACCATAGTTCGAAAATGACGAAGTATTACTTGGCTATGTTAAGTTTCTTAAATGAGGACAGAAATAGGCAGCTGTAAAAGTTCCAAAGTATAATATCTTACTCTTGATGTTAACTTACAAATTGTTAAAAGAGTCGTGCTAAACGAAAAGTAGGTGTTTGGAATTACGTTAGATATATGTTTTATACTGCAATTTTTCTTGTTTAATTTTCTTATTTAGGAAATAGTTTATAATATATAAAATTTCGTATAACTTTAAAATAATTTTTTAGTATTCAAACAATGTAAATTTTATAGTGTTTATAAAACCTAAATACGATTATCTTTTTTAATATATAGATACACAGTCCATTAAATTTTAAAGTTTAATTTTATGCTACTGCAAAGTATTAAACATAACTAAATGCAATATTTACATATTATACAGTATTTATACATGAATTAATAATACAATATCTGTGAGGGGAAAATTTAAGACCAATGTCATAATTGACAGTTTTTAGAAAAATAGTTTCCAAGTTTAAGGCTCAGTCTTGTTGCAATATTACGGAAATCACGGAATTGTTTGATTTGAAGGGTTAGAGAAGGCCGGCGACATTGGTTTCTATTTCATTTAGAAGTTTAAAATTGATATATTTCAAATAATTTTGTAATGATAAAATTGATAATGGTTATTCTTGTTCCACGCCACAGTCCAAATTCTCCATTTCAGTTCAATAATAAATTTATTTATTAATATATTTTTAGTCCATGGTATTGTGTTTGAGATAAAAACAAAATTGTACCGTGTTGTTGTATTATGATGCATTTAACTTTTTTAAAATAAATAACTAATTACCTTTTGTTTATTTATCTCAGAGGAGCTCCGATGGCAGCCTGTGCACAGGATCAACTCCTTGTGGATGGGAAATATACCAACCAGGAACAAGAGCGAGTGATTTCTTTGTCAAGAGCCCGTAAGTTCGATTTTGAATGCGAAACTTCTTTATATGCCACATACTTTATTATTACCTACATCTTTTTACCTATATTATAACAGCTACATCGTATATTACTTAAACGAAGCAAGCTTTTTTTTTTACATTTTGGAAACAGAACAGCAATTTTCAAATTCAAATGCGCGTTTCGGCTGAAATAGCTTGATTATAATAGCAGTAGACTAGGGATTGGATGCATTAACGTCGCACTGAAGCTGCACAATGGTTATTGGTCAAGGTTAGAGATCTATCTTGAATAAGAGACGCGAGAACACTGTCTTTTAATTTTCAACTATTGTAAGATGACGAGGACAACACCTGAGCTGACATTGTACTCTTCAAAATTCCATATTAGGACCAACATTAAGATATTGGAGCCACAATAAATTTAACCCCTTTCGCTCGCAAGGCTCTACTGCGAACACATATTTTAATGCTATAGAAATTGGAAGACTCCGTAATGGAGGCACTTATGTTATACATAGATATTTGATCTTGTATAGAGATAAGTGAATAATTTTTATAACATGAAATTGGTGCTTACGTAAGTTTACTGCACCCTTGATAAATTGCCAATGATTGTCGCCAAACACCGGCAACGAAAAGAATCGACACACAAAAAAAAAATATTGGGACTTAAAGAGTTAGCCACACCCTTTCGATCTCTTGGTAAAAATAAATAGTTAAATTGCAGCACTTACTCTAAACGATAAGTTTTGGACGGGCACGAATCACAATTTCAATCGGTTAAGCCGATATATACACTCTTTAATCACAATGTCCACTGCCTTCACAAATACGTTATCATAACCCATTAGGTTAGTGGATCACAAGTTCGAAATTGTGTCAGCTTTGTAAAAGGCATTTTACGTGTACACTATTCTGTGAAGAATTTTTTTTTGCAGTGAACGACAAATTCAAAAAATCTTGAACGATAAGATTTTTAAAGTTAACAGTTCACTTCACTAATTTTTTTCTGTTAATCTTTATTACAGTCATATCTGTCATATCATTCTTTTTAAATCTTTATTACAGTCATTTCTTTAATATGACTCATTGTTTTTTGCAGATGCGATTGTCAGAATGGTACAAGATGCGTCAGATGGCGGGATGACATTTCCATAGCCGCATACGTCTACCGATGCAGACCGAACGAGGAGGAAGGACATGTATACGACGAATGACTCCAACAGTTGGAAAAACGATCTAAGACTTGAGGTTGGGCTGGTTCCGACACATGAGCCGAGCAATATTCGGCACTTGAAGATTTAGATTCCAATCCTTTGGCTTCTTCTTATTCCCTGTATCGAATGATTACATAACTCATGACAGTGGCGCCTGAACCGTTACGGCATGTGTGCGAGCTGTCATACCTACTTTCACCCAAATAATCTGTTGTAAAAAATTACTCCGCAAAATATACTGTACATTCCAACTCTTGGAGTAATTTATTCGACAAATCTGTAATGTAAATACCGACATCTGGAATGTAGATTCCAACATCTGGAATGTAGATTCCAACATCTGGAATGTAGATTCCAACATCTGGAATGTAGATTCCAACATCTGGAATGTAGATTCCAACATCTGGAATGTAGATTCCAACATCTGGAATGTAGATTCCAACATCTGGAATGTAGATTCCAACGTCTGGAGTGTAAATTCCAACATCTGGAATGTAAATTCCAACATCTGGAATGTAAATTCCAACAACTGGAATATATATTCCAACATTTGGAATGTAGATTGTAAATTCCGGCATCTGGAATATAGATTTCTTAATTTTTAATGGAGATTCCGGAACTTGGAATGATTGATTCCAAAACGTAAAAGATCGTACATGCACATTATTCCTATTTATTGCTATGCTTGTTCATTTTGTATATATATGTACATCTATATCACCAACCATCAAATAAAAAGTATTATGTCATTTTATTATCTTTTGTATAGCACTCTCGTTAACAAACACAATTCATTTGCTATATTTTAAGGGATGGAGCACTATTCAATCTTCCAAAACTATCATTTATTTTCTATTTTAAAAAAAGGAATTTATTTAGCACTTTGATCAAAATTATCACATTTCATAAAAAAATAATAAAATAAAATTATAGCAATTTCAGTTATGAAACTACCATTGATATATTGCAATATTTCAATGACTTTTCAAACATATAGCTCGTCATCAATCCGGCAATGATATTTTGTAAGTAGCGTTCAGTTTCATATTACAAAAATATTAATATATTTTTTGTTTTATTCTAATGTCACTTAAGTACCAAAGACATTTTCTATAACTGGATGTAAGCATACATATTTTTCAGATGATTGGATGTAAATTATTCAGGAAAATATATTTAAAGAAAAAAATTGTGAAATGTCTTCACAATTTTTCGCTAAATTGATTTTTTTTAAATGACAAACCTTATTTTGTAATCTTAAATAGCAATGTCACTTTTATTATTAAAATGTATTATACATTTAAATATTATATCAAATAATGTGGAAAACCATCTTCTGAACAACTGTTTTAAGTTTGTCAGGTCACTTTGTTAAGATGGCTTGAACAGAAGCTGAGATTAGCAATATTAAATCACATTTAATATAATATTAAATCACACGGCTCATTATTGAGAAAGTATGGTTACTTAAATTTAAGTACGTCATCGCTTATTCATCGATGTAATTGTATTCAAAGGAAAACGAGTAGGTTTAGGTAATCATTTTTAAGTATCTTTTTTTACAGTGTATGAGAGACAGTAGTGCCTAGGTTTCTAGGTGCCTCACTTTTTAAAAATCTCATCGGAACGTAACTATTTAACATTGTTTTTCCATTTTAATACACAAAATCTCATACATTCTACTTTTATTTTTCTTAATTTATAAGTATTAAGAATATATATTCGTAGTTCTTAAATATTTTTAAAGGATTTTTTTTTTTTATCATTTGAACTACTTGGTCACTCTGGATTTTTTTTTTAGGATTTTATTTGCCGCACAAAAGTAGCAAATTTTACTTTACAATAGAATTTACAATAGAAAGTACATGCTTCTACAATAGAATTTCTTTTCTCAGGAGATGCTGTAATGGCTTTTATAGCCTTTTCCGCGAATTTAGGATCAGTAGGATCCTTTTTTTTTACCTGTTTTGTTTTTCTTCATGTTCTTGTAAAAATGTAAAAAGAAAAGTACAAATAATGTAACATCAAGTAACTAGAATCACTGAATCAAAGTACATCATGACGTTGTGTGATCCAAGGTACAAAGGATGGCGCTTATATATAAAAAAAGGGGGTGGGAGGAATCATAAATCCGCTATCCTCCTGTACACAGGAACCGACTTACAAGCTTAGGGGCCCAGGGCTAAAAAACATTAGGGGGCCCCTCGACGTAACGCAAAATAAAACTGCTAAATTTATGCACAGGCACACAAAACAAAATGACGTAATCAGTCAGCTTTAATGCAAATATATATATATATATATATTTAACTACTAATTTTCTTCTTTTGAGAATTTGAATTAACGTTAATGATCAGTTCTGCAATGAAGTTTTTTCAAACGTTTCTAGTTCTGTTCTTTCTTCCTTTTTAGCTTTTTTTTAGTTGAGCCAGATTCGTATGTTTTGCCCATTTTATAGCTAGCAAATCCCTAATGATTACAATATTTGGAAATTTGGTATCAGAAATAAGTATCCGTAAACGACAAATCTACGTGTGATTAGTAAACACAGCTTGTTTATGGTCTTGGACCTTGACAATTAATTTAATTTTACTAGTGATCCAAAGCGCATATCTTTGAAAAACGCGATGCGAAAGGTGACATACATCATGAACGTGCTGAAAAGTAACATTGTTTTAATTGGGTAAAATAATATAAGTTTTGTAAAACAATTAACGATTGATTTAATTTTTTTTTAAATTTTAATTAAAATAAATTTAATTGATTTTTATAAAATTCGTTAGTAAATTTATTTTTTACTTTTTCACATATATTTAGCATTAAATCATTTTTGGGGGCCCCTTTAAAATGGGGGCCCTGGGCAAGTGCCCCGAATGCCCTGCCGTAAATCAGTCTCTGCCTGGTACATTGGATCTTTCAACATCATGTACCTTAAATCAGTAATCCTAGATACTTGATGTTATATTATTTGCAGGGGAGACTGGGGCTGGTTGGCGTGAGGGTCATCAGCCTTTTGGTTCCCGCCAGAAACCTCTTGGGAGGGTGCCGATTCACGTTACTTTTACCAGATAGACGCCTCCACAGGAGTTTTTAGTGCGATTCCAGCTGCGATGGTAAAACGGACCAGAATTTCTGTTTTTCAATTTGGAAAGTAAAATGTTCTCATTTTAACAATTTTTTTTATCTGGTACATGTTAGGAGATATTGTTACTCCCGTTAGCACAGGTGAAACTGGTAACCAAGCGATTGATTTCCGTGCACTAGGTTATACAATTTGAGATGCCTGGTCACTTCTGCCACCGTATTTATTTGAAAAACCTGTTTGGGGTCATGTTTCGACGTTTCAAACTGACATGACAACATGAGCCGCTGGGGAGAGTTCAGCTGACAAAGTTCCTGCTGAGTTGGCACGAACCATGGTCAACCTACATTACATTTTAATGGAGAAAATTCTAAGCAAGTCAACATAGCATCTCTGACACCAATTTGTCTTCTTATACTATGGAAAAAGATACTTTGGAAGAGTCACTGTGTTGGATGAAGAGGATGTTATTGTTACCACGGTGGAGGAAATGAGAAAGTGTCGGGTTTGACCCAAAAACAAAAATTAAGTTTTGTATAAAGAAGATAATTCATCTCAAACGGAAGAACAAACCAATTTATAAAACAACTTTTTGGATACAGTGGACCAAAAACGTATAGAGACAAAAAAAATTGACATTTTATATTTTTATTTGCCAATTATTTTAAATGAATCGACTTAACATAGCACCTCTTTACATATTTCGATTCAAACGTAATATGACTCGATTCCTTTGTAGCTTCTTTTCAATTAAGAAGCGTTTTTGGTAGTTGGTTTCTCTGCACGGAGAGTCTCTTAAAGGAGAAACGGTTTATACATGGACGGTATATTGATGCATAGCGTAACACATACAACATTACTAAGCCTGTAGAGACAATTTCACTTTATTTTGTAAAACGATATCGGTTGATTCGTTAAAGTAACCATATTGATATCATAGATTCGATTATATCTTGGTATCGAAAGAAATGAGTGAACATAAAATCGGGTCTATCGAATGTCTGGAATTCGTTACTTTTCAACTTCTAACGAGAAAATATTGCAGTTTTTAGAATATTTTCACAAGACAAATACTTTAAGGAATATTGGAAGAGGTATGATTTCCCATTTATTCCAATTGAATAATTATTAATTTTATACGAATTTTTATAGTAAAATAGCTTAATAAATATACATTGATGTAGTTGACCGCTGTATTTGTTTTTATGAGTTAAAAATAAATAAACTTTAATAAAAATTGCAAAAATCCTATAATAAATATTTTTAAATAACAAAAGGGCACAAAACAAGGCTAGAAATAAGAAATTGACAGCAAAAATGTGTTCATTCAGTTTTCACAAAAGAAAAAAAATAGATATTTTTTTATTAAAATTCTCTGTTATCATCTAAATTTAACAAAATTGTAATGCAGCGTTTCTAAACCTTTCAGTATTCGCGGCCCAGTTTTCAATCATATATTTCATCGCTCCCCCCGCTTACAATAAAATGTATACAACACTAATGTATATTGAGTATTTTGGATTCTGTTTTTAAATTATTTTTAACTAATTGCCAAAACAAGAGTAAAAGCGAGCCAACGTTGGCGAAAAACCACATCTGGCATTTTGCCAAGCGGGCGGTGAACAGATGAAGCGAATGAAAGCACGGAAAATTTAAATATTATATTTGAAATGAAATCCAAACAGGGAGATAACGTTAAAAGAATATGAAAGTAGAAAAATTCGTTAATGAAAGTTAACCTAGAAGGGGTGAGCTAAATTTAGAAACAAAGAAACTTAGAAATAATAAAAGAAATAAAACAGAAGCATGACTAAACAAAAGAGTAAAAAATAAGTAATGTTTGTGGAAGGGAATCCACACGACCGATGCCGTCTCGAGCATTCGCAGAGCAAATGTTTTCTCATAGGAAGAAGGAAAATGTTCGATAACACAAGTTTCAATTCCAGCCAGTCTCATTCGAGTCGATCCTTTTATCGTTATCGAATCTATCGTGAATGTGTATGTTATATATGTTTTCGTGTTAATTGCAATTCACCATATTAAATATTCACGGTAGCAGATTTATGCAGACTCATGTATAAATTTTTAAGCGGAAGTAAGCGAGCATTAGACGATAGTCAAGCATCAACAAGTACACAGACGAGCGTGGTTCCGAAAATAAAATCAAGAAAATATTCTCAAGAATACTTAAATTTTGGGTTTACCAGTACTAAAGTAAATGAAGAAGAAAGGCCCCTGTGTATCATTTGCTCAAAAACATTTACCACAGACAGCATGAAACCTAATAAACTTTAACGACATTTGGAAACGCTTGATAGTGAGTACGTCAACAAACCCAGAGAATTCTTCGAATTAAAATTAAAATCATATAAAAAGCAAAAATCATTTTTTAAAGAAACTTTTTCTGCGAATAAAAAAGCTTTAATTGCATTTTACAAAGTTTCATATAAAATAGCCAGATGTAAAAAACCTCACACCATTGGTGAAGCGCTTATTTTACCAGTAGCAATTGAGATTGTAGAAACTATGTTTGGAGATAATTTTTCAAAACAATTGCAGTCCATACCTCTTTCAAATGATACTGTTGCTCGTCGAATTAGTGATATAGCTAAAGATGTACAGTGTCAGCTTTTCTCGAAGTTGCTTGACAAATTGTTTACAATACAGCTTGATGAAGCAAGTGATAATAATAAAGATGCTCATTTAATTGCCTATGTTCGATTTTGTGATAATATGTCAGTAGTAGAAGAATTACTTTTCTGCAAACCAATAGAACTCAAAACATCAGCGCTCGCATTATTTGCTATTTTAAATGATTTTATGAACGAGGCAAACATAGAATGGAAAAATTGCGTCGGAATACGCACCGATGGTGCTCGTTCAATGTCCGGAAGATTCCAAAGTATACAAGCACTTTTAAAACAAAAATCACCTCAGTGCGTCTGGACACATTGCATGATCCACAGAGAAGCTTTGGCTTCGAAAGAAATGAGTCCTGGTCTGAATATTGTGTTAACTACGGTTGTAACCGTAGTAAATTATATAAAAAAGGGACCCTGAAATCGAGAATCTTTTCTACACGTTGTAAAGACATGGGTTCAGTACATTCAGCGTTACTATTTTATTGCGAGGCAAGATGGTTATCACGTGGGAAATTTTTGCAACGTGTTTATGACTTAAGAGAAGAAATCGCCATTTTCCTAGAAGAAGAAAACAGACCGGAAGCCGAGAATTTTCGCGATGGTTTATTTGTAATGAAATTGAGCTACTTGGTCGATATATTCGAGAAATTAAATAACTTGAATCTTCAACTCCAAGGGGAGCAAATACACATATGTTGGATACGAGTGATAAAGTTAATGCTTTTTGTAGAAAATTGGAATTGTGGAGCAGAAATTTAAGGGGACTCGGTACCTTTGGAATAATTTTTTTTATTAAATAATTTACATAGATATTTTACACATATTATTGAAGGTTATTATTATGTAACATGATTTTAGCAACAAAAAAATTATTTTTATGAGTATATTTTTCAAAATTTAATTTTTTTAAAAAAAATTGAACTGTTTTAAAAATGGTTTTTCTCTTTCAGTTTTTATAATTTTGTAAAGAATTTTTTTTCTTACATTCACTGTACTATACTTTATAACTTTAAGGATCGAATTTGAAATAACTGATTTAGTTCTTGAGAAAAAAAATAAAATGTCGATGTATATGCAAAAAAATGAAAAAAAAACATGATTTAGTCTACTTTTTAATTTTTAACTTTTTTTCTTTTCATTATTTTGCAAAACCCATCCTTGATTGTTTTAAATAGGTTATACAGGTATTTCAGAAAAAAAATCAAGTCATTTGAATAATATGTGAGAAAGTATTCCTATTTTAAATACCGTGGCATATGCAAAAAACACAAACTGAGATAAATCAGTTTAAACATTTCAAATTCAAATAACTCGAGGAATACATTTGATATTTTCTTTACACATAATTAATTTTATAACTACTTGCATACATATAAAATTCCGGTTTTTATTATTTAATTGGAGTATATTAAATCACTATTGTGTACTCAGTTTTAAAATGATAATAAAACTAAATTTTGGAGAAAAATCTGTTAAAATCAAAATAATAGTATTTAAAATATTGTTTTAGATTAATTTTGTGTTAGAAACCATACTAATACAACTGAATTCATTAAACATACATATTCCATACCATAAAAGACTTTAGAATATGCTTTGACAATAGCAAAAACATGTTATTACATTTGTTAAATACGTCGCCTTTGGCAAATACGTCTCCTTGTACCTTCAAATTTAAAATTATATCAAACCACGGTAAAAAAAAAGTAAACAATCACGTGATGTGATAGATACAGTCACAGATAAACACGTTCAACTTGTTCTTAGCTGATTTTTCCTTAAATAAATGACGAAAAGCAGTTGCATCAAAAATGTAAACATCGAAATGGACGTAGCATTTTAAGTGCTATGAGAGTAATGAAACGCATTTTAATTACATTTATAATTATCAGATCGTTTCAAAACTTTGTAATAATAAACTTTAGGTATAAGAGCATATTTTAAGCAAAAAAAATAAAAATTGATATTTTCATCGATTTTCTCAAATCAAAGGGTACCAAGTCCCCTTAAAGCAAAAAAAACTAACAATATTTGCAATTGTGGATGATTGTACTAAAACTTACAAGGCTGAAGAAGAACATGTAAAAGTTGTTTTTGTAACCATTGAAAATCATTTAGCCATGCTGGCAAAGAATTTTAAAAAGTATTTTCTTGCTGACGACAAACTGATAGCAATACGAGTGGGTTAGGGATCCATTTCATAAGACTCCCGAAGGACCCTCAATTGATGAGAAAGAAAAATTCATAGACTTCACGACAAGTGGCGAAACCAAAAGACAATTTAGTAATAAATCACTATTTGAATTTTAGGCAGGAGTTGAGGATGATTTTTCTGCACTAAAAACAAGGACATTTCGTATTCTATTACATTTTCAACATCCTACCTTTGTGAAACTGGATTTTCTGCTGTGGCTTCTTTGAAGACAAAATATAGATCTCGGCTAAATATAGAAACAGAACTGAGAGTGGCTATTTCTAATATTAAGCCTTCCTTCGAAAAACTTTGCTCTGCAAGACAGGCCCAAGGAAGTCACTAATAATTATTAAATTTGTTTTTAATTTAGTATGTTTTGATTAAGTAAGTTTTGATTTAGTAAGTTGTTTTACTTTATTTGTTAAATATCGAAATGTATTTTGTATTCTATGTGTATGTGTGCTTTCCTTTCAGTCAGTTAATCAATTTTTTTAAATAGTATTTTCTCTTGGATATTCTCGCGCCTCCTCGCTAGTGTGCTCGCGCCCCCCTAGGGGGGCGCGCCCCACAGGTTGAGAATCACTGTTGTAGTGCGTTAAAAACTTTGGTTAAACCCTATTACGTTAGTGTTAAACTACTGAAACACCGGGGCCATATGCGATCCTAGTGTTTGCTCATAGGTTTGAGGTAATCTTGTATTCAGGAAATCACAGGTTTCCTGGTTCGATCCTATGCGACGGACTTGACAAGGAAAAGTAAACACAAAAAGTAGTGATCTTGTGATCGGAGGATTGCCAGATTCGCTACAAAATACTAGTAAAGTCGTCCAGAACATACGCAAAATTTATCGGCGTGTGTGCGGGACTGGTGCATGATAAATCTGATCGTGGTCCAAAGTCCCGACGTCTATTGAAGGCGTTGGGTGCCAGCTCAGGTGTTGCCCTCGTCATCTTATCATGGTTCAAATATACGAGGCACCGTTCCCGGGTCTTTCCTTCGAGATAGGTCCCGAACCGTCACTAATAGCCCACTGTGCAGGTCTAGTGCGATGTTTTAAATTAAACCAAACCAAATAAATAACCGATTTGGTAACTTTGTAGCTACTTCTACTTTAATGTAAGTAATGTTTATTTTGAATTTATTCAATGGCGGGCAGAACTGTCATATTTATATTCAGAATTTTGTAAATTATGACCTTTTTATTATTAAATACTCAATAAACTTAAATATTTAACGAAATTAACTTTAAATGTGTTAAGTACAGCAACTTTTCATCATAAGTACGTCATTCATGATACCTTTAACTTAAAATAGTTCATAGCAGAATTTTTGTAGTTCTACTTTTCAATATGTATTTTGTTTGATAGAATAATGATATATTTCGATGAATGTAATTGTCCATACTAAATACAAGAGGGTTAACTATATGAAGCCAATCATTATAAAAATAATGAATTAAATTATCTCCTTATACACCAGCTATGTTAAAATCTGCTAATAAACTAATATTGTTTCATATCTCCTTAAACTTTGTTAACCCAGTTTACTTTCTATAGATTAAACCAATGAGAGACACAATGAATTACCTATTTGAAATCTTACCGTAGATTACTTATATGAAATTATTACTAAATTTATGAAGTAGCTAAAAATAGCAAATGACAAAACGAGCATAATAGCTAATCACAAACTGGCAGTTAGAAAACTAACGAAATTTAGATTTGAATTTGTGCATGCTTATAAAATTTATTATTCAAGAATTGCTCAAAGTTACCAATTTGAACTGAAATCATGTTTGGCAACATTAATTTTGATTCCTGGTATATGAACAAATAGTTACCAAACAGGAATGCCAGTGTTCCACTATTCTAATGACCAACTGCAGTGCTGTTAACTAAATGGAATCTTAAAGGGAAAAAATCAGCTTTTTTCTGAAAAAGATCAACTTTTAGAAGGGGGAAAAGTTTTGCTTTTATTGCATGTACCATGTCTAATTAGTGTAATTAAATACATAATTGTTGGAGTAATTTGAAATGAAGCACTTTGAAACATGAAATTTTATTTTAATTCAATTTGGGAGTGGGCCAAACATTAACTGAATCATATTATTTTATTACATTTCAGAAAAAAAATTCGTCACTAAGATTACTATATACAAACTATAAGGTTAAGGAATTTTGTCGGTAAAACTTACTAATAACTGGGCACTCTCACTCGTCGTCACCAACTTTGGCATGGAAATCTGAGGTTTACCATTTCCAACACCAAAATATCAATGTCACATAAACAAATGGGTGGTGGTACTTGCTGTAGATTAAACCAGAGAGTTGTAATATTAAATAGAGAGCGCCTTCGATACCAGACTCGTAAGGCCGTGGTGTCAACATTGAAAAAAAAACTCGCATCACGTGGTTATAGCGCTGCCACATTTGGCGTTCAGACATCTGCAGGAGTTTCAAATTTGGTGCACTTTCTTCTCTTTTGGTGATAAGGAGTTCTGTCCGTATTCAACTTCTTAACATATATGTACGTATTTACTTATTTTCAAACAATATGCGTTAAATATTTCCGCTTCATTAACGAAACGAAAATATTTTATTTGTGTTCAATACTCGAAGAAGCGAAACTCTTTATATTTCTCAGGTTTTATTGTTCATATTTTCTTATTGAAGTATACAAAATAACAATTGAAAGAACTTCGCTTATGGTAAATTTTTTACATAAAAACATAATGCAATTCTTTCAAAACTACAAAGTAAGAAAAATCTCCTTAATATATCTGTTAAACTCTCTTAAATTGTGCCACTCGTTAAAAAAAAACTATATTTAAATACAAAATTAAACACAAAACCATATTACAATACTTCGATCTTGTTTAGTTCTTAAAGTCGCCAAGGCCTGCCAAGTAATATTGGTGTATGAATGAATTGGCATTTCCACATATCACGTGGTTTCAATGATGGACACAGGGAAATCAGCATTTCCTCTATTTGTATCATTACTCTATGGATTAAACCTATAGAGACACCAAATAAAAAAAACTTATCTGACATCATTTTTACTAAATTAACTAACCATAAGCGCGCGTTATTGCTACACTTTAAAACAATGTGAATATGCACATACATGTAAAACTTGCTACGTAAGCATTACACCGGGTTGCTAATTGTAATTGAAATCATACTTGGCAACATTAATTTTGACGCCTTGGTAGACTGTCCCATTATACTTAAGTTTAAACTAATCATTTTTCTATTATGGAACCTTTAAAATGGTTTCCATTTTTATATTTATGCTGGTTTCCATTTTTATATTTATGCTAATTTTTATTTTCACAAAAACGTCTAGGATCATGGAGGAAAGGATGCAATTCCATAAAGTGTTGCATCTTCTGATCGAGCAATTCGTTACCGAGTTTGAAAGGTACGTTGAGCTGAAAGAAGTCGACAAAGATAAAGTCTATATGGAAGTATTGAAAAGAAGCTCTTCTATAGCTCAAGAGATTTTAACGGTTGCTTCGACCTTTCTTACATCTTGTGAAACTGCAGGTATATTCCTCTTTAAGAAATATTTTGGATTATTGTAATAGTAATTTTGGTACTTAGTTATTATCCAAACCACCTTGGCAAAGTTTCAGGGAAGAAGAAGAATCTGGGGCAAAATATTATACACTTAAAGTAATTTCATGGTGTGTCATGTGGTTCCCATGAAGTACTTGTATTAGGCTGTCAACTATTTGGCACACTCCTTAACCAGGCAATTTAAAAATTAGTGGCTATCGTATATACTCGCGTATAAGCCGAGAAATTTAAGTCTAAATTTTCATCAAAAAGTAGGGGGTTCGGCTTATACGCGGGTCAGTAAAATTTATAATATAATTTCTCTAAAATGGGAAAAGGAGAGAAGTTGAAATTAAACGGATTCTTCTAAAATCCCGCCGACACATTTCCTGAGATCGAGAATGTGCGTCACGTGCTGACTGAAGACTGTTCTGTGCATCGCGGCGTAATCGTACAAAATTGCACTACTCGCATAAATAATCAGTTTAACTAAATAAATAGTATATATTTTGATAAATATTTAATTGGTTTGTAGAATTTATGAAGCTAGTATACATTACTTTAATAGAATTATGGATGGAAGACTAAGAAGTTGACATCGTGCGTAGCGAATGACACCGCTTTAAAGTCAATGTCTTTCTTGCTCGATTGCAATAATTAAACAAAATTTATTTCCCCAATATAAATTTTATTCCTTGATAATATTATGTACAGATATTAATAGTTGTTTTATTAGTATTTTGGATGGAATTGACTTTAAAGCGGTAAAATCGGGACGTTGCTAATCGGCGAATTCAAGTTCTATTTTCAAGTAATTTATTTTGTAATAAAAACTAAATATTTTAATAAGAAATATATATTCATCCATAAAATAGTACCTAGTATTTCATTCCGAGATAGATAAAAAAATGCTCATCTGTATTTAATAGCAACAGTAGTCAACGATGTTGATAGAAAATAGTTGATGTTTTCTAAGTTTTTAAATCTTTACAACGCGATGTTAAGGATTAGAAATTGCACATTGTGGTTTAAGTATGTGGTTTAAAATATTTTATTTGATAATAAGGAAGATTTAATTTAAGTAGTCCGGTGGAGGTTTGAAAGACACCAGAACATCGCGAGTGGTACATACTTTTAAGCCTGATGAATCGTTGCGAACTTCGAGAAAGGCCGTTCCTCCAACCAATTTCTTTAAACTTTAAATTTCTAGACTTAAATAATTATTTTTCTAATTAAAATTTCAAGGATTTGCCGATTTTAATCGGAATTTTTTACGTACAAAAATACAACTCGGATTATACACGAGTTTCCGATTTTGGATAAAAAATCAGCGGTCGGCTTATACGAGAGTATATACGGTATCCGTAAAAAAAAAATTATTACCAACTTTGGCTTGGAAAGTCCATTTCCAACAGAGCCATTCTAAGGTATCAGTCCCCTCCTCAACAGTTAGTTATTATTTTATATGTTAATTAACTTAAAATAACCCCAATTTTTTAAAGTTTTTGTAATAGAATAAACTTAGAGAGTTTATTTTATGCTAATTAACAAGCCACATTTATTATTAAATAACAAATTGTTAAGGGGAGACTATTGTGGAATGGCCCTAAAAAGTTTTAAAAAATGTATATTCATGCATCTCAAGTTTTGTTCTTTGTCGTCTGTCATGTAAAGAGGACGAGTGCACTTTAAATCTGTCTTGGTCTAAATGTCCTCACACCAGCATCAGTTGTATGAGGCATTGGCTCAGGTTGTTGTCTTTGTGATCCGACCATGGTTCAAAATTTTATGGCAGTGTTCCCGGGTCTTGCCTTTGTAATAGATCCCGAACTATTGCCAATAATCCATTGTGTAGTTTTTGTGCAATGTTAATTCAACCAACCAATCAGAAATTTCTATGTTCATATGTTTATAGCTGTTCCAATTTCTGAAGAAGCAATCAGGAAAAAGATTAGTTATTTAGTTGAGACTTCTCTGCAACAAGACTTGATTGAGTGTGCTTTAATTGCTGAAGACGTTACCAGAAATGTTAATATTTCTAAAGGTATTTTCTGTTTTAAAATCCATAAAACATTTTAGAATAACTTGAATCTAGTAAAGAATCTATTTTAACAATTTGCGTTTAAGAATAGAGAATGCAAAAATTAAGATTTTAATACAATAATTCCTTCAGTTAATAAATTAAATTTTTATTGCTGCCACACATTTTTTTCTAAAGGTATTTTCTATTTTAAATTCTAGAAAACATTTTAGGATAATTTAAATCTAGTAAAGATTATATTTTAATCAGTTTAAGAATAGAGAATGGCAAAAATTAAGATTTTAGTACATTAATTCCTACAGATGAGAAATCGAATTTTAAATGCTCTCACACATATTTCGATATTTTTCAGATAAATACAATAAATTAGTAGTGTCTGTAACTTATGACCTATTTTAAAATCCATCTTTTTAGATATATTAATTTTTTTGACATTTCACAAAACTAAAAAAAATATTTTAAATAAAAATGTTATGACACAACTTTTTTCGCAATTATCCTGATGATTTATTAAAATAAGATTAATGATAATAATTCATTTAGATAACTTAAAAGGAATTAATTATATATATTTGTTTCATTATAGATGACTTGTATAATATGTTATACAAACATTCTGTGAATGGCAAATTTGCAGTTGTACCTTCATCAATGGTAATTAATATTTATTATTTTAAGATATATTGTATTTTATATTGTGCTCATTATGATGGCTAAAACATTATATTCATCAGCTGAGATTTATCCAGGATTGTATTTGGTGGGGATTTTACAAATACAATGAATGACAAATAACTACAGGCTCCAAGCCGAGCAAGGTCCGAATGATCCCGTAATGGCAATCTAGTTGTCCATTAACAGCAACTATTACTGAAGAATTAACCACCTCTTCAGACAAACTATTTCATTTGTTTATTACCAAGGGATATAAGTCACAAAAATCCAAAATTGAACCAACACCATATTTTTAATGACTAAGCAGCTATCTGTCATTTAGCAAACTGGTGTTGATCCTAGTTCAATAGGTTGCCCAATAATAAGCTGACTGTAATTTTGCTTAACATTATAGTAAAGGCTAGTTGCAAAATTTAAATGCTCTTATCTCAGAATTCTGTTTTTGGACTTATGATATGTTAGGGCATGGTATTCTGTTATGATAGTCAAGCTGCCCATATAAAACTTATTCAAATAGTCTAAAAGTGTTGACAATTTCAAATGTTTTGATATTCTTACGTTTCTGATTAAATTTACACTATGAAACATTTGAACATGTTATATAATAAAAATTTACAATATTCTACTGATACTGTCTTTTTTTAAATTAATCTGGAATAAAGCAATTATTTATAATTTAACTTTTTTGAATTTAAAAGATCCTTTTCTTATATATTATCAAAATATTATTAAGTTCATTGTTAATATGGGGTTTCTTATTGTATTTCGATATTTTTACTTGTGTTCAACTTATAAAAAAATAAAACTACAATGCCGTTTTTTTAGAGACATCCTGCATTAAAATCTTTAAAATCCATACTTAAAGTTTGAAATCACAATTTTTTTCTTTTATAACTTCAGCATCTTCTTCCTGGCTGCTCTTCAGAAAAGGAAAACATATCCATTAGCTATTTTCAAACCCACTTTCCTACCACATTCGCAACTGATGTTCCAAAAGACGCTGGTCTGCTATTGTCCAATGAATTCGAGAACACTTGCAATAAGTTCGAAAAGGAACTTTTGCAATTGAAGTATGTTTTCTTTTTTATTTTAAGAATATAGACTTTTTTGCAATTTGTTTATGCATTTTATATGAGGCGGTCAAAGTAAAAGTGATGTGAGTCATATTCAGACTCCACTTTTCCTCGAGTTGTGTCAACAGTCCACTCCTTGACAACTGCACGCAATTGGTGGGAAAGTGCTGCGAGTCTAACTTTGACTTTCGCCACTTTTACTGCCTCATATGTTGGTGGTAGTGTTTATGCTGGGTTTCATAAACTTTTTAGAAATTTACAGAAAATGTCAACTAGTTTTAGCTTTTTCAAAAGTAATTTTGGGTCTTATTTTTTGAATATTTAGTTATTATCAGTATTGTATTGAGACTACACTATTGAAACACCATGTACAGTCAAAATTGTCTATTTGTGTTTACCTCCTATATTTGTAGGCTAATAAATTATCCTTAAGATAAGTTAATAGATCAGAAACAGATTAAATAATTTTATTATTTTAGCCATTTTTCTTTGCAGTTATGTAGACTTCTTAAACTAAATTTTTGAATTTTAGTTAAAGTAAATATTAATATTTTGGATGTAAATAATAAAAATGATATTTTTTTTTAACATTTTGCTAAAAAAAAAAGCAATCACAGCTTAAGTACTGCTTAGTGGGTTTTAAGCCTGTGCTTTAAAATAAACAGTTTAGTTCTTCACATAATGCTACTTATTATTACCTTCTCTCTATGATTATCTAAGTGTTTCGGAGGACGGCGCCTGAGCTGCACTAGTGGAGTGAAAAGGGTTAATTGAAAAAACATATTAATGCATTAGTTAACATCTGCGATAAGAACATACTTTATGAATGTAAGGCTAAGAGCTCATTTAAATCCTCCTTATCTATGTAGTATCTCATTGTGAAAGAACTCATTGTAGGTAAAGAGCATTTATTTTAATTAGCAGAAACTTGTTTACTATTCCTCAACATTACACTACAAACTTTGAAAGAACTTTCTTGAAAAATTAGTAAATTGCCGCTTACTGTAACTGTGTACTAAGCCATGGATATAATTTGAAAATCAAAAACATTATCATTACATTAATATAAGAAATTTTTTGAAGGGTTTCATTCATCTGGAAAGCCTGGAGTTGGTATATATTTCAAATCTAATCTAATAGGGTATGGTCAAGGAAGGTATTTTAAAAGTTGAGTCGATTGAATCTGCAACGTTAAGGTTTGACATGCACTTTGAATCATCAGAAAAAATGAAAATAAAGATGATATATTTTTTTAAAAATAATTGGTTTTCTTTTCACATTTTGCCATCATTAATGTATTTTTATTTTAACACCAAAAATGTAAACCAGAAAATATTTCTAGTTTCTTTGTCCTTAATATTTCATTAGTTTTATAAATGCAGGTATTTCAATTTAAAAGGGTTTAAAGTTCATATGAGATTATCTATTAATTTTACATTTAATTATTATTTAGTAATTAAAAAAAAAAAACGAACATTCAGGGTCTTAATTGTGAGTGAATTTATTGAGGTATCTTTAATACAGGTGAGTGCTGTATCTTTAGTATTGATTAAAAACTGGTCACATGGCATTTACTTTATTCCCTCTTAATATTTTTTTCTATTTCTCCTCATTCACTTGAAAGATCTCTTTTCAAATACAATCATTAAAAAATTAAACTGCATTTTAATTTCTATCAGTTGAAATGTGCTTTTGTGATCTGAAAATAGATTTTTTTTTATTGTTTATAATTTTACTCTATTATCTTATAATGTACCCAGTGTTCACTCTAGAAATAAAAAGGGGCAGGGCGCAGTTGGCAGTAAAAGGGCACCCTGTTTTTGAAAAGGCACTTCTTTTTTTTAAAAAGGCACTTTAAAAAAAATTATGAGGTGGGCGTGGCCACACATCGGACCCGTGACGTGACCAAAAAAAATATTCCAATTTATTGATTGACATTGCGCAGGAAAGAACCGAACAAAATTGATGATTCTTAATGAAGATATTACCTTAAAATCTAAAATTTGACATTTTAAACGGAATGTTTTCCCTAAAAACCAAATCTGTAAGTAGCCCTAATCAGACCCCTTACAAAACTGATAAAAATGCTACTTAAATCCAAATTTGGTAATAAAATGCCTCGACTTGCAACTTCACCCCAAACCATCTTCTCTTTAAAAAAAACTCAGAAACAAAAATTAGCATTTCATATGCGGGCACAGGCAACCAATAGGATTCGTGCCCCGTGCTCGAAATTACCGCGGAATCATCGTGATTTCATAACACGCGTAGTTAAAAAGGAGTTTGTTTTTCTACTGTCACAATTAACTTAACTGCAATTTACACACAATTTTTTTTTAATCGATGCCTTTTTAAAAGACAGCTATGGAAGCACTGACGCTTGTGCCGTGACTGAAACGGGGAAGAAAAGCAGCATTTTTGAAAAAGGGGCATGAGGGCGCAATCGAGAGTAAAAAAAGGCGGGCAGGGTGGGCCGCCCTTCAAAAAACGCTTAGAGTGAACACTGATGTACCTTAAGTAATATGGTGTGAAAACTATTTAGTTAACAATTTATATTTTATAGGCATTCCTTAGGAATGGGATTTTCATCTGTGGACCTAAAGTTTACTGATGTAAGTTACAAGCATGTTTTTATTTGCTTTGTTGTTTTAATTTTATTTAGTATTTTGAAGTTTTGTTTTTTACAGCTGTGTTACAATAGGAAAACTTTCAATTCAGTTATTTCAATCGCATGATAATTGGAAACTTCTTTGACTTCCCAGTTGCTACCCTTCTAAAATATAAAAGAAAGCTGTCTGTCTGTGGATTGCAAAACACCTGCTTACTCTGTATAAAAGGCTGAAAATTTACATATATACGGCTGAATATTTACATGTAATTTACGTTAGTTTGCATATTTATATATAAGTATTATTATTTCTCAAGATGTGCACACGAAGCTCAAATTTGTAATATTCTGTTTAGTTTTTTAAATGATTTTAACAATTTTAGAAATATTGCAAGAAAAAAGTTTAAAACAATATGCCCAAACTTTTGAACATGCTGTTGTAGCTTAACCGATAGTGCACCGGACTTTAGAACAAGAGATCATTGGTGTTTGAGTTCTGCCGAGGACAGAGACCACTCAATTTTTTATATATATATATGCCTTAATGTATGCTTAATGGGTTCCCCAGCAATGCTGGGGCCTAACAGCCAGTTTAAAAATGAGTAGCCCAGATGCAAAAGTAGCTATATACACTTTTAAATATTTTGAGAAATACACAAAAAAACATCGGATATTATAACGGGTATCAATGCTACGGTAGTTTTTATTAGCAAATGTTTTTTTTTATTGTAAAGTAGAAATTGTAGCCTAACAGATAGAGTAAATTATCTTACCAAAATGTCATTACATTTTTTTTTTGGATTCAACTGATTTAACATATTTTTATATAAAGTGATATGGGTAGAAGATTGAAAGGGGAGGGGAGAGTCGTTCTGTTAAAGAAAAAAAGAGTGAAGAGCATAGACAAGTTTTAGGTTCTTGATTCTTGTTACACACAAACTTAGGAGCATTCCATTCAGAGAAAAAATTAGGGTTAAATGTGTTTTAAATATGTATCGAGTTAAAAAAAATATGGATTTATTACTTTTATTCTAATTGAAATGCTAACATGGCATAATTAATGATTTAAAAAAGGATGCATTTAATTATTATCAAATTAAAATATTGGTACTGAAATTTAAAATTATTTTAAAAAAAATTATGTTAATAGCAAAGTTTAAAAATAAAATAAAACTTAAATAATAATAACTGATTAATTTAAAAAATAAAAATTGAATAGAAGTAAAACATACTGCAGACGAATAGCTTTCCGAAATTCCTGCCAGATATCCATCATCTGTCCAAACTGATATACGTTGCATCACACTTTTAATCCTTGTGAGGGGATAGCAAACTATTGAATCAGCAGGCTTGTTTTGGCTGTAGGAGAGTTTCATTTTTATTTCCCAACACATTTCTTTATTAATAAATATTCTTAAAAAAAAAAAATTGTAGAGAAGAATTTCAAAAGTATTTCTATGCTTTAATTTGAAAAAATGTATAAAAGTTGAGTTTTTTTATGTACTTTTAAAGTATGTGTGAAAACTGGCAATACATGCAGGTTCATACCACTTATATGGTTAACACAGTTTAAAATTTTTGTAGGTCAGTTTTGCCACTGGAGACAATTACGTTAACCACAGTCAGGCTAGTAAATCCCTGGATGAGAACCTTGCATCGGCTCATATTGAAGACTGGCTGCATTCTGTCATGCAATCGAAATATGATTGCAGTAGTATGAATGATATTAGTTTGTCGCTGCCAGTGAAGGATTCTTTCCTCAGTTGGGAGAGTAGTGTGAGGTATGGTTTTATTCCTTTTGATATATATGTGGTGGCATACAAAAAAATCGTTTAATGTCAAAAGCAAATCTGTATTGGTTGGTCGTGCTATGTGTGAATTTTAAGTGTAAGGTTGTACAATTTTCTTATATAATTGGGATTTTAATTTTTTTTTTAATTGGACTTTTTTAACCAATAAATTTTATCAAGGCAGCAAAAACTTTTAAAAGGAATGTTTTATTTAACTAACTGATACTCAAGCATGTTTTGCAATTGTCAGTTTGTTTTCAAGTCATTTTTCCTACGTATGCTCTTTTGTATTATTTTTCAATTTGTAATTATTTGTCCAACAATAGTTTGACCTTAAACCTTAAAATTACAAAAAAAAAGCTTGCAAAATAAAGTATTTTAATAATTTAATAACCGTATGTCTTGGTTAAAAACAAAATGGATAAGTACATAACCCCTGATGCTCATGGACAGGATGTGGATATCATGTCCATGAGCATCAGGGGTTAATAAAATATGTTTGCCAAATCTGCTTTTTATTTTTTTTCCTGTTAAAGCCTCATTTGTTTTTCTACAGACTTCATGCATTCGCATTCATATGGTAAGTTATGAATAAAAATGCACTAAAATCATTAAACAATAGTTTATAGTTTTTTACTTAAATTTTTTTAAAATTTAGTTAATTTTTCTTATATTTGTTTTTTTCTTGATCAAGTTATGTAGTTTTATTTGTAAATTAATTTTTTTTAAAGAAGTAATCTTCATCAAAGTCTATTCAATTAATTATATGTTTTATATTTTTTCTCTGTAACTATCAATTGACTACTATTTGTCATTAATTTGACTATAAATTGTTGTATAAGGTTTTAGACATAAGCTTAAATGCAATTTTGTGATTTTTTAATTACAGTCAGCAAAAAGTTAGATGTATGTTAAGTTTCATAATATATTTTATTTATGTGTATTGACCATTTACTTCTTTTTGTAATTAAATAAACTTTCTTAATCTACAACCTCTGGGTGTTATCTTTTTTTAACTTGTATGCACTTTTTGTTGTTTTCTCATTCCAATCTAATTAGGAAGCATCTCTTTTTTTTCATAACACATTTCTTCTTATATTTTTTGATACAACAGGATATATTTAATCCACTGGCACTCACAAGATTTTTTGTATTTGTAAAGTACAGTAGAACCGTGATTATCCAACCTAATTTGGACTGGAGGTAGGTTGTATAATCGCAAATTCCGGATAATGGAGAATTGCCAATGAATATTAAAACTTCTATGCTAGTAATTGATGTTTTCTTTAATAAAATGCAGATCTTTTAAGATGTTGGAACTGATTAAAATGACAGTTTTTATTGTCATAGTCTTAATAACCGTTGTTCCACGGCTGTATCCCAAAGTCTTTTTCAAAGTTCATTTTGTTCTGAATCTGATTGCTGTTCCAACCACTCTCACTCCTCTTGAGAAACAGTCAAAAACCTCAGCATTACTTACGTAGCATTGGTCATTTTCTTCCTCCTTGCTATTGTTTTTCTGTACAACTTCAACGCATTCTCTCCAAATTTGAGGAATAAATTTATCATCAGTTAAAATTTGAAATCTGATCGCTATTTAACTAATCATTAATATTTGTGGTGTCGTATTTCTCACATCTCGAAATTTCCGGAAACGTTGTCGCAAAAGTTGTGTCATCAGAATTTACATTGTCCACTGTATCTAAAACTACTGTTATTTCCTCCTTTGATGTAAGGTGCATGTTTTTTCCAACTAGGCTGGGGAAGAAAATCCCATGTATCACCAATCATGTGAACATAGTCCTTTATAGTTAGCTTCTTCCAGAACTCCCCGACTTACTAGGCTTGTAAATGAATTAAAGTAAAGAAAAAACTTATAGAAAAATACTCCGTTTTTGAGAAATGATTTACTCAATGGGGATTTTTTTTTAATGTTGATGTATGTATTGTCGGGGAGGTTCAGAATAAAAGTGGAATGGATAATCAAGGTTCAACTGTATATATATAATTTTTCCTGTGCATGCACTTTAATTTTGTGACTAAAATTTCAATTTATTACAAAGAGATAGCTTTTTATGTATTATAGTTCAAACAAACGGATTGCAAAATGGATTTAAAATTTCAGGCAGTCTGTTCCTTGCCATTTGTATACTTCGGAATTAACAGGTAAAGAAGTTCTGCTGAATGTCATCGATGAGGACCCACACATGTTTCGCTGCATTCACGATCCTTCTGGAGTTGTATCTGAATACGACTTTGTTCATGACGTCCTCGATTTGCTTGTAGGGATTCCTTCCAACACATTTTTATATAACAAGGTGAGAATATTAAAATGCATTTTAGAATGACATAACTTTATTTTTTTTAATGGCCCATGATGGTCTGGTTTGTAGAATTAACTATGCCAGTTTGATTATGTTCTGTGAAACAGCAGAAAGCTTGTAATCAGAGAGTCGAGAGTCAATTCTCAACATCTGCAAAACATTTACCCTGTAGAAAAGGCTGATACACAATAAATCTGCAGTGCTCCAGATGTTCTTGTATTGGTCTTAATGTAAAAGTTTAAAAAGTGAGGTGACAGCTCTGGTATAGTTATTATTGTCTGACTATTGTTTAAAATGAAGAGATAGTGTTTTCAGATCTTTCCTCTGGAATAGATCTGAACCAGGGTGATAACATAACCTGGAAAACCGGGAAATCAGGGAATTGTCATGAAAATTTTTTATTCTGGAAATATCAGGGAAATTTTCGAAATTTTACAAAAAATATAAGGAAATTTTCAATTTTGGATCATTAAAACGGCAATTATCCTCCATTATGCACTCTATTTTGGGTAATTTAGTTGTCAATATTTCCTTTTAGTTCTGAAAAAGATTTTTTTTTTAAAGTATGGTTATGCACATTTTCATATTTTCAGTTTTATTTTTGCAAAAACGTGAACCACTGCTGAGGGAGCAGCAAAAGCAAAGTGCATTGGACCTTGAAATTGTGAGCAACATGTGAGGGGCTAATGAATGTGATTTATTGAAGATTGGAAATATTAAGCATATAAAACATTTAAAATTATCTCCAAAAGAAATAGTTGGAAAAATTTGCATTCTCTGCTTACAGAGAATATGATTAATTACTATTATGCCTGCCACAATTGTATAATTTGTGTATCCATAAATTATTATTTTAACTGACAGTAAGTATTGCTTATAAAATTTTATTTATAATGCAGTAAATTTATTGTATTGCAGCAGCGTGGATACTTTGTTTTTATACAAAGCATATATTTCAACGTTTCTTAATGTAATTTTAAAGTCAGGGAAATTTTGTGACACCATCTTTTAAGTCAGGGAAATATCAGGGAACTTTTTTCCAGAATTTTGTTGCCACTCTGTGAACTATCACCAAAAGTCTGTTGTGTAACTCTATTGCCACAATAATTCAACCATCCTATTTTTTTAAAAATTATAACTGTACTAGTGTTACCAGTATTTCCTTCATAAATAAACACATTAATTCTTTAATTGTGAGGAAACAGGGTGAAACCTACTTTGTGTGTCCTTTCACGATTGAGCACCTGAAGGAACAGAATAATAAACAGGACACTGCAATTTACAAGGATTCAGAACAGACAATAAAGGGAGTTACACATCTCATCCACCTTAAAGATTCTCATAATTTGTTTCCAAATTGTACATTTGGTGAAAGGTTTTTGGTTGCCATTTGGTAAGAATTATGTGTAATTTTTTACCAAAAGCAAAGAAATAATTTCTAAAACTATTAAATTTTCAACTATATTTTTATCTAAAGAATATTTATGTTTTTCCCCCTCCAAGATGTAATTTTTGTGCACTTGTGTTATTAATAGATTAAAAGTAATTAAGTAGATTCATCAAAATAATTTCAATTCAAATATAATTAAACCTATAATATACTTGTATACAAAAACTAAAGAGAAAAATAAAAATGTTCATTAGAAAACGATTGTAAAGCTTAGATCAACCTGGTAGATGCGGCCAACCTTCCTCAACACAATGGTAGATCATTTATTCCCATAATGTGATTTCCCCTGAATTTATGGGGATTTTACAAATGTTGTGTTTTAGGTTGCGACTCCGTGCAGTTATGTACTTGTACCGATTTTAAAAATATATTTATGTCAAGAAGTAAAAATTAAATTACAATATATTTCAAATTAAATTATTTTTACTATTCAGACCTTTATTATAAAGTTGAGATATTTAATTAGTATTAAAGAAAAAATTTAAATCAATTGCATACTATAAAATTCTTATTTATATTATTTTACCACAGATTCAAAAGAATTTTCAATTGAAATCTCATTCTCGCCTCTTCAATCTCTCCCATGAAAGTACGTTGAAGTTTTCAGAATCTTT